>VZTJ01001129.1:53354-190770 GCA_013397795.1 Orthonyx spaldingii | reverse complement strand
GGTCCCCGCCAAGCCGGCTATTGACTCGCGCACGTGCCGCTGCCGCCATAGCCAGTCCCACTGGCTGCCCGCACGCAGCCGCAGCCGCCGACCCAGCCACAAGCCTGCCACGCCGTAGCCACCCACATTGCCGCCTGCCAGCCGCCCGCAGCAGCCTTGGCCGCCACTCGCATCCAGGCACGCAGTTGCTTGTGCTCAGCCATGCCGCCGTGTTTTCCCTCCGCGCTGTAGTTGCCGCCGCCATCGAGTCCTGACTACTCCACAAACGTGCCCAGGAGCTACAACAGCTTGTCCTTCGGCAACGACAGAGACACACGGTTCGCTACTGTTTGGAAACCGCGCCTATTCTGCCGTAGGAGCTATGCAGCACACACGCTTCATCTGCCAGACTGCCACTGTTAAAGGACTGGTTGTTTTGGTTTTTTGTGGTAACGCTGTCCCTGTCCTGTTCTTTTTTTTTCTTTCTCCCTTTCCCCCCTTTTCTACTCCATTTTCTATCCCCTTTAGTAAAAACACCTCCCCTGTTCATCAATAAATGGTTCCCAGATATATTTGCCACTTTGTGCTTGGTTTTCATCCGAGAAATTTGCTTAAAAGAACACTTCCTGATTGTCCCTTTTAAAATCGGAATGGGACACTAATATAATTTGATTTTTATGTGGACATAAAAATGCCTGAAATTAACCCATAGTAAGTGATGCAGTTGAAGATTCAGTCATGCAAGACATTATTTAGGGGATGGACTTGTCTGAATTCCCTAAGCTCCTGATAGCTTGGTTTGGTGACTGTTAGTACATTCTACAGCAGAACAAAGAAAAAATCTGGTGGACAAGAGCCCAAACCCCCTTATCCTTCACTGATCTGCAACTGATTGAATGAAAAAATGGTGACTAATATGGCCATTTCTCCATATGTTAACATATGGCTTCCCCTCTGAAGAGTCCTTTATTATCTACCAGGAGATATTCTGTGAGCACAATGTTACACCACATTTACATTTCTCAGGAATCCACATTGGAACTAATGGAGACAGAATAGGTGTAATGTTTGCCAACCGTGGAAATACATCCGAAAAGTAAAAACACAACTGAAATGTAAGTCATCTCTGGTTATATAAATCTGACCTTGTTTCACTGCTGGAGTAGTTTAGCAGTAGTGTGACTAAACTCATTGAGTTGTGCTGATGTAAATTTGGTGTGACATTAGCTTCAGGCATAAGTCTACATTGCATGCTGATAATTATTTTAGAGCTTTCAGTACTCCAAGGCTAAAAAAAGAAACACGTAGAAAGGGTTTAAATGAAATGAACAGACTGAAAACTTGGGTGTGAGTTGCCAAATGCTGCTAATTGATGTATTGAGTGAGTAGGACAGTCAGAGTCCAGTCAGGTGCTGACATAATTTATACAGGATATACAGAATTGCTAAGAGTGGATGCTGAGACTGCTGACTGTTCTCGTGTGTTCACACCTGTCTGGGCACTAATGCCTGTGCTTGACAATCTCATGTCACAAATGACTTGTTTAGGCTGCTTAAAAATTGACATCAAAGCTATTGGGAAAAAAGCAGGTTTTAATATAAATCTGTGAAAGTGCAATTTTAACAGAGCTCAATGGCAAGATTCACTCTATTACTTATAGATGAAGGATAAATAAGGAAGTCAGACTAGAATCAATGTAGAGCGATTTATGTAGAGATTATAAAAGGTTAGCGTACAAAGGATGTGGATACAAAAAGTTAAGGGTTCAAAAGGGTATAGTAGCACTTAATCATTGACTAATTTGACATCTATACAATTATTCAAACAGATTTGCTACAATTGTAACAGTGACTTGGATTGACAGTAAGAACATTCATGCCAAAACCATTTCTCACACATGTGCACAGGCAAAAGAGTTGTATACATCTACATCTGTGTGTTTTAAGGAACACATCAAAAATTCCGCTAGAGTTCAGTCAAATGCTCACATCAAATCCCCTAGCATTTCTTAATGACCATGGTTGTGCTTCAAGGAATATGTCTGTGTTGGGGCAGTATCAGCTGAGGACTCATCATGAGTGACAGTCTTTCAAGTATTGCACACTGGAGACCCCGCAAGCTCCAAGAGCCATCTTGCTGGGAGAGTGGTACTGGTGCAGGTGCTGTGGCTCCAGAGAGCTCAGAGGGCTGCTCCCAGAGGAGAGCTTAGACTGCTGGTCATAGGGTCATGAGATGGTTCGCTTTAGTCCTCTGTCAGTCTCCACACTGGCCACAACCCAAACTGTAGTTACTGGACTTTTTTCCCACACAGTCCACTAATGATGATAACATTCCACCTGGGCTACAATACATTTATTTCTCATAAAAGGTCTCATAACGTTGGTATCATTTCACTTGTCTTACGATTAAGTAGGAGTATCAAGAAACTAACTTTGTTAAAGCAACTGGCTTAGGAAGTTACTGCTAGCACAGTGTGATAGAACGAAAAATAACAGCAGAATGAAATATCTTGTGATCCAATAATTATTACAAAATTGAAGGTACTGTTTTTCACTTTATTTTAAAAAGAAAGCTTAGATTTGTCATCTGCATAGCCTCAGCATTTTCAAAATACCACATTGGGGAGGGTCAGATACTGATTCTTTTTCATGTTGTCTGAAGTCTCAGAGAGGTGCATACTCAGGCAAACTTATCAGGCTCCAGAATGCAGAATTTTCAGAATAGTACTTTTTCTAGTAAAATGTAAAATCAAAAGTGCATGTCGTTGCTGGTGAATCAACATATTTATGGGATATTTCTTACAATGCAGTAAGGTACATGTTGAAGGCATTTTTCTGTTATGAGGGAGGGTTTTGATAATAGATTTCCAGATAAATTTTTAATACAGTTCAGAATATTTATTGTCTTTTAAAAGCAAAATTTATTTCTGAAGTTATTTGCCCAAGAAGTCTATGATAATTATTATGCAGAAAACATTAATGATTTGATTTTGCACTTGTCTTCCCAAAACAAACATTGATTGAATAACTTGAAGATAATTACAGAATTTAAAAAATAATACTTAGACATGAATGAGAAGAATGAGACATTCTATATTATTCAGTGGAACTCAATCTTTAATGAAGCACTGTAAGTGCTACAGGTAAGTGTGATACAAAGTTTTAATCTGGCATAACTTCATTGATTCCAACACATATCGATAACCTGAATTTAGTTTTTTGTTATTTACACTGTATGATATAAATATTTCCCTTTTTTTTCTATGTTAGGATTATAACAGAAGTGCACATTTTCACCTCCTTTTTTTCCCCTCTTTGGGTGTTACTTTTTGTAAGTTGATATTTGGGTCTTGCATCTATGTATTTTGGGAAACCTTTAGTCTGGTTGATTTTAATTTTTCTGCATTCATTCCCATTACTGTATCAGTTTGGAAAAGGAGAGACTAATCTAATACCCCTTTTAGCAAGCAGACTGGCAAAAGGTGCAAGTGGGAGCTGTATCCCTTCCTTATAACCTCAATCCGTTTTCAGCCTTCCTGAGAGGTAGAGAGGTCAAATACTTGATGCCTAATCCTGTGGCAATCTAGTTTCCAAAGTCCCACAGCAGTTGTAAAACTCCGTTTCTGGCAGCTTTTAATGCAAGGTTATCCATGGTTAAAGAAGACTGTTACAGCTTCACTTAGCCAAAAAGAGTTGCACACTGGAGTAGTCTAGTGAGACAGAGCTGTCTGCATTAGCTTTGTGTATATATGCAGTGTAATGTAACAGGTTTAATATCAGTTCTCTACATAGCTTTGTCTATTTGTTCTGGGACTTCAGCCAAATTGTCATCACTTTTCCCTTTCCTCCTGGTTTTTCATTAATGCAATTTTTCGGCTGTCATAAAACATTCATCTGGATTTATGAACGAGTGCAAAAGTCTCTTTGATAAGGGCAAAAAAGTGATTGTACGCTGTAGAAAACCCATTTCAGAAAGATAAGTTAATTTACAACTTCATAAATTTTATCTTTCTCATTTTCCTATGTGTGCACACAGGTGCAATACAGAAGGATCTGCCAGTTAAAACTGGCAAAAACACAGACTAATTATTTTGTTTTCTTTGTGTATTCTCAGTAGGTATTCAGAACCTGAGAATTCTAATCTGTGTATTTTCCAGTAAAAAGCGACAGCATGGTGTCATGTGTGCAGTAAAGTTATGTTCTAAATAATCATGTCTAAAAATGGTAAAACAGTTGCTTTTTTGGCATCCTGCACCCAGCTGACTGTCTTTGACCACAATCAGCACTGTATGTTAACCATAAAATGGCTTCAGTAAAATACTACTCCCAAGCGTGAGATTGCATGATGAAATGTGGCAGCCTAAACCTACCCACTGTTACAATTTATTCTTATATTTTTGAAATGAAAGTCACAGAATCACAGAAGCACAGAAGGGATTACACTGACTTGGAAGGAACCCACAAGGATCATAAAGTCCAACTCCTGGCCTTACACAGAACCATCCCTTAGTGCAACACCATGTGCCTGAGAGCGTTGTCCAAATGGTTTTTGAATTCTGTCAGGCTGTACTGTGACCATTTCACTGGGGAGCCTTTTCCAGTGCCTAACAGCTCCCTGGGTGAAGAACCATTTTTTAATATCCAACTTAAACCTCCCTGACGCAATTTCATGCCATTCCCTCAGGTACTGTCACTGGTCCATTCCCTCAGGTCCTGTCACCAAACAGACGAGGTCATGAGACATGGTTGGCCCTCCTGGCTGCCAGAACACTGCTGACTCCAATTCAACTTTCTACTGACCAGGACCCCCATGTCCCTTTCCACAGCACTGCTCTTCGGCATCTCATTCCTTAGTTTATTAAACACAACCAGGGTTGTCCCATCCCAGGTGCAGAATTTGGCACTTTCCCTTGATGAACTTCATATGGTTGGTGGTTGCCCAACTCTCTAATTTTTGAGGTCTCTCTGCAGGGCCTCCCT
Source organism: Orthonyx spaldingii (assembly GCA_013397795.1). Taxonomy (NCBI): domain Eukaryota; kingdom Metazoa; phylum Chordata; class Aves; order Passeriformes; family Orthonychidae; genus Orthonyx; species Orthonyx spaldingii. The sequence continues at coordinate 185,812 of VZTJ01001129.1, read as the reverse complement.
GCCTTCGAGGGAGTCAGCTGCTCCTCCCAGGTTTGTATCATCTGTGAACTTGCTTAGTATCCGTTCCAGTCCTGCATCCAAGTCATTTATGAAGGCATTGAAGAACACAGGAAAAAGGATGGAGCCCTGCAGAACGCCACTAGTGACAGGTCCCCAGTGTGACGTCACCCCATTCACTAAAACCCTTTGTGCCCGACACCTGAGCCAGTTGCTCACCAACCTGTGATGTGTTTATCCAGTTGTGTGTGCACATTTTGTCCATAGGGATACTGGGAGAGACACTATTGAAAGCTTTACTTAAGTCTAAAAAGATTACACCATATGGCTTTCCTTGATCAGCTGGGTGGTTTACCTCATCATAAAAGGAAATCAGGTTTGATAAGCAGGACTTTGTTCTCATGAAGCCTTGCTGGCTGTGACCAATGACTTTGTTGTCCTTTAGGTGTTTTTCAATACCTTCCAGAATTATCTTCTTCATAACTTTACTGGGCACTGTTAGTGAGACTAACAGGCCTGTAGCTTCCAGGGTCATCCTTTTCACCATTTTTGAAAGTTAGGACAAAGTTAGCCAGCTTCCAGTCAACTGGGACCTCTCCTCTCTTTTAGGGTCAAATCTACCTTACTCAGAACAAAAGTACTATCTACTGGCTTTGCATTACTAAATAGAGAGAAAAAAACCTGTAATATATATGCTATCTTTTTCTCTTCAGTAATCATTCACAGAATATTCTGACTTGGGAGGGACCCACAAGGATCATCTTGGCATTATTAGCACCATGCTCTAACTGAGTTGATCTGTTTTCTCATTATTTCCTTTTTTTTAAGGAAATTACAATAGCAAGGAATGAAAAACACAATTGTCCTACACCTACACATGTATTTTTTCTCACTTCTATTGGCTAGATTTTAAGCCTAGTAGCAGTATGTCTGTAGTTCCCATGAGAGGAACTGTTTAATCAGAATTTTCCTTCCATTACTTTTGATTTTAAAACTACAATTCATATGCCTTTTTTCTTTGTTTTGTCAAACAGCTAGTGTTAGATGCAGGTTAAAATAGAACATTGTTTAGTGTACTGCAACAGCTTCTCCTAAAAGTTTCCAAGTGAGTTATATTTGTAGATAAGTACATTTTCTGGCCCATGTGGACCTAGACATATACACATATCTGCCAAAATAATATTCCCACAGCCGCACCATGTACAACATGTTTTCCTATAATTATTGTGGCCATACCTGTTTGCCAATGGAGTATGTTAATTTCTATGAATGTCCAAAGTCACTTAGTGATTGCAGAGATACAGGTGCTCATATACGTAGGGCACAGAAATCAGGCTGTTTTATCATTTGTCTATGTTGCAGAACACATTTCAAAAACTAATTTTTGCATCTCTCTTATACGGGACATACCCTGCTCCCAGAAAAATAAAAAACCACAAACTGAAAAAACAACAAAAAAACCCAACAAAACAAACAAACATGCAAAAAAAACCCAAAAACTGAAAACCAACAAAAAACCAAGCAAAAAAACCCAAACAAACAAACAAAAAAATGTAAAACCAAGCAAAAAAAAGCCTCCTCTGTTGTTAATGAGATGAAGATGTTGGAATTTTTAAAGTTATTTTTCCCTATGTGAAAAAATGTGCCAAAAATTTCCTTGGAAAAAGAAATAAATAATCTAAGAAAACCTTGGTATAAAGTTCTGTCCTCCGTTGGCTGAATTTTTAATTATATTTGCATTTGTGTTCAGTCTGAAACAAGGTGTTTTAGGGCCCCCTTTCCCGTCCTCCCTACCCAGGTCCTTCTCCCTGAGTCCAAGCCCAAGCTGTATCCCAGCACCCTGCACTCATGCTGCCCCTCCCCTTGCTGTCCTGAGGATGTCCAGGGTGGTTAGGATTTGTCAGGTCACACCTCAGCCTGTCAGGACTTTGTGGCGCGTCCTTTGCCCTGCTGCAGCCCATTGCTTCATTTCATCTGCACAGAGCCTGACAACAACCTGGCCTTGTTAAGTTGCAAATAATCACAGCTGGCCAAAACGAGCTGGCTTCTTTCTTCCTGCTTACCTGAGACATCCCCTAGGCTTTTGCTAATCAGTGCTGTTATTAACACCAAACTGGTCCACAATATAGAAACAAGTGCTACACACGTGCTTGTGCACCTGTGTGTGCAGGAACATGCAGGCATAGAACCCAACAAGAGCTTCTTGTTCTGGGCTGAGAGTGGTGGGAGCTAGGCTACATCCCCAGCCCTTGCCTCTCCCACCTCTCTCCTTTCCCTGCTTCCTCTTCCCACAGCACATTGCCTCCTCATCCAGCTCCACACTGTTTTCAGTATCTCTCACTGCTCTCCCAGTGTTTCTCTCATTTCCCTAATGTGAAAGTTTGACTCATTATATCTCTTCCACTCACTTGGTCTGACAACATGTTTTCTTCACGGCACTTCTTTCTTTCAACCTGATCCCCAGTGACTCCTCCTGCCAGCTTACCCACCTCCATGTCATGATTTGGTCTCCCCTTCTACCTCTACTTCTATGTTGCTTTCTGCCCCTCTTTTCTCCAGCCAAGCCTGAATCAATGGAGCAGGGACATCCATTGAAGAGTATGCCTCACTCCAGGCAGTGCTACAGCCTCAGCTGTAGCCACAGCAAACACAATGCTGTTGTCCTCTCTGCCTCCTGCAGGCTCCCATCCCCATCTTGGCTCCTGGAGAAAGGAGACCTTAGGCACAGAAACGTCAGAGCTTTGGCCAGAGTCTTCTTCTGGGCCTGGGGCAAAAACCTTCTAAACATGACATTTCACGCAGTATGTGCACACCTGAAAATTGACTCTTACTTGCTTTATCTCAAAACTGGTTTAATTACAGGTTGTGCTATCAAGCCCGACAACTAACTTACTGGTAATAGCAGAGTCAGAGCAGAACCAGGACAGCAGTGGGTGCTGAAGCAGTTTCTAAAAGGAAGACTCTAACATCAGTGCTGTATTGGATGGCTTATGTTTCTTTGGTGTTTTTGCAAGACATCTTTGCCTTTTGTTGGAAATAAAAGGCAAATCTGTTCTCAGGCAGTTCTCTCTACTTTTCAGCCTTAATGGTATTTGCATCTCCTCCCCCTTCTTCCTTTTTCTTTTCCTTTCTCCATCCCCTTTAAGTTGTAATTCAATCTCTTCCAACTCGTGATCCCTTTTCTTTTTTGGCACTCCCTCCACCCTCTCTCTCATTAATTTAACTTGAGTTAATTAGGAATAGTAAGCAGCCCTCAATCTGTTATGTGTTAAAACAGAACAATCCAAAACAGAGGCACAGACACAACTACATGATTTCATTGTCTAAGAGAGACAGAAAACCAGTGGGGATTCTCTTATCTAGACTAACATCTTCCCAATGGTTAATTTAACTGGCTTTAAAATGTTCTGCAAATGCAGATCTGGGATAATAATCTTTCCCTGATTCCTTTTCTTTTTTTTTCTTTTTTTTTTTCATTTTGTCATTGGCAAGAATGAGTGAATTGGATTGACATGGAGGTGATAGAGGAAGAGAAATAGTCTACATGTCAAAATGACAATGTATATTACATGGTTAACAGAATGAGTGGTACGTGCAATGGCTGCGGGTATTTTCATCTGTTGTGTTGTACAATAAGGTCCTTTTTTTTTCCCCCCCAAGTGTATCATCAAGATCACTCCCAATTCAATGCAGATTGTTTGCTTGAAGGATCTCTTTCTAAGTGTAATATCACTTGATAAATGTTTAACTGAAACAAGAATCTTAAGTATTCACTGGTTTCTATTACTGAATTGTGTATATATAGAGGTCATGCCTGGTATTTTGTCTGTAGTGCTGATCACAGACCTTAGAGCAGAGTGTGCTGTGGAAATGAAATATAACACGTCTACGAAATCAAGCCCTGATTCTAAAGGTAAGGCCTTACATTTTTTGACTGACTACATATGGTGCTCTTTGGATGAAATGCATGCTTAGGAAAGACAAGTATAGCTGTGCAACTAATACAAAAATACATGCCTGCATTAAACCTATATGTGAGTGCTTTTGAGTGTTTATGAGGCTGTTTATGTATGTATATGTAAATACAAAAATACATAAAGTTTGAATCTTCAAAGATAGTTGCGTAAGATTCATGAACTACCGACAACCACATTTATAATAATTGTTACATTAAATTGCTGATTTGATATGTATGTGCCTGCATGTGTATGAAGTTGTGTGGCAGTAATTTGTGTTAATAATTTATCCATTAATTAGCAATGCTAATTTAATAAAGCTTTAAAGTTAAACAACTTTCTGTGGCCTTTTTTGAAATCTGATATGCAGGATATAGAATGAAAAATCTCCTGGAAAAAAGGAAAGAGAGACATTGAAAATACTGCCATCAAAATGTCATTATGTATGTTAAGAAAAATTAATTTCCTTTCTGCTGAAAACATTTCTTTGTGACAGAAAAGACATCAGACTAATGAGACGCAAAAGGAGTGCTTAATGAATGACAAAGTATAAGCTTGATTATCAGAACATACCATAGTGCTACAGCACTGGAGAAGATAATATCCCCTCAAAAAGACATACTTTGAGGTTTTATTGGGAGTTAGGGAGGCAAGGAGTTTCTAGCTAGACATAGACAACATGAGACCAAACATCTCCATAAAGAGATGCAAGAAGTTTGGGAGGTTTTTTACAATTTATTTTTACTGTTTATGTATTTCCCCAGCTATTGGTGCAGTTCTGTGCAAACTGTGTTAAATCCAGTGAGGAGAGAGATTTGGCCCTTTTAATGCTTCTCTGTTTGAGCTTTTCTTTCTATAGTAATGCAAAAAAGTAGTGATTGTAGTGTGTCTACTTAACACCACAGATGAAAAAATGTTCTTTTTTCATCCACGGAATTAAAAGAATTTACAGTAACACCTCTATTTCAGTATTGATAATTAAGACTGTTTAATTTACACAATCTTGCTCTTTCTACATGTGTTTTAGATCACAATATAAGAGTGGCATAAGAAAAAGGTATAAACGTGTACTGTAATAAAAATCCAGAACTTTAAAAATCTCTATGCTAGATGAAAATAATAATTTTATGCAGTGTTGACATTAATAATTTTATGAAGTTTTGACATCTGAGACTATGTCACTTCCACTGCTACATGGAAGCTGCAAAACTTGTATGAACTCATATAAATACATTATTTAGTCAGAAAGTAAGATAGTAAGGGAAAATAGTAAAACTGAATTAATCTAAAATCTATCAAAAAGGTGTCTAGAAAGTAAAAACTTTTAGAATGGCAGGAAATAATTTCCACTTTATCACACATAGTAAGCATACTGGCAATTCTTCAAGAGTAAAGATATTTATCCTTTCACATGCTCAGATTAGAACTATGGTTTCTATCATATCTTATATCTTTCCTCATGTCAAACTGTTATGCAAGCTCCTGAAATTGTTCCATGCCTAAAACAGCACAATTGTCTGTGCAATGCACACAAAAACCCTGTCTTCCATCAACACATGAACTGGTATGGCGAGAGTAGGAGAAAGATAGTGCTGTGGTCTAAAAGTTTACATTTTAGTATGTAATAAACCAGGGCAAGTATTTGTCACAAGCTGAGAGGAATGACTAGAAGATTATTATGTAATGCAAAGTAGAATCTACAGTCCCGAGTGTTCTCAATTCACTGCTATCTCTGAAGTTCAGTTCGGACACATTTTCAACAGCAAGCTCAGTTTGAGCCACACTCAGTATAACACTTTGTGAAAACTTCAGAATGCAGGATAAGATAATAAACAGCTACAGAACCAAGAGAAATGTAACTTTTTAAATGCACAGGTAATGCAAAGGTGTCTGTGTCCTGTAGGTGTTAGTGGCACATAGTGATTAATGCATTTGGTGGTCTAACCTGAGGTATTACAAAAGCATTAAGTCAATTGTTTTATAAATTATCCTTTAAGAGACACTGCTCATAGCGGATTAACAACTTTGATACTAAAAATTGCTTTAAATCAGTTTGACATGATGATAGTTTGTCATGTTCTGCTAATGTTTTTGCTTGCATTGTAGTTGATTTTGATTTATTCTTGAGACATACAGAGGTAGATTCACAGAGATAAATAAACTTGTAGGATGAAACAGTGGTATTTTTACACTTGAAACAATGATCTTTTTGGATTTGATATAGTGCTTAAATTCACCTCAGAATTAAAACTCAGACTAAGAACTATTTAAAAATGCTTATATGTTCAGACAAATTGCTAAAAAGTACATAAAAGCTAATATTGGTAGCTAAACAAAAAAAAAATCAAGGAAAACAGAAAAGAGGTAATGAAACCATAAAGGCAATAAAGCTCGTAATTTTTGAACTGTAGCAATAGAATTTGTGAACTCAAAGAACTTGTTTAGGCTAAATATAGAAAAATACTAACTATGATCAACCGGCATCATCTTGTGCACAGGAACACGAAGAATATAAATTGGACTGCTAATTTCCTCAGAAGCCAGAGATTCAGTAGGAAATTTTGACAGTTAATAAGACTTAATCTGTTAATAGGGATACTGGAAAGAGATTTAGAGAGTGAGTATAACTTGCTGTGTACAGAAATTGTTGCATCTTCATATAGCAGCATAAAAATCTGTACAGAAATTGTTTTACCTTTTATCCAGAGATATTTGACTGCTTTTATATTTTAATCATGGAGAGAGTTAACTGAAATGATTAGACAAAAGTAGACATATTCTCACTGTAATGGAGTTAACCACCCAAATATCCTTTCTGATTTTGAACTCTGACCATCCCTTTTTACAAACACTTCCCCTTTAATCCACTGCATGGCATTACACAGACTCCAGGCTTCTGCAAATGCTCACCATCAGGCAAAGTACTTTCTATCATCAATATTCAAGCTGAATTTTCCATATTGGCTGTACAGCTACAAGCACAAACTTATTTGAAAAAATGTCTTTACATAATCCTCAGGTTAGTATCTTTTCTTGGCTGCTAGTGTATTGCTTAAGTTTTAATTTGAGTCAATGAATTTAATTGGTCTTGTTTTTTAACGTCCATTAGCATTAATATTTATTCCAAAATTGGTAAAGAAAATTTAGAGCCCTGGGAAGTATTTTCTTTTTAGATCAAAGGAAGTAGCTTTTCTTATTTTGTGGTCAGGTCTGGGGAAAAATCAAAAAGAACTCTGAGAACTTTTATTTGGACGTATTTCTGAAGTCATGACATTCTCGTGTGTTTGAAATGTTAAAACTTTTTCTAAAACAAATTGCCATGACTAATTTTAAGAAATATTCTTTGTGATATTAGTATAACTGAACAATAAAATATTGTACAAAAGTACATAACCTTCAGAATATGTTGTTCAGTGTATATTATTTAGCTAATTCTATACTCCAGTTCAAGATAGAATTGGGGATTAGACAGGACAAAAGGGGATGGATTTGAAATGCCTTATTGAAACTTCACCCTTATTCACTATTGCAGTTGCCACAGAGGTAGCTTGGCAAGATAGTTATTCCTCTACCCCCATAAAATACAGTTAGTGGATGTGATGTTGTCTTGTCTTTAAATGCTTTATTTGTACATATGTAGCAACACTAAAACAAGGCAAGATTTTATAGTCCAATAGAATAAAATGTTCGTATTGTTTTGCTTTACAGGCTATCAGAAAGAGAACAAATGGGAAAATAAATCATGAGAAAAATATTGTCAAAGCAACTTTTGCACTTTATCTTTCAGAACTTCTTAAACTGATTGTCCTTCCATCCAAAAACTCCTGTCTATGATTAAATAGCTGTGATTGTATTAAGTGAACTGAAAATGCAGTTGCTCAAGCACTGACCATTTCTGAACTGTGAGTACTAAAAGTATTGATAAATTTACTTCCATCCTGTGGCAAATTAATAGTACTCTTTGACTTTCTATGAACTTACATGACTTTTCCAGCTAGATAAACGTTCTCATTTTTAAATTTTTCTTCTTCTTCATTGCAAATTACAACACTTGAATCTCTTGTAATTTCTCCTCAGTGAACAGCTATTCTGTAGTTTTTCTCAGAACACTACTGAGTAGTGTTTTGAGAAAAACTACTGAGTAGAAATTTTTTCTCTTTTCACAGAAATGCAACAGTATTATTTTCCATCATTAAGTGTCCTTGGCAATGAATGACACTTTGCAAAGGAATGTGTAGAGAGATTTGAGTTTCTAAGAACTTACAACACTGGAAAATATTAGACAGGTATCACACAAGTACTACATAATTATTACATTTTTAATTTTCTTTTTCTTTTGGTTTCTCACAAGAAATCAGCTATGTGGATTTTGCTGAAAGAGTTGCTATTGATGAAAGAATAAAAAAGGAAAGTTAATCTTGTGAAAAACAGATAAGAAAGTGTAAGGATTCATAGACAGTAGACTCCTAACTGATACTGCAGTTTCATCAGTGCAACAGTTACCTGTGAGAGAACAAAATAGAATATATTCTAGTGTACCAAGTATCTAGCTGTCAGCTTTACCACTTATACTTCTAGTGTACTGCAGTGATTTAAAACAAGACACAGGAACAGCAAATTTATCAAGGAATGGTGAATGAAAAAGTGAGAAGTTTCAGCGTTAGAAAAGAGATTGAGTCCTCCTCTATGCCCCCGACTACTGTGCTTAACTGACTAGAGTACAATGGAAGAAAATTTGTTCTGCCCAGAAAAAAAACCTGCCTTCTGCACAGAAAAGTGGAACTGCAATTTGAGCTCCAGCTCCAGACTGAAAAATTGTGCATTTGCTTTGGGAGCATTTCTCTTCAAAAGGCACATCACAGAGGTATGGATGTTTATCAATGGCAAGGAAACATAAAATGTGTGCTTGTGCTCTCACTGAGGTGGCAAAAGGAGGATTTAGCCATCATTAAGTTAGAATGGGAAAAGAGAGTGCAAACTACAGAGCAAAGTTTCCTGTTGAGATCTTTCCTAGTCAGTTTGTTTACATTCACTCAACTTTTTAAAGTAGATGGATATATACAATTCTCTTCTATTCTGATGCATATCTTAGCCCACAGTAGCTAAATCTTCATCTCAGCAAAACTTTATTTATTTTCATTACTGTTTTAAGCTTAGCTTGCATATAGTTTGGCAATCTCTCCTTCCTCTGCTGTATCTCCCTTCAATCTCTCTCCTTTTTTTACCTTCAGGTTAGGCGAAAGTTTTCATATTGCCTATGCCAAATTAATACAAAATTTCAGGTGCCGTGTTGAGAAAACACCAGAATTTTACTTAGTTTTGAGAAGAAATTTCGAATTTTTCTTGGCAGTGATAGTAAAGGAGCAGTTTCATGTAAACCTTATCCTGAATGAAACAACTGTGAATTTATGTTAGTTATGAAAGATACTGTCTTCCACTGCCTGCAAAACTTCTGTGTCAGTGGAGTCTGGCAAGATAACCAAACAAGAAAGAGAAGTAGTAGTTTAATTTTTCAAGCTAGATTTATAACTTTAGCTATATATCACTTGTTTTTCACAGAAAATTTGTAAGGAATAAATAGGAACTCTGCTTTTGACCAGTGCCTCCTGCCTTAGATTTATTTTTGCCTCTGCTTTCTCCAGCATAGTGTGGTGATCATCCAAGTAAAATTCAGTTTATTGCTATCATTATCACCCCAAAACACAACTATCATCCAGGCACTGTGTAATTCAAAGAACTTTTTCGCTACTTAGTATAATTACTGTGCATAAAACCTAGGATTCTTACTACAAATATGTATTTGGCAGGCTTTAGCAAGATGTTGAAAAATGCACTAACGTTATCAACATACTTGTTCTTCTCAAGAATAAGAAACCTTGATGTTTTCAGCTCTCATAGCTTTTCTTACAGAGATTAAAAGAAACAAGGAGCTTTTTAATTATTCTACTGCCTTGTAATTGGTGCAATTAAATCAAAATAGCTGTAATTCTAATTTAACTTTTTACAAATATGTAAGACTCCTCAGAGATTTGCTTTAAAGGTCTGAACTTGAGACTCTTCATGAGATACTTTGACAGCAGATGATGTTACACAAAAATCATCTAAAAAAGAGTTTTACCTACATTCTTAATTACATAGGTTACAGATGATCAGACCATTAGCCTAACATTACAAAATACCAAACAAGAGGAAAAGCACTCTGAGACTGAAAGGTTAAATGCGTTTATGGAAAGAGAAGCAGAACACACCCCATACTTGGATCAAAAAAAAAAAAGTTACTTCTATTTTCTTAGAAATTCTGTAACAATCAGAAAATATTTGCAGGCAGAATTTTCCTCATAATTACAATAAGTTAGTTAATTACTGTAACATTTTATTGGACTACAATGTTCCCACTTGAAACATTCATGCTCCTTTGAGAAAGAATTTTCCTTCTTTTTCTGGTTTTTCTCTTAGAAGAGAAGTGAAATATATTTATTGAATCAGTCCCAAAAAGTGAACCTAGTTCTAGCTATATCTGTACTAAAAAACAAATGCACACACAGGTAGCACAACCACAAAACATACTTTTCATTTTAGATGAAAAGTGAATAATGTCACACACCACATACAGGGATATGGTTTTCACTGTAAGTTTGGCTACTTCCCAGATTACTATTGCTGGGTTTGCATTTGTAATTCTGGTTGCTAACACATTCTGTAGCAAAGCAGAAGATTATTTCCCAAAGTGTATTTTATTAACTTGATTTTCTGTACTAGGTTGTTATCAACTATTTTCCATCCGGAAATGCGTTCAAGGGATCTTACAGAAACTACTAATATACTACAAATTTGTCACAACTCACATTCCTTTTTAAATACAATGATTTAATTAGATGATTACCAGGACTTAAAACTACTCCTTCAGAAGATTTGCAAGACAATGGGAAAGCTCTTGACAGCATTCAGTGGATGCTAGACTGGTCACATCATCTTTTTAAATATCCTAGTCAACTGCTTTAGCTGTTATTTCTCATTCACCAGTGATGTTAGTGAGTAGCATATTCACAGTAGTACAATATTTCTACCAACAAACAATTGGATTATAACCATTTGGACATGAGGAAGAATTTCTTGACAGAATGGGAAACCGTGCATTGGAATGGACTGCCCAGGGGGGTGGTGGAGTCATCATCCCTGGAGGTGTTTAAGAAAAGCCTGGATGTGGAATTTAGTGCCATGGTCTAGTTGACAATGTGGTGTTAGGTTACAGGTTGGGCTTGATTACCTCAAAGGTCTTTTCCTTTGAGTGACTCTGTGATTCTGTAACCATGACAAAGTACAGAAAAATGGAAAAAACAAACTACAAGCTAATGTGGCCAACTCACTACATTTAAAATTGAAATTGAGATTTTAACTACAGAACGGGGGATAACATAAATCTTATTAATTACATTAAAAAGAGAGTAGATTCTATCAACTGGGAAACAGAGACCCGTCATAATGTGCTACAAAGTTTTACTCTATATTGGAATTTGAATTCTGAGTCCTAGTCTCCCACACCAGAGATGCACTGGTCAACATTCACTTTTCATTAGAAACAGCAAGCTCTGACACCATCCACAGAAACCTCCCTGAAATTTGCAAAGGCAGGTCTTGCTTCATATTATTTGTTTGTTTGTTTAACTAAAAAGTTAGGAAGCAGAGGAGTTGGAAATCCATGAAAATCCTCCATTGACATTACAATAGAAGAAAGTACTTGACTGTCACAGTCAATTTGGAAATGTTATGTGATTAATCACTGTGCCAAGTTTTTTATTCCTAATAAGTCACTTTCCTATTGCAAATATGGTTCTTTCTTAGCATTTCTCATTACACTTCAAGTGTTATAAAGGGAAGTCTGGCCTCAAGATTATTTATCTGCTGCATGGTTTCTAGCCAGCTGTGTAGGAACTTCCTGGAAATAATAGTATAAATAATAAATAGCAAGTTAGAGGGGGGCTGGGGGGACAGGATGACACAAATGAAGAATTATGGTCTTCATATTAGCTTTATATCAGTTCAGTTGCAACTTCAGTAAATATCCTTTTGACGTGCTCTATTAATTGCTAGTTTCAGATTCTGTTCTAGCAGTTAACTACCATGATGTACAGAAAAGCCACTTATCTTGCGTAAGAAGATTTGGATTTTTTTTCACTGCAGAGAACTCAGGACCCAATACATCCTAGATCAAAACACACAAAAAATAAACCTTTCAAAACCATTTTCAAATCATGATGATCTTGATAATTAATATAATATAATAACATTAAGAGCATAAAACCTGATGTATAGAAATGAAGGATTATTCTTTCAGAGAATTGTTTCTAAATACCAAAGAAAGAGGTAGATAAATATACCTCTGATTTTTTTTCATTTTAGCTGTACAGAAACTCTTTTTAGGTTCTCTTCAAAACTTTAAAATTAGAATGAAAGAGGGTTATTTTCACTTGTGAGGCTTTGATAGACAAAGAACATAATTACTACACAGAGGCTTAAAAAGCACACATAGCAATTATGTAAAATCAGTTGAGGCTGTCTAAAACTTGGCTTTGAAACAAAGGTTCATGGAGGAAATGCTGAAAATTACTTGGCAGTAATTGTTGCTAACAATGCAGATTAGTAACTAGTGTTGGGTCTGATTCTGATCTAACCCTGACCAGTTTTGACCTTGCACTCTATTGATTTGCATCAAATTATTCATGAAGTTCACTGAGAAGAGTTTTTACTGTGACCTGTGTCATAAAATCTTTCTCCTTATTTATCATCAATGTTGAGAAACCTTCAAACTATTGCATTACTTATTACTTGCTCCCTCATTTGAACTGTGTACTAAAAAAAGTTTTAAAAATTAGTCTAATTTTTAAGAGAAAAAAAGGAATAAATTTGGTCTAGTTCACAAAAAGATACTCTAAATACAGAGTAGAATTGCCTAGAATGGAATTATACTGTATAGTAAGACTGTACTCATTTATTAACTAATATATTGTTGTGATAATACTGTTCTATTAAGAGTTCTCATTTTCTCAGCCCAGATATTCTGTCCAGTATTGGAAAAGAAATATAAATGTTGAGTAACTTTTATCATAAAGTTAGAAAAGCAATTGGCATCTATTAATTAAATATTGGCCTATTGACATGAAAACTAATCTAACCTAATTGAAAAACCTGTACATTTGTCATATGATAACTTATTAATTGACTCTTTCTTATGGCAAGTATTTTATATCAGGATTGAATAATAAGTATAAATTAGCAAAGTACAAAAAATTCTATTGATATGAGTAAAATAGAATTGCTTATATTCCATATTTTAGGGCAAACATAGAGACAGACCTTTAGAAGCCAGTTATGGTTTTTTACAGATCTTATCCCAGTTTTGTGAGAATTTCTTTCTTTCTCTGGAAATATAGATACATTTTTGTTACATCAGACTATACTGAGGTCTTTTTATTTGTTTCTGCTTGACTGACTTCTTCCCAGAAACTGTTACACCTTTTAATTTTGTATGATTTTTTTTATGATAAACTGATGAAAAGAAAAAAAAACTACTACAAGTCATTTCAACTTAAGGAAGCAAAATGTACTGCACTCTATCAAATATTCCTGCAACTTTTAAGAAATGTTGCAATGATGAAATAGATAGTCTTCTAATTTATATTATGAAGAATATTACTTCCTGTAACTGAAAAAGGTTCTATAGATAAATGTTTTTTAAAATTATGTAATAGTTCCTGAGCCACTACTTACTCTCTCATTGTCTCATAATATATCCAATTCCTTTTATTTTAGTTTGATGATTTTATGATGACATTTTAGTCGTTATCTTATGTGTGAATTGTCCTATATACAAAAATAAAATATCTGTTTCCAAAAATCGATATACATTATGATTCATGCTACAAAAAAAAAACCAAACCAGACCACAAAGAGCAGATGTCCAATCAGCAGAAAGAGAAATAATTAATTCTAAAAATGTATTTAGCATTATAGAATGACAGAATGATTTGGGTTGGAAGCGACCTTAAGTATCATCAAGTTCCAACCTCCCTGCCATGGGCAGGGACACTTTCCAATAGACCAGGTTTCTCAGAGCCTAATCCAATCTGGCCTTGAACATTTCCAGGGATGGGTCATCCACAACTTCTCTGAGCAACCTGTGCCAGTGCCTCACCACCCTCACAGTAAAGAATTTTTTCCTAATACCTAGTCAAAGCCTGCCCTTTTCCAGTTAGAACTATTACCTCCTGTCACTACATGCCCTCATGAAAATGTGCTCTTCCAGCTTTCTTGTGCCAGGCCCCCTTTACTGACAGCTGCTATAAGATCTCTCCAGACCCTTCTCCAAGCTGAACAGCCCCAACTCTCTCAGCCTGTTTCCATACAGGAGGTGCTCAGACCTCTGAGCATCTCTGTGGACTTGTTCCAACAAGTTCCTGTCCTTCTTATGCTGGGAACCTCAGAGCTGGATGCAGTACTTCAGGTGGGGTGTCATTAGTGCAGAGTAGAGGGGCAGAAATGCCTCCCTTGACCCAATGGCCTCATTTCTATTTGTGCAGCCCAGGATACAGTTAACCTTCTGGGCTGCCAATGCAAATTGTCGAAACTGTTGGTATTCTTATCCATCAACACTCCCAAGTCCTTCTCCTTAGGGTTGCTCTTAATCTGTTCTTTGTCAACATATTTTTTGTGCTTTGGATTGTCCCAAACCAGATGCAGAACTGTTGAAGATCATGAGGCTCTCATAGGCCCACCTCTCAAGGCTTTCCAAGTCCCTCTAGATGGCATCCCTTCTCTCCAACTTGCATGATGAAATATGACAGCCTAAACCTACCCACTGTTACAATTTATCCTTATATTTTTGGAATGTCATTGTGAAATGAAAGTCACAGAAGTGCAGAAGCACAGAAGGGATTCCACTGACTTGGAAGGGACCCACAAGGATTATAGAGTCCAATTTCTGGCCCTGCACAGAACCATCCCTAAGTGCAACACCATGTGCCTGAGAGCATTGTCCAAATGGTTCTTGAATTCTGTCAGGCTTGGTGCTGTGACCATTTCACTGGGGATCCTGTTCCAGCGTCCAACCACCCTCTGGGTGAAAAACGTTTTCCTGATATCCAGCCTAAACTTCCCCTGACTCAGCTTCATGTCACTTGAATCCTGTTACTTGTCATGAGAGTGAAGAAAATGGAGAAATGTATTTCACGACATTTCTTCGTACACTGTTATTGTACATGTTGCAAAAGGGAAAGATTTTTGCTAACAGAGTTCAAATTTCAAACTCAAATAAATAGATATGCATCTGTCTACTGTTTCACTCTATGGGTATATATCTCATAGAAATTTTATAATGACTGAAGAACTGCTAGTTGTGCTCAGAGATATTGGTATTTGTATTAAAGGAATACTTGGATTTTCAGAAATGAAGGATAGTGTACTGCAAAAAGCAAAGGAATTTGCTCTAATACCTAGAGCCTTGAAAATCTTGTCATTTTTATTTCAGTGCTTTGCAATTAGAGTTATGAAAACTTGCAAATCCCACCCAAATTTGGACTCTCAATTTAGATGGGCAAGAAAAGCATGAATTTCACACCAGTTCTGCCTCATTTATGATGTGTCTGCCTTTCCACATCACACTAAACAGTGATCGCTGTTTCTGTTCTACTGTCATTAATGCAATGTCATAAGGAAGATTACCAAAGAGCATAAAGAATTTCAGAATGATATCCAGTGATTTCACAATTCTCCACTTTAAAAACATATTTTGGTGGGTTTGACACCTACATCTTCCACTTTCAACTTTATGTTCATTTCTGTCAGTACCAATGGGGGTTCTGCTCATATCCATTATCTATTCCCTTTCTGAATTCCCCATATATTCTGAATTTGGAAGAAATGTTTCAGATAATCAGGATTTTTAGTAACAGTGATATTGTCTCAACAGAGATTCTTCAATTTCTTTTTAACTGTGAGGTTTTATAAAGTGTAGGAATGTACTTAAGCATTCAAGACTCAGTCTAAATTCAGCACAGATGATACAATACAGCTACTGAATGGTGGAGTGCAGCAGCATATCCTGTGCAACTCATGTTCCAGAGAATTTTGGATGTAATTCACCATGGAAGATTATTTACTTTCAGTGCTTTAAATTATAGCAACTTTGTGGAGGTTACTTAGGTTATTATGTTCCCTTTTAGAAGGCATAATAGTTGTGGAATTCAGGGTGTAATTCTAATTGATCATCGGGTGAGAGAGATTTCAATTTGAAATGTTTCCAGAGCTGTAAGTCACAAAATCCAAAGGTAGAGAACATCTACTTTCTGTTTAGTGGCAATAAAATCCTTTCACTGTCCAACATTAGAGGTGGTTCAAGCTAAATAAGATGCAATGTTGCCTGGTCTATGTAGCTTTGAGAGTATCTAAAGCAAAATAAGAATTAGATTTCTTTAATGATCAAATATATGAAGGGCAAGGCTTGTTTTCTGTAGAAACCTATGGACCAGATTTTCTTACAGCTGTGATTACAATTTCAAAGATTGAGTCAATTGTCCCCTATTGCTGGAGAATGGAGTCACCTGGACTGTAGGAATTGGGAAGACAATTTGGCAGTCATTAAAAGGGAAAAAAAAAAAAGGAAAAGAGAAAGAGAAAAAGAGCTTGTGCCTACTTTTAGGGAGTAAAATCCCAAGAGTTTATAGTCTTTAGAAAAATCAAAGTAATTTCTGGATAAACAAAATTCTCAGAACAATCTTCTTCTATAATATAAAGTAAATATTTATCTATTAAATGCTAGAAGGGCATAGAACCAAAAAAATGGCTTTCAGACAGTAATAGCTCAGCATACACTAAAAATACCAAGTAAAATCATAAATTGCTCCAGGTCCAATATCTCAGGGCAGCTCGGAAAGGCCTGGACATTACAGATGGTATTAGCACTGTGTTTAGGGACAAGAATCCAGTCACAGGCCACATCTAGCTTGTTCTTGTGACCTGCTGCTTTCATTAGCTGGATTCCCAGCTAGCCCAACTAGAAGCTCTGGCTTCATCTGTGCACTTCTGGCTATTAAATTATATCTAACATAATAAATATGGGGCTGCAACAAACCTCAATATAGGCCCAATAGTTTGCCAACTTAGACTACACGGAACTCAATAAAAAAGTTACAACATTGTTGATATCCCACTGTATGGTCATACATGAGGAGAACTTGTAATATGGTATGCAATGGAACTTGTTTGGTTATTAATTTGGTTTTTTTTAAATCTTTGGGAAGAGACACATAGACAAACTATTTACAACTTTTTTCTAATATAAAACTTTTACTTAACTTCCTGACACAGCGTGACATAAGTCAGACCTAAAGTTCATGCAGCAGAAAGGAAAAAATTAGATAGAATATAATGTTTCCAAGAAAATATTAACAACAAAACTATCTAAGCTTCAATAGCTGTAATATCCAAGTGTTTTATAATTCACTACTTGAAATAATAGTACAATCCTATAAATAGTTACAATTCTTGAATTGCACATCATTATTTAGGTGAAATGTGAAAGAATTGTGACTCAGGATGGGGAAAAATCCTAGAATGAAAATAGCAGAGAGCTACAATAAACAGGAACATGGCATATGAGGAAAATAAAATAATTTCTACACTACGCTAAAAGCGTTCCTAGGCTGAAAATAAATAGGAAAGAGAAGGTGATTCATGAAATCCAAGGGTTTCAAAAACCCCTTTTTGAAACAAAAAGAGAAACGAGAGGCTAAAGTATGTCTTAAATGAATAAATGATGTGGAAAACAAAGCAGTGATTACCAGCATGTTTGGAAAAGTTGAAACTTTCATCCAGGGTAGCATCTTTAAAGCCTGCCTACATAGATTTCAGGCGGTCCTTTACAGACATGGAAAGAAGATAAATGCTATCATTTTCATAATAAGCTATAATAATTAACTTCTAGATTAAACTTTTTTTTAAATATTGGGAATGCAATGGTACCTAAATATGAGAATGCGTTTAGAACGCTCTCATCTGCAGGAAAGATCTTTTGCTCTACTTGAAACCAGAGAAATACACTGATCTCTGTTTTGAATCTCCAGTTAGGAAGACCTGAGCAATTGGCAGGTGACTTAACTAGAGACAAAGTATTTGTGGTTAATGGAGAAATTAGCGACACGAAGATTGCTAGAGTAGACTTTAGTGTCTAAATCTGAAAATTAAAAAAACAAACAAACAAACAAAAACCAAAAAGAAACATAAAAACATTTGCTAGGCACAGATAGGACTGAAAACTTATATTCCAAATAAAAATTAATAAACCCCATTTAGACATTCTGGTTTTTGCATGAGACATGAGACTGAAAGACATTCTCTAAGGCAGGCAAACACTGTAACCCAAAATGTTAAAGTTTGAAAATGCTGCTCAAGAAACTTTCAAACATACTGTTCTATGTTCAGATGTCTTCAGCCAGACAGCTAAGGCAGAAAAGCTGACAGATGCATCCAAAAGTACATAAGTGAGCAGGTAACCTTCAATATCACAGTGTTTTCAGCAATGGGAATGGGTGCAATTTATTCACAGGACAAGGTGAATAGCTAAAACTTGTTTCAGTCCGCACAGATCTTTACATCTCACTGAGAGATGACCATTTTGAGAATAGAATTCTCTGTTATCCAGAAATAACTTGAATTTTTCTAAATTTCAGAAACTCTTGCTCAAACCTTATGTCCAAACACAAATATCATCAATAATAATTATGGTATGCACTTTAATTCAGAAAGCATGTGAAATATAATTAATGGATGCTAAGGTTAAGCTCATGATATGTCCTGTCTCATCTGTCAGTTAAAGGTACTCCACTGATAGATGGTTTAGATGATGCCTGATAAATTAATTAATTGTGAGCAGTGAGTTCTCCAAGCATTTATGTACTCGCAATGAAAGCAATAAGATCGTTTCTTTCTGTTTCTATGGCATGGATCCACCGTGCATTTATCAAAAGCCTAGCATATAAAAACAAGTTCTGTGAAACCACTAATCAGAAAACATAGGACTTAACGAAGAAAGGAGTTGTATCTTGTATCTTATAAAGTAATCTGCCTGTGCAAGATATATGTTTTTCACTGAATAATCACAATGGGAAAGTGGGTTCCACCCAGAGCAGAAAAGTCTTGTCCATTGAACAATTTGTTTTGAACTCAGATATTCCAAAGGGCACTGTGGTATAAACTTTGTCCTTAAATTTGTGGTGCCGTTTAGAATTAAAAACCAACAAGCTTTCGCTTAAGTCTACCCCGACAGAATTTTTTCTGGACTGATCATTTTTTTTTCCACCTTCACATTACTTGAAAAATACATGAAGGATTTTGTATCACCATGTATCTCTGTGATCTACAAAACAGACATTAATTAACAGTACTTCTAATGTGCTCTGAACATATTAAAATATAACCTAAGGTGGCTTGTTTTTTAATGAATATTTCTAGCTCTGGTAATTATTCTCATCAACCTTCTAATAAGGACTTAGTTTGTTTTCAAAGCTAACAAGTCTCTCTTTACCTTCACACCTGCCTTCAAGTACGTGAAGAATTTCCCTTAGAATCTGGACATCTGCCTGTTGAGAGAAAGCAATTTTACAGGTAAGATGAGGACACCTTAAACTCTGTTCTCCAGTAAGGAATTTATAGTGTCTGCCTAGGTAGCCTGTTTCAGAAGCATGTGTTTCATCGAGGTCTCAGCTCACTAAAAAGGCTGTTGCTTTTGGTCATAAAAAATAAGTAGTGTCATTTTCTCTTTGCGATGAATTCTTTCATCCAATCATATTCCTCTATGCAAATATACCGTGGCTGGTTCAGATAAAAAAGCACAAATAAAGCCAAGAGCTCAGTCAGGGCAAAAATCACTGTATTCCCTTTATACCTTATTTCACCTGTGTTTCAGGAACGTCCTCAGACTTCTCAATTGAAAAAATGAAGAAGCAAGGCTCAGACAGTAGTCTTGCTCCAGCTATGCCAGCACTGCCAGAACCATTAAAAGATCTGAAAATTAAGTACACCAAGGTTAGTAGCATATGCTTTTCTTATTCTTTCTTAGGCATTCACTTCAGACAGTAGGTATGTGCATTTTAACCTTATATGAACTATGAAAGCCACTGTAAATCAGTGCTTAAAATGTTTATTCTGGCTGAATTCTGATTTTACACATATTAGCAAGTGATGTTCAGTGATCCTTTTAACCTAATTTAAAGCACTTATATGTGCAACCTGTGATAGAATCGTGCTTGCACACGATAGAATTTCTCTTGGTGTGGGTGTTGTTTCTCTCCTGAAACAAATTTTCAGCAGTGTTAAATTTACCAGAAAGTATAGCTGAGTAAAGAAGGAAAAGTTTCTATTATATTGTTTTTCAGAACAGTGACAGCAAATTAAACTGTCAGCATATTGCATTGTGTAATAGTCAGATTCAAACAATTATACTAGATAAACTTATGTGGAAAGGGATACGTGAAAATGAAACTGAAATAAAATTAATTCTGGTCACATATTTACATTAGAGATAATGAATGTAGTTTTGAATTTGTTTTCAGCTAAACAAGTTGCTGATAAACTAGATATAGTCTACCAAATTAACTATGCTATATTACCATAAACTTCTTGAAATAGAAAATTCTTTCCATATAGAGTTAGAAATATATAGATAAAGGTCAGAATCCAGACTTGTGTTTCCAGATTTAAAAGACTCTTTGCTGGTTTTATATAATAATATTATATCGCAACATACAGATATCTGCTAGAATTTTGAAAAAAGTGTTGGCAGGAACTTTGATCTCTGAAACGTTCAGGTAGAACTATTGATCACAAAGAACCTTTTATCTTTGAAGATTCTTGGTTACTGTTCTTTTCTTTTTTTCTTGATACCATTGCAAGGGAAATAATTTTATTTTCTAGAACCACTGTTTAGTTTCTTTTCCAAAACCAGATAATCATGTAAATTAATCCTTTTAAATTCAATTCTATCCTTTTTTTTTAAATGGCAAAACTTAACCATGTTCTTCTTAACTTGACATGTTTCTTGAATAAACCATGCAGGATCTTACTTTGCAAATATTTAACAGGAAAGATATGTAGTTCTGCCATGTGATAGCCTGCTCTTCCTGTCTCAAAAAAAAAAAAATTATTTGATATTTTTGGTTTTTCAAAGGAAAACAACTAATATGAGAAAAACACTAACTGATGTAACTGAATATGCAGGACACAAATTCCTGCAAATATTTCCATCCGTCTGAAATATTTCATTAGTAAAAATCTATTCTGTCAGTACAAAAAATCAACCACGAGACAGCCAACATCATTGAAAAGTCTAGTTTGTAGCGTGCAATCAAGGAGAGTGTCACATCGCAAATGTTTCTTTTGCCTTGACAACAGATACCTTAAAAGCTGCATATAAATTCTAACTGTGTAAAAATGCAGTGCACTTGTTTACAAAATCCAGCACACCTCTGTGGAGGCTTGATTTTTGCAATGCTTTCCTCATCTCTTCAAATGTCACATAGGATTGTCTGAAAGCCCCAGCAGTGTACTGAGGGATAGGGAGTTGGGATAGTAGAAATATCATCCCATACACAACACTCATCCCACAATTTATTAAAGCCTTTGCACTCCTGTGTTCTTACCCATCCCATTCCTCTCCTGTCCCGTACAAGTTAGAACATGGGGTGTGGGTGACTAGTTACACTGGAAGGACCAAGATAAGGGAAGCACTAATTACTGCTGATATATTAACCTTTCTGTATAAAACACCTAAAACCAGATCCTTCAACTTCGTAAACTCCAATTTCTCTTTTTCTACTACTGCATAATACCAACAGTCATCACAAAAGGATCTGAAGGGAGATTTGCAGGAGATGTTTCAAGGACCCTCTTTACTTAATAGTCTCTCTATTTTATTTTCTCTGAGAGGAATAATTTGTGGCTTTTCACAGAGTTCACTTAACTAAATGATCTATAGATTGGTATAGCTACATATCAGAATAAGCCTTTTACATATGATGTAACACTAAACACTCTTCATTAAATTTGACTTTCAGCCATCAAATCAAATATATTTTAGACACTGAAATTGGCTTGGATTTTGAACCATAAAGTAATCTTGAATTGGTTTCATATATGAATCTCCTTTAAAGATATTTCCATTAATCCAATGAGTCTTAGCAACTAGCTAAAAATGTGCTAGTAAATATTTTACTTAGTCAACACTGAGGAATTAGACAATGATTGCTTAACAAATGCTTTCTGTCATGATGCTTTCACATACACTAAGCCCTGTGGTACTCCTTTAATCAGAGAAACTCAGATTAGTTAATTATTAGGATGTCAAATTACACAAGGGGGAGAAAAGGGCTGAACATTCTCTTGCTAAGTTGCATGTGGGATATTAGAAAGTGTGGAAGGGTAAGACACTCTGAATAAAGAAAAATTACAGCTGATAATTAAAATGTTGCAGTCACTAGCTTCAAAAACAAAGGTGAGGCAGAAAAGCAGAAAATTGGAATATCTGGGGAAAGGTAATCAGCTAAAAATGTACTACAGAAACTTACTATTTCTAAGATAAGCTCACTTTGTGGACAGTCACTAACTGAAAAGTCAAAAAAATTGCATAAAAATGTAACAGAAAGAGTATGTTCTCTGATTATTAGTCCATTCCAGCAGTAAAATGTAATTCCTGCATCAATAACAGTACGTAATTCCAAGGGAGAGGAAAAAAGTTACATGAAATATTAGCCATATATAAACTTCTTGCAAGGAAAAACCCGAGGGGAAGAAAAGAAAGAGATTTCACACCAGTATATATATTGAAATATTTGTTTCAAGCTTACATTTTCATTTTTTAGTAGTTCCTTAAGAAATGTTATGTATTTTAATCTTATTGCTCAAAGAATCCAGTGAGATTCCATGACATATTTTGAGACAAGCAAATTAGAACTTAGAGTACTTGAAACGAGCCTCTTCTTGGGCCACAAAATTTTAAGGCTTAGATGTAGCTGTAAAATTTACTGCCAAGTAAATTCTTAGTGAATTACTGTACTCAAGAATACCTGAATGGCTGTCACAATGTATTTAAGCAGGTGTGAACAGGTGTAACAGTTATTCAGCACTGTGCACCACCTCACACAAGTGATGCTGAACTGCCTCTAGCATGCATCCAGCTTTGGCCCTGGAGTCTCTGCATTGTTACTGGCCTGTAGAAACGTGCTGTTTGTGTAATTCCTTGCTTCATAGTCCCCACGACACAGCTTGTGAGCAGTCAGATGAGCAAGGGTTCAAATCTGGTTATCACTTTTGTCTGTGAAACAGGAAACTGAGTTCATTTGAAGAGTATTGATGAGAAAAGCGTTGTTATAGCAAGGGGCAGAAATAAGGTGGGAAGAGGCTTTGCTTTTTCTTATACTGTAAGTTTGGAAGAGTTTCTGATATCTAAACAGAAGATAGCTTAGACCATTACTTCCATGTTTAAAAAGCTATCCTTAACAGCTAAGTTAGGGAAGGTCCACGTTTTAGTTAGTTCCATTACATTTCTTGACTACATCTCCGTATGAACTATAATGTAAATCAATAATAGTGAATTATATAAAAATTCTTCCCTAACGGTGAATTTATAGACAACTGCTGAATATGGAGTCAATGCAACAGCAGAAATTTTCTTTTTAAGCTGGAATTTGAAGTTATTTTGGAGAAGCACTGAACCCCGAAAACCTGTACAGACTGCACAATATTGATCCCACAAAAAGCGGAACCCTTATTCTAAGGAAGATTAAGGAAAATGTTATGTTTCATAAGGTGATGACACGTAATGTAAAGACCCTAAAATTTCTTTCAGCAGAGCTATGGTGTTGTTCATCTGAGACAAATCTGTACAGAGTCAAATGCTTTCTTCCTTCATGGAGCACAGACACAAAAATGGCACTTCCATCTAGCAGATACTTCAAAATGAACTTGCAATTCTTTCAAAATACTCCAGAACTGAAGGAAAAGGAACCACTGGGATGGCAGAAAAATAGGCAAAGTTCAGGTCTTATCTCTCCATTCTCTGGTCAGGTCATCTGAGTGACAAAATCAAGTGTGTAAACAAGGACAGAAATAGTGTAATCTTGCAGATAACTTCAACATCAAAGGGTGGGTGGTAGTAGATGATTTGAACTGAAATCAATCACTTCAGAGAAGCAAGATTTTATTGCTTATTACATTGAGGAATAAAGACAATCGGAGGGGTTTAGACTGCCTATTGTCTGGATTTTATTTAAAATATTAAGCTCTAACAGTGTACAGTCTCATCTACTGGAAATCTGTACTTCTAGTTCTACTGCAAAGAAATGATTAATTCTTTGGATTGTTGAAATTTAAAAAAAAATCATCTCTCCTAAAATTCCAGTGAAGTTGCAGTTACAGAACACCCGTAATAATATTTCTAAACCTTTGCAAAATAAATTTGTGGCCCTAAACCTCATGGGCCATAGTCAGTCACCACAGACAACCCACTGCACAGCTCTTGCCACAGAGGGGTAAGTCCTTTGCATTTATTTCTGAAGAGCTGTCAGTGGAGTTCGGATTGACTGACAAAACACTGAAACCTATTGCAAGATGATCCCAAACATTGTTTTTCTCAGCAGGTCAAGGTTGTTGCTAGAGGCTGCTGTTACCTTGTACTTCAGTTTTGCCTGGATTTAGAGATCCACATCCCGTTTGTAGCAAATACTCCACAGCATTTTATGAGAATGGCTGCATGCACATTAATGAGTACAGCTGCCTGAAATGTGTTAATGCCGCTTACATGGAGAGTTTTGACTTTTCCCTTTCCTGTCTTTCTTACCTCCATTTGCAAGGTTGCTATCTAGCTTATGAAAGATATCTGGGTATTTTGATTTATACAACTCTGATACAAAATTGTATCTATATTTAATCTAATGAAGTTATCTTTTTCACTGAAATGCTATTAGAAACATTAATAAGAAATATATTCTAAACTAATATTATGGGTGATATTGATTGGTGCAATAAATGCAGTATTTGAAGAAGCTCTTTAAATATTTCCAAAAATGGTATGTTTTTCTGTTATTCCTTTCACAGACAGATATGAATTTGGCATACTGTAACATCATAGCAGTGTTATGTTAATATTTACCTCTTCCTTTGTCTCCGTCCTTGGCAATGGCTTTTTTCATATTAACCATTTAACTGCTGTCTGTGTCCTTTCACCACAGTTGGAATTTTGTGTGGATATTCTTATAACTTGCTTCATCACCTATCAGAAATTTCCATGGACTTAGATATTTATTTCAGAGACAGCTTTTGTTAAATCAGGAGTTTGCTGGTCAGTCCTGATGGTCAGAGGTGGCGATGACACTCTGCATAAGCTGACCATGTAAAGACAAGCAGAAACATACAGAACTATATTAATATAAGACAGGAATATATTAATATATTAATGGATTGTTGCCATATCCATTTAGAGATAATAATTTTATCAGTCTTGGTAGTTATTCATAAACTAATCACCAATTATTAACAACTACTCAATCAGTTTTAATACTATGCAGAAAATCTATTCCCTGAAATCTGTCACATTCTCATAATATATGTAGTGGTGGTGGGAGGACTTAGTCCTCAGGTTTCTGGGATGCAAATCATTTATCCTGCAGTTCTGGTGTCTTGGTATTGTCTTGCCCTGAGTCAACCATCATCTACTTTGCCTACCCCAAAGCATTTTCTGGTTTTCTATTTCAAAGTTCCTGCTCCTCTAAGCAGCAACACTAGGTTCTTTGTCTTAATGGAGAGGAAACAGGAATCACATATTTCCTGCTAGCTGGTCTCACAGCTAGAGTTCAGTGACTAACAGTGGGGCAAGATGCCTTGGCTCTAGAGAGAAGCACAATTTGAGCTCAAACTACCTGGTACAGTCATTCATTCAGAGCCTGACACGTCCTCAAAGGTGAGTATGATCAAGATCTCACATGCATGCCTGCAATGCAACTGCATTGGCACTGGAAGACAGTGAGAAGGGAGGGCACCAGCCCACCAGCAATCAGGAATGTCAGCTCAACACTGGGAGGACAGTTTAGCATGACACCCCATTTCAGCACTGACCCCAACCCAGAGAGCACAGAGAGGGTCAGACAGGGAAGGACAGGTACTGTTAACTTTGGACTGTAGACCTTATCATGTCCACTTCAAGAAGCAACATATAAAACACTTATTAGCAACTTATCCTCCTCTTTTCAACAGCTGTGCATTTATCAGGTCTGAGCATTTCCTTTCTGTTTCAAGACCAACCTACTGTTAAAAAATATTAAACTGCTTTGACCATTTTACCAACCGTGCCTCAGAGATGGCAGGTGCTAGAGTAGTACTGATCTTGTGCACCCACAGGTAAGACCCAGGCTCTGTTTTACATCTGTGAACAGAGATAAGTATCTCAAATTTCACCCAGAGGTCCTTATGCATGTCCTAAGCACACAAAACCATCTGGGTGCAATTCTGTGCAATGTGCCTACTTGTATCCCTACCTGAGCATGGAAATTGGACCATATGACCCCACTGTGGTCCCTTCCAACCCTACTCATTCCATGATTCTGTAATTCATTCAACTAACTGGCAGAGGTTTTTTCAGTCTCAGCTACAATTTCAAAAAATCCTGCTATTGGTTTTGTTTGTTTGGGGGTTTTGTTTTAGTTTGGTTCAGGTTGGGATTTTCTTTTTTTGGCAGGAGAAAGCGAGGAGAAATCAAAGTAAAGCTAAACACAAGAGTGGTCTCCAAGATATTCTTAATTCAATACACTATACTTACTAAATCCAAGGATTGGGTTCTCTTCTCTCAGGCTGTGTAACAGTAAGGCCCTTCATTTTTACTGACCCTGTGAACACAGGAAACTCAGGTAGTTTTCCATAGGTCATTTAGGGTTTTACTGCCCTTGCATTTCACACAGAGGAAGGACTCCTTTGAAGCAGCATATCCTTTGTTGCAGCATATTTTTATGACATGAAACAAAGTAAGAATATAATGTAGAGAAAGTTTGTCTCCAGAGGAAGTCAATTTTAGCAAAGCGATCCTGGTTGAGCATATATGTGATTACTCATCTTGTCAGAATGATGTAGAAATAGTTATTCAATTATAGTTCAGAAATCTATCAATCTGACAGCTCTCAGCTGTGAAAGGTAAGTTTATTCACTAAAACATTTAACAGACAACAACTATATATGTGTTACTAACATTGTTGCACTCTTTCTTCCCCTGAAGATATTTATAAACAATGAATGGCATGATTCAGTCAGTGGTAAAAAATTTGCAGTCTTTAATCCTGCAACTGAAGAGAAAATCTGTGAGGTTGAAGAAGGCGACAAGGTAGGGTTTTATTTCTTTCCCTTAACTGTAACCTTAATTTCAGTGCATCTTAAAAGCAGGAAGGGAAGCAGCCATTTATGTGATGTAAAACATCAGCTCAGGTGTACCTACTTCATCCTGTATACCTTCTTCCACAAACCATTTTTTACTAAGCCATAATATTTGTAAAGAGACACTGAAAAAACTGCTTTGCCTTATGCTTACATGAGAAAAGTTCTGAAGAAAGATTTTTTGCTGATTTGTTTTACTAATATTATTGATTCTTTTTCTTATCTGTGATCAGTGACATCTAAAAATTCAGTTGGGATTTTATTTTTTCTGTTATGTTTTCTTCATTACACAGTAATATAATCTTGTCCATTACATATTTAAATAAGGTTTTTCCTTATAGATAATATATGGAGGACAGATACTTATAATTCCCAACAGGCTTTGTGGAGATGATCACTACCATCAGTATTTTTAGTTGCATGTCTTCTCAGTACTGTCCCCTTCAACTATTTTGTTTTGTGAAAAACATATTGGAACATAGTCCTAAAAATTACTCTATAGCTGAAGGTGGCCTATCAAATAGTCACTAATTCTACCAAAAATTGATCTACTTAAAGTATGTTGAATAAATAAATTTAAGCAGAGAGCTAAAAATCTTGTTGAAAACTGTAAAGAAACATTTCTTTTTTATATTTATGAGATTCTGTAGTGGAAAGTTTTAGACAGATGCCACATAATCAAAGATATAATGAAAACCTAAGCCCTAATCTTTGTATTTTTGTTATATTATGTGTTTTTCTTACAAACAGGATTTGCCTAGTGTTACCATATAGTTTAAATATAAGTTAGGGGGTAGTTTTTTTAAATAGGACAGGCAATGTGCTTAACTGCATTAAAAGTGTTAAAACCAAAGAAAGGGTTTTTTTTATAAATTCTTAGAAAGTAAATACAAGAAGCAAAGGTTTTATTTCCAGTTCACAAGATGACTGTAACTAGAAATAAAACTAGTTTTATAATTACTGTCTTGGTTCTTGCACATATTTATTTAATTTTCTACACTTCCCCTTCAAAGTCAATCTTGGATCCAAAAGTGAAAAAACTTTTCACATTTCTCACAAAATGATATATTAATTTTAGTCAAGAAACATGCATAACTAGAATGTTCTGTATAACAAGTATTTTTCTAAGCTTAGCATCAAAATGCTAATTAAACACCTTTTTATCCAGTAGAACTAACATAAAACTTGTTTGTGTTATAAGTTCACCAAAAATTTGCCAATATAAGCACATGCTTTTTCAGAATTTTTTAATTTACTGTATTACAGAAATTCACACTGAAATGAAGTTCTCTTTGGAGAAATACATTCAGAATCATCTTCTTATTAAATCTTAGTTACTCTGGTCTGTAATTTCATCATGAATCTCCTAATAATCTTTGTTTCTAATGTTGTCTAGTGACCACATTATAGTGACCACAAATTACTAAGGTCATAATGAAGACATATCTTAAACATTTTCTTAGAAAAAACGTGTCAGAGAAAGTCTGGCTTTTAATTATTTCATATATCTAACCTGGAGTTTTTCAAAGGTTTTTCTTTTCTTTAATACCAACTACATATACATAGTGCTGAGACACTGATATTTGATCATCCTCAAATTAAATTACTCATAACCTGCAACTGCTCAGTTACTATTCAAAGTTTTTATAGTGTCTTCCCTTACAAGCTCTATAACAACTCATCAAATAAACAGATAATACTATTCAACACACAGGTTTGCTTTCTCTTCAATAATTTTGCAAACTAATGTGTAACAACAACTTTTATTAACTAAATTGCCTAGTGAATTGTACAGATGTAGTAAGTTACACAGCCATTATGAACCTAATATGCAAGAGGCTAGACTTCAGATAATGAGCACCAAGAGATTTTAGGAATTTAATTTGTGCATACCATAGGGTTGACAAAGGGCTGTCCACTGCCTTGCAGTGGTATTTTGAAAAACAAGAGGAGATTACAAAGCATAGACATATATGTGGGTGGGAACTCTTTTCTTCCATTTTGATGGCTCTTTCAAGCTATGTTCCTAATCCTAAAGGCCCCTAGTAATAATAAAGCAGCTCACCAAATGGTCAGCATATGTAAAGTAAATGTACTTCTGTAAAAAGTCTAAACTGGCTCAGAAAGGAGTCTTTATATTCATGGTGTAGATTTATGTAATGAAATTAAATTCCATACAGTTGAAGAAAAATCTTTTTAAATTATTATTCATTCACAGCCCTATATTACTCATATATGATTTTTCTCAATTTTAATTATTTCTGCACTTTAGAAAGAACACTGGGCAATGACGTTTTAATTTACATCATTCATATTCATATGACTTTTTGTTCCCCATCTCCTTTTCCATTTAAGACCATGCCACAGCCCTCGAGTCCTATTGCAAAGATGTAGAAAATACATGATAGGGGTCACAAATAGTGATGGGATGTTTGACAACATGCTGACAGATTCTGAAGAACAGCAATTCTTCTTAATCTGGTAGATTTCAGCTACCTGGTATAGATGACTGGTCTGTATTACCCTATAGTAATGGCTATGCTATTCATATAGTTCCTTCCTATCTTTTCCCAAATTTTCTGGAAAAAGTTTTCAGAAGTTCTGTGGCCTTCTGCCTAACAGGTCTGTACTGGGCTTTCCAAGCCTCTGACCTACCCCATTCAGAGCCTCTAAAAATTAGTTGATGGCTGCAAACATCAGTTAAAGATGCAAGATCTGGTTCACATTTAAAACAATTGACTTTGGTGTTGACCTAGTTGAATTTGCTGACTTAGTCAACCTTGATAATAATTTCCCTGAAGGAGATTTTAGCAAAAGAAGCACAAAAAATGTTTGAAAGAAACCCTTCAAACACTGCATACAAATTTCCCTGGGAAATGTGGAATACAGAGAAACCACTTTTTTTTTCTTTTCTCAAAATTTTTCATTTCTGACAAAAAAAACCCAGAAGAAACCTCCTTTTTATTTCACTCTTTTTGTTGGTAAATTTTACAAGAATTTTGAAATACAGAAGAATTCCAAATACTAAAAGCCTTTTTTCAAGAGATTGTAATTGGTTTTTTTTAAATTCTGGAACACCCTTTGCACAGAATAGTTTCATTGTAGATTTTCCTTGAATAGTGAAAGCCAAATGACAAATAATAAAATATGTTATAAAAAACATTAATGGACTGAAAAATTAGCTATGCAAAGACAATGCTTAGACTTCAAAATATTTAGGCTTACCATTTTAAACCTGGTCTATTTTTTAATTGTTAAAATAATTTAAAAAATAAATATTTCTTTAAACTTTCAAAAATAAATTTATTGATTTAAACTCCTTAATAAAAAGTTTGTGTTCATTTTATGAAATATTCTAAGGAACAGGTTTTTCTAACCTGGTCTTCATTGCACTGTAATACTTTCAGATGATGAGTAATTAAGCATTTAACTTACAGATTAGGACATCTCTTCAAAAATAAAAGAGATTAAATTGTATCATCAGTGTAACTGCTTGGTGTATAGTGTGGGTTCACAAATCTAAATTTTAAAAATAGAGCCCCTTTACATATTTTTGTTTTAGAAGCTTTGAGAACCCATCTGTTTCTGATACAATTTCACATTGCTGAAGTACAACAAAAGAGTTTGAAAGAAAATAACTCTTGTATTTAATATTACTGTTACTAATTTTGATTAGACTGAGATTGTATCTCTTACTTAAACTTTATGTTAAACTTATGCTAAACTTTACATGTTTAACAGTAAGAAAAGCTGATGACAGAATCATTTATTGATTATGTAAGTTTTTTTGTTTTCCCCACAGGTGGATGTAGACAAGGCAGTTAAAGCAGCTAGAAAGGCTTTTGAACTTGGGTCAACCTGGCGTACGATGGATGCTTCAGAGCGAGGAAGGCTCTTGAATAAACTAGCTGACTTAGTTGAAAGAGATCGTCTGATTTTAGCTGTAAGTATGATATGTGAGCAAAAAGACAAGGAGAAAAGTCCTGATTTTGAAAGAAAGATAAAAGCAAGTTTAACATGCCTACCCTTTGGAAAGCCAGGCTGTCTCAAAACTTGGTTTTCTTCTCTACAGCAAATGGACTTCACAAAACTGGCTTGCACTCTGGTCTATTAACACCCCAGATCCACAGAGCACTTGAGTATTTGATTAGCTTTAAAGTGATACTTAAACTACTATAATCACAGTAATTTGAATTGGACACACTAACATAGATCACACGGTTAATGCTTGTCTAAAGCAGTCTGAATCGAGATCTAAACTCAAATCAAAGCTTGAATCAAGGCCTAAACTCAAAGTCTGGCTCAGGATTTATAGATGATACAAGTCAGAACAGGCAGAAATTTTGAATTTCATGCCTCTATATTTTCTTATCCCTGGTCCTTCATTAACTCCTGCTTGCAACTGGTAATGGGTGATAAAGCTTAACCAGAACCAAGGGCAACAATGGATTATTTTAAAAAGAACAATAACATGAGGGCTGGGGAATGACATCCTGTCTTTACAAACTACTGTATATTGGCTATTTTACCACACGTAACAGAAGACACATAAGTTGTAATGCTCCCACCTACAGATTGTGCACTAAAGCAAGAAATGGCGTATAAAAAAGAAATGCACCACCAATTTGATAAAGGCTAGTATCTTCTCCTCCTTGTTTTAAATTCCACGTACAGTACTATTATTGGTGATTTTTCTGCTATTTCGAGCACATTCCGGAACTAAAATTTAGGTAGGATAATTGTTTGTACTGAAGATGAATCCTTGTTTTCTGCCAACAGCATAAAAAAATTTAAAGAGAAGGAGGAGTATCCAACATTCAGGATCATCACTCAGACTGATCTAGTTACAGTTTGAAGTATTTAGCCATTAGCCACAAAACACACTCTAGATAAGTTCATAAAATTTAAACCTTCAAATATGTAAAACGTGCAAAGCCTCTGTTGCCCATTATGTGTCCTTAGGATTATAGTAGAGTTTCTTGGGAGAAACCTTAGGTGAGTGGAACTTATATCCTTTAAAATGCTAGGTTTGTGTTGAGAGACAAAATTTTAAGAGAGGTACATTTTTAATAGAGAAGTATGCCCTCTTGCCCATTAAATAATTGGAAAACCTGACATTTGTTTATTTATTGTACAGTCTAAGGCATTACAAATGCAAAAAGGATGAAGATACAATCTGTTTTTCACAAGAAGGTTGAAACATTGAATTAGTTTTTGTTCCCATTTGCCATTTTCATAATATGAAATAATTGCTTTTGTCTGGGGCCCCTCACAAGTTTCTGTTTCACTGACTTTATTTATATTTCCTACAGCTTAGTCACATTATTAACTATTTCACTTTTCAGAAAAGGTATGTATGAGTGAAGTTTTTTCCAGACTTTGATGAAGAGAGATATTCTCCACTCACACTTTATCCTACCTGTAAAATTAATATTAAAGAGTAACACATACTCCTGTACACTAGAGGTCTAAATAGATGTCCAAAGCTATTTGCAAAGTCATTTTTATGTGTTCATGCGTTTGACCAGGATGAAAATGATTCAATTTCAGTGCTTTATTTGATGATAAGATGCTTCAGAGGCTCAGCAGACCTACAGATAGGCAGCTGAAAGAATAATTCAAAGCAAGGTATGAAAAGAGCCACTGAGAATTGTGTTTCTTAGGTTTCAATCTGTTGTGATGTTGAAAGTTAGAGAATTCAGAAGTCTCATGTCCAAACAGAACAAAACAGTGCCATGGAAACAGTGGCATGGAAAGTCAGGCCTGGTCTCGAATATGACCAGTTAGTTCACTCAGCAGTCAGCTAATAAAAGAGAGTCTCTTCTGTATAAGCACTTATTTTTCACAGTGAATGTTTCTCACTTAAGGGTTCTAGATCTTTCCTATGCACATCAAACACTCAAGGTGTATTTAAAGTACTTTATTATAAGATTTGAGTCTTCTTGTTGGTATTTGATGAAAACCACTCATTTTATTTGCATCAGTTACTTGTACAGTCTCCTACCTGAGATCTTGATCTGTGCTTGCAGAATATTCAATATAAACCAGAATTGTGTAGTTGATTCATATGGGAGAGATGTTTTTTGAGTAAATCTTACCATTACAAATGCATCATGATCATGCTATCCACATAGCTCTGTACAAATAAACCATCATGAATATTTCTCACTTGTAAATTGCTACGTTTGGTGTTTCAAAATATATCCTTCAGAGGGGAATTAATCTAAAGGTTTGTTGTAATGCTAAAATCCTCAAAGTGAACTACCAAAAGCTAAATTACAAAGTACAAGCAAAAGAACCATTACCAGTATTTAACTTTTTAATTGCTGTTGTCTGCAGACAATGGAAACCATTGATGGTGGGAAGCTCTTTTCCACGGCCTATCTAATGGACTTGGGTGCCTGTATCAAAACTTTACGCTACTGTGCAGGCTGGGCTGATAAAATCCATGGGCGTACTGTACCAATGGGTGAGTAGTTCTGAGACAACAAAACTACAGAATTAAAGCCAACACAATCTGTAAATAACTGACTTGAATCTAAAAGGTGTGCAACATAGAAAATACCTCAAATGGAAAATATTTTAGAAAGTTTTTAAGATGGGTTATTAAAGATTTATCATAGTTCTCAGTTTAAATGTTTAGTGTACGTCTGCACATTTATTTATTGTGTTATACACTACTAACAAATATTGTTTATTTAACCTTTATGTATATGTAAGAAATGCAGTAAGCTCCTTTCACATAGCAATGTATAGTTTATAAAAGACTACAGTAGTGAGACCTGGGTGTCTGCATATTTAAGCAAAGATTAACACAAAGCAGTAATATTTATTTCAGTGATTGGATAATGTATTAGGAAGAGTAAGTACTATGAGATAGAAACAACGAAACAATATTTGCTAAAATTTAATTTCATTCCCTTTCCCATTAAGCAACTCTATGAAAACATTGTCTCTCTAGCTACCTTCTCTCAGAAAGACAAATAAAAGAATGGTAATAAAGAAGGAATTAAGGAAAACTAGAGTGATAAATACTTCCAACGTTTTTGCCTCACGTAGACCTCTATACTAGGTTTAATGGAACACATATTTATTTGAATCAAAGAGAATTTTATATTTAATGGATTTGATTTAAGCTAAGATCTAACATTAAAAAATGTCTGATATGTACCTGGGATTTAAAAGAGAACTTTCTGAAAGAAAAAAAAAAGGTGATAAAAGAAAAAAGAAATGAGGAATGCTTATTGGTGTGCTGTGCATACCATATTGAGAAGTAGGGTTATCACTGCAAAAAGTCAGTCAGACTGGAAAAATCAAACCTTGGAGCTATGAAGAAAGGAGACATTGAATCCAGATGTACTTTATGGCTTTTTGCATAGTTAAGATTTTGAAAATATCATTTATAAGTAAAATTGTATCAAGCTAAGTTTGGTACCCAACTTTATTATCTTTCTGATTTAACTGTTTCTCACAAATGCTTTGTCTGAATGCCTAATTTATTTCTTTTTCCGATAGATGGAAACTTTTTTACATTTACAAGACATGAGCCTATCGGTGTGTGTGGCCAAATTATTCCTGTAAGTTGGAAGCATTTATGCAAAACACAAATGTTCCTTGTTACAAACAGAAATGCTTTTGAAATTTTGCCTATGCAAGTGCATTTGTGAAACATTATTAACCAGAAATTTCCAAGTCCTGAAGGATAGAGACCATCCTGAGTACTGTAATTCTGATTCATCTGTTTGTGATGAATCAGTGTGGTCCAACCTTATCCCTCTCCTCCCTGTATATGGAGAGAAAACAAATCTCAGAAGTTTGACTTATGAAATAATTTCAAAGATAAAGTTGCATTTTGTTGAAACTGAAAGGATTAGAAACAAACGTAGGAGAGTGTAATTTTTACAGTCTATAATGTTTAAGCCTATAAACCTATAAACTATAAGCTCTTTAAGTCCTAGAATATCTGTTCTGTTCTGTACAGCATTCAGACAGCTGGATCTTTGTTTATAGTTAAGACTCATTCACCATGATGGTGGTGGTACAAGTTACAACACAAAGTATGTGTTCAATAAAGCTCCTGTTTGGCACATCTAAATTCCCAGTTTTGAAGTTGCTCAAAGGCCCACCTGAGTCTGATCATTCAAAACACTTCAAGAGCTCAAGTTCTAAATTTATTTGTGAAATATACATAGTTTTGGTGGGTGCCTGTGAAAATACTTGTATGCACTAGGCACGCCTAATCCACCCACCCCCTTGCACATGGTAGTAATGAGCAGCCTCACCTGACCTGCTTGACAACTCAACAGATTCTGAAAAAGTCCTCTTGTCTGTAAGGTCTGTTCAGACTTGTGGGTCCTGCTCATGTTCTCAATGTCTTTAAGCTGATCTTGAAGATTTGCTGTATCTTTAGACCACCACATTGTTTTGGAGAACATTGCTTAAGTTTCTGTCTGGTCTCTAAGAGAGCTTGGGAAACTCCTGGTTTATATTCTCTTGAAGATCAGACACAAGACATTTCAAGTAAAACACTCAGTCAAGATATGCTAAAGAGCTAGAAACACTAGGTATGGCTATTTAAAATAGAATTATCTCCTGGAAGTACAAGCAGAAGTTAGTACAAACACTGACTTCCTTTATAAAATGTTAAAGATTTCTGAGTATATCTTCATTTTCTTTCCATCGAAATATGAACCACCAAGCTGGAGGTTTCTATATAAACCAGAACTGTGAGGACTATGTACATGTTGCAAATGAGTTTTGATAGCTCACCATTTCCACTTCCTTTCACTTACGCAGTTCCACTTTAACAATGAATATACAGAAAACCCTGTAATCCCCCACTTTATGTTATTTATGCTCCCATTATTTTTGGGGCTGGGGTGAGACTGAAAGGAGACAAGAGAAAAAAAGAAGTGTTGCATGTATATTCCTCCTAGCCTTTCTGACATAATAGGTAACTTAACTGCCTGTTTTCCTGTTCCTGAAAAGGTGTCTGTTGAGCTGAGGCTCATGGCATCAATGATTCTCAAACTATTGTAAATATTCTTAAAGGTGCAAAGCTGTTTTCCTCTGGTCATGTTTTCCCTCATACTGCAGAACATGGGATCCAAAGCAGTCAGCTGCTCTTCAGTCTATCTGAACCTCCCACAACAGACAGACACCAGTGAAACCTCCAGGGGAGAGTCCAGGGACAGCATTACATCTTATTACCTTGTCTCCCTTAGAAAACTGAATTGATGATGGATGTTACCATTTAGGAAAGCAAAACTCCCAATTACACCAATAATCCAACAACTCTCTGTAATGCTTCGTTAAAGGAGTATACTCATTGTCTCTTGAGCTTTTAACTAAAACTTTGGATCCCCTGGACTTCTATGTATACAAAAATCACCACTCTTTGTATTGCTTGGCTTGCCAATTGTTTGTTCAAAACATTTTCATTCTGAAAGGAGTTCCACAAAATGTTCAACCACCCAGTTGACAATTTGCACTATTATAACAGAAAAAGCTGAGGCATTTTGGTGATGTATTAGAAACAGGATACACTTCCTTGTCCGTCTTTCAGTGGAACTTCCCATTGGTTATGTTCATCTGGAAGATTGCCCCTGCCCTTTGTTGTGGAAATACAGTGGTTGTTAAACCAGCAGAACAAACTCCACTCAGTGCCCTTTACATGGGATCCTTAATCAAAGAGGTAAGTCACCAACAGAGTTATTTGCTCCTCTCAGAAATGTAAGCGTATTCTGCAGCTGAAATGCCACAAAGGCAACATAAGCCAGGCGCATTGCATGCCTAGCCTTGCACTATAGGACTTATCTTGCTGTAAGCCAGCGAAGCCAAACCAAGGCAAAAGCATGCATATCTTTCAGCCTAGTACACACACACACACACACACAGGAAACCCCACAGCAGCAATTTAGTAAGCTCCATTCTTTAGCAAATATATTTGTATTACAAAAGCACAGTACATTTCAAAGTCAAAAGCAAACAAGGAGTCAAGTGCAGAGCACTTGAAGGTGGGTGGCAATGACTCTATTAGCATAGTTATCACAGTAAAGAACCTGTTTGTACTTTTTTTTTTTTAAGGGAACAAAGTTTTCATCCACCTGAGTTTATTATTAACAGGGAGCTGTAAAATCAAACTAGTGACTGTTGCCAAACCTGTGAATTCTCTTCACACAGAAACTGAGACAAAACACTTTGTGCTCCTGAACAAGGATTGTGCCAGTTTCTTCAGAAGGTTAATGTCTCCAAAGCTAACTATTGTGCCCAGTCCAGCAAACACGCAAAGAGAACAGTAAAATAGTTTAGCTTTCTTCCCAATAAAACCAACAAATGTAATCTGTTTCAAATGTTGGCACAGATGTCAACCAGTGCAGTAACCTTGTAGAATTTTAATGGAAGTGACTTGGCACATTTTATTATTCTGCTTCAAAACAGTGATTCAGCAGAGCATACTGACTGGTTATGCGTTAATATTACACAGAAACTAAATTATTATCAGGATGGAGCCAAGTCCTGCTGTTATTGCATCACATAGTTAATGCTATTAGATAATACTGGAGAGGAGGAATAGCTTAAAAAAAATCAGATAAACCTTCTCTATTAATTTTTAACAATAAGTATCAGAAAGTGTAGTTCTCTGAAAAAAAGTAACTTTATGGGGAAAGTAACCCAATTCTGCTATGGGCTAATGAAATATCTATTCTGGTGTTCTGATTTCCTGAAAGGAAAGCTCATAAGTGGGACCATGATCAGTATCCAGATTATCCAAAAAATGTTGGAGCCCAAATCCCTGCCAGTGATCATTTCAATAGCTGCTTTAGACTTGTAAAAATATCTGAAGGTCTCATATAACGTTCTAGTTCCCAAATGTCCACATTAAAAATAAATAAATAAACAAATATAGTGACTCTTGGTAACCTTCACTATCCTTCTTAATAGAACTCACAAGGCTCACTTGCTAATATATAGAGAAGAGTTCCTAAAATAAACATGAAAATTAAATGCTCAAAGTGAGACTTTTCTCTACAAATTAAGTGTGAAACACAATGCTAAGCAAATGGAAAGAACTTCATTGTCTCATCAACTTCAGGGTTACTATTTATCTGGAAAATTAAACAAGCATAACAAGCACTGACAGATACTTCAGCATCTGATCATGAAACTCTAAGGAATAAAAGTTGCTTGAACAAAAGTAACAACCTGATATCCAAAATGCAGGACATGAGTGTTAGGAGCTCTAACTCACCACCTGAAATTCACCATTTTCCAAATAAAAATGCAACATTTGCATGTAATTCCAAAGTCCTGTTTAATGGTATAAAGGTACTTATTAAAGTGATAAGGTAGGATATGAATCTTTTTGGTATTTTAATTATGTTTGTTCTGCAAGTGCCATAAAAATTGCATAGCTGCTTCATAAACCAAAAAAAATTCCATCTACTCTGCACACATCCTTGGAGCCTGCCTGACAATCTGCTGGAAGAAAATAGCTTATTTTGCTGTGAATGGGAATACCTAACACAGGATTTATGGGAATACCTAACACAGGATTTATGGGAAACCATATATTTGTTTTGAACCATAGGAAAAGCTTATTTTCATTAAAAATGTGCACAATATTGAAACTCTGCATGTCTCAACCAGCTTTTTCAGGTTTGCTAGCAGATCTGCCTCTTTTTTGCTGTAAACTCTCATGTTGTCCACTCTGCTTTCAACCCACATCCAGAGTTCCATCACTTTTTTTAATAGAATTTCAGTCAGCAGATCATTAATTAAATTCCATTTAGCATGGATATTAATGTGCAGAAGCCAGCAAGCACATATGTTGATTCAAACAGTTTTAATAAAGCAGATATGAAAGTAAGCAATATGTCTTTATACATCTGAGTAAGAAAATTGTAAAAAAGTAATATGTTCTTAAAAAGAAAAAAAGAGGTAGTTCAATAATGTAAAAGACAGGTGAAAGAAAGGGTGCAAATCATGTGAAAATGAAATGAAATCTTTGGGGGCTCTAGGGCTGAGAATAAATGTATGGCTGAGAAAAGTGCTGGAGAACTGAAAAGAGAAGTAAGGCTACTTGATACATCTTTCTAGTTATTATCCTTCCCCAAATTTACAGGGTCCTTTCTTCCAATTCAGGCAGGATTTCCACCTGGAGTTGTGAACATTGTGCCAGGCTTTGGACCCACCGCTGGAGCAGCAATTTCTCATCACATGGACATAGATAAAGTAGCTTTCACAGGCTCTACAGAGGTACTATAATGACTGCAAGAAAATATAAGCAGGAAATGTGTCCCTCTGATTGCCAGCAATGATTTACTGTCTAACTTGTTCTATGTAATTATTTTACTTCTCTTCTTTCTTATGGCAGCTGGTTTGTTAAACAAAGTCTGTTTATTGATTTGTTGGCTATTATTAACTTTTTGAACAATGTTTGTATTGCTGGAACGCCCTTCAAACAAAGCCAGTCCATGAGATACAGTAGGATCCAGTATACCAAGGCTATTTTAAGTCTTACTCATTTAAACCAAAACTGTTTCATAACATTGTTTACATCTTCTTTTTAAGTAGTTCTGTTATCTTTAAGTTTAATAACAACAGGATGGCAGGAAGGTACTTAAGAAATCTCATTCTTCGGTCTGCACACACTTAGGTGAAGTGACAGCTTTTTGGTATTTCAGTGATACTTAGGACCATCTGGTTGGTCTTAAAAGTGTTTGAATATGTATCTGTTTAAAAGGAAGGTCACTGTTAATCTTCCCTAACCTTCACTCTGAAGAACTGTGAGTGCAATAATTGAAGATTTCTAATTGCAGGCTATATATCGGATTAAAGATTAGCTATATCCTTAAAACAGTTCATCATATTGTCTGTCTTATATGCATGCTAAATTGAAAAGCTGCCATCTGGTCTCTTAGCTTCTTGGATGTAGACTCCAAAGACAAATATCATTGCCTCATGTCAGGGATCAGTACACACTGAGTTTAAGAGCTGTGTTTACTCTCAGAAACTTTCAGCTCTACAGTAATGGGAAAAGAAAACAATTCAAACCCCTGGCATCTGAGAAATATCCCACAGATGTTCTCAATAGACAGTAACAACTACAGTTCCCAGTGCTCAGTGACCCTCCAAAGACAGACGGACCAGCAGGTGTATTCATAGAGTTTGGTCCTCTTCAAGCAGCATAATTTAGCAATGCGAAATTATAGCAGGAAGGCTGACAGAGGAAGTTTGCCTGATGGTTGCTACACACAGGCAGTTACAGACCAAGCAACAAGAACTGTAAGCGTATTTTTCCTTCACAGGTTTTCCAGGGCAATTCATAGCAAGTAGTTCCTTTAGTTATGTCATCAGTAGAAAAAAAGCATGGTAGAGGTTCTGCCTTGCAGTGTCCATGTCCTCCTTTTCAGTCATCTAAGGGAGAAATTGAAATAAAGAAGAGTGTCCATGCAGCCAGTGTAGATTGCCTCATAAACTTGGTGCTTTAAAGAGCTTTCTCATGCATAAAACAGAGGAATTTTAACCTAATGGGAGTTACTGGTGGGGCAGCAACCCATGCCTGCTTTAGATTCCAGACACATACAGGTAGAAAGTAACCAAAAAAGCACCACATATCCTTGTAACATGACTGTGTACAGTGAGAAACTCTTATAGAAAACTCTTCCAGTTCATAGGGTACAAGTCCCCTGCACACTGACTCTTTTCAGTTGTTCTACTTTAATTTATTTTTCATTTTATTACTGGGATGGTAGACATCTCTGAACTGATTTTCACTTTTGAGGAAATCAGAAAAGAGTTAGGGAGGTCATCAGGAACTTTTTGACATGCAGCTGTCCTCTTCTTACCTTTCAGGTTGGCAAACTGATTAAAGAAGCAGCAGGGAAGAGCAATCTGAAAAGAGTTACCTTGGAACTTGGAGGAAAAAGTCCTAACATTATATTTGCAGATGCAGACTGTTAGTAGCAATTTTGTTATATAAAGTACTGCTATTGCAAATCCAATGCTCTTTTTCTTTTTTTTGTCAGTAAATTATTTGAACCTTTTCAATAAAGGGGTAATTTTTAACTTTTTCTGGTCATGCCATAATTTTAAGTTAGATTGCCACCAAAACCAATGGCTCCTGAATAGATATAGACCTCTGACAACTTGTTCACTCTTAGTGTAATTAATGATCATTCTAATGAAACTTGTATGCAGAATGAAAAGCAGATAGAAGGATCTTATACAGGTTTATTAACTTTCTCTCTGAATACTCTTCCTGGTACTCCTGACAGGGCAAATAATGTTAAATCTACACTTCACATAGAACATCTGAATCTGTGTTCAGCTAGGTGTACTAGGATACTCTCAATAAAGGTAGTTTTGACATAAGTAAATCATTGTTTATCTGATTTTTAAAGGGCCATAAAAATAAAAAATGCTAGAAAAGGAAAGAAGATGGGTGACAAAAGTTAGTAAAAAATTTATGATGTGACAACTCAGGTTTATGATCTGATGAACTCCGCATTTCTTTGCAGTGGATGCCGCTGTGGAATTTGCCCATATTGGTCTGTTCTACCACCAGGGACAGTGTTGTATAGCAGGATCTAGGATTTTTGTGGAAGAGCCTATTTATGATGAGTTTGTCCGCCGAAGCATTGAAAGAGCAAAGAAGTATA
The DNA here is from genome assembly GCA_013397795.1 of Orthonyx spaldingii. NCBI lineage: Eukaryota > Metazoa > Chordata > Aves > Passeriformes > Orthonychidae > Orthonyx > Orthonyx spaldingii. The sequence continues at coordinate 143,733 of VZTJ01001129.1, read as the reverse complement.
CTCTTGGGGATCCTTTGATGCCTGGTGTACAGCAAGGCCCTCAAGTGAGTAATATTATGTGTTTCCATGATAATTTTGTCATGACATCACAATTTAACATATTTTTAAACTTACTGTTACAGTAGTTTCAAGGTTAAGTACAGTTTTCTAGAGGTTTGTCTGGAGTACAAGTAGGAAGAAATTGAAGTGATTGTTGTTTGTGCAAATATCATAGGCCTAAGGTCTCTTTCTCTTTTCTGATTCTTTTTATTATTGAAGAGGAACAATTATAAAAAATTGAAATTCTTTGAGAAAGCTCCAATGCCAGAGCTGTAAAAGTGCAAGTACAATCACCCATGCCATGTTAGAGCTTGCTAACTTTAGATTCAAGTAGTGCCCCGTAAGTTACTAGCTTAAAGAAATTAGATTTTTAATACCTTTTCCCTTTTTTCAAGGTGCTAGTTTTTTATTATGATGCTCTCAGTTTTATAATACTACACAATTAAAATTCAAGACGGTTTTTTTCCTGCTTTTATTAAAAGATTATGCCAACAGCTTTTCCATCACATGAATGTTAAAACGTAGCATTAAAAAGCATAGCTATCACAATGCTGTGAACTCAATAGATCACTTCAGAGCACTGCTACAATAGTTCTCATCTAGTATAAACTGATGTGTTATACTGCAGGATATGGAATAAAAGCACCATAGTAGACCCAGATAAAATGTAGGAGACAAAATGACTCCCATGCAGAGTAGCATATTCTTTATTGGTTATCACAGTCATTTTGAGTAATAAAAGATACCCAGTAAATTGGAAAAAATGCACTCCAAGCCACACAAGATTTGGAAAATTTTAAAATATTATTTGGATATGCTGGAACACATTTTGATACAAGATAACAAATTCAGCTGAATAAATTTAAAAGTCAAAGGGCAGGACAATTCAAAAAAGTAAACTCCAGGTGTCTGCTGTACAGCTAATATTAACAGAAATCCTCTCTCATGTTATTGTAGCTTTAATGTTTGAATTTCACGCTAACAATTTAAATGAGAGATATAAATACACTTCTACTAAAAAAACAAGGAAGTTAAACATGTGAAAATAGCAATAATTAATCTATTTGAACAAGCTTAAAGGCTCTTTTCTCCACTAGTCTCATAATTTGCCTTTTGCTAAAACTTCTCCTTAGCAAGCTTTAGCCAAAACTTAACTATTTTACAGATGGACAAAGTTACTACTTTTAGAACTGGCATGATCCCATTTAATGCAAGATTGTAATCATGGGGTGTAGCTGTGTTTCTTTTGTGGTAATTATGTTAAATATCTCTCTTTGTCTTCAAATTCCTAGTTGTGCTTTGAGTAATTCTTTCTAGAAACAAAAAATGATAGCCTGTAGCAGGTCTATTCACTGTGGTCTACTGTCACAGAGAAAAAGCCGTATTTTTCTCCAGCTCATGGGCCACAGGTTTCGGTTAGTGAGCTAGAAGACCAACTGTTAATCAGTGTGTGTTGTTTTCATCCCTGGAATATCTTTTCATTTAGATCGATAAGGAGCAGTTTAAAAAAATCCTGGAGTTAATTGAGAGTGGCAAAAAAGAAGGAGCCAAACTAGAATGTGGAGGAGGTCCATGGGGAGACAAGGGTTACTTCATCCAGCCCACAGTTTTTTCTGATGTTACAGATGATATGCGCATTGCCAAAGAAGAGGTAAATAAATTTTCAGCAGTCTCTTCTCTCACTGAAAGTCATCTGTTTAAATGTCTGTACAAAATATCCATTTACAAGGTCAAGTGACTATAAGAAAATTCTCTCAGCAATCCTGTTGTTCCATTCTGGTGGTGTTTAAAATGCTTTTGTTGGTTTCTGGTGCCCATTTCACCAGCTTGCTCAAGGAGGGAGAGGATTATGAGTCTGCCCTGCCAACAAAGGCTACTGTGGTAGATAAATGCTAAAGTTGGGGTTCTAAGCATTGCTCCATACCGTCCATGTATCACATATCAAAGTCACAGTCACCTGTAACAGAGATGCAAATCATGGAGGCACAACTTGTGAACATTTTGCACTGCCTAAGGAGCCACTTTACTTGCTGTTTGTATGCACCAGACAGCTATTCTGCAATATGAGAAACTAGTTGGATTGTGCTTCCAGAGGCATTTTGTTGGTGGCATTTCGTTTTGCCTCTGTGGGATTATTTAACTTAGATCAGTTTGCAGATGTGTCTACACGTCATTGAAGAATCTGCTACTGTCCCAACTAAGATGACAATGCTAAGGCATTAGTGATTGTCTGTAAGGAACCAGAGAGTTTTAGGAGTGCTGAGTTGCCATGTCAGCTAGTTCTCTAAACAGAGACTCAAAGTCCAGTCATGACCTCTTCTCTGTAGTTTTTTTACATTTATCTTAATTAATAACTGCTGTAATTGGGCTGCAATTCATGTCCATTATACTTCTTCATACTAGAAAGCTGATGTAGTGAGCTAAACATACTTGCTACATTTATCAAGAGTCAATAGCCTGAGTTAAAATGAACACCACAGCATTTAGAATTAGTTGTGACAGGGAGAGAGCTGTAAAACATGATAGAGTGTATGAGACAGAATTTGGATTGTTTATATCATTCTATGAGTCAGTATAAAACACCAGAGTTATGATTTTTTCTCAGTTCCATTAGTTAACCCTTTGGTCAGTAGTTCAAGAACTGCTCCTCACATTATTTTAAGTGTAATGAACAATGAAGCCCCAGATAGCCAAGACAGTTTAAAGAACGTCCAAGATTTGAAGCTCACAGCTTGAACAGTGAAGGAATGTTCAGTGGTTTTCTGATCTATGTAAATCAATCCTTACATCTCTAGTTAGAAACCAGCACTAAAAACTCAGTGAAGTAGAAAGCTCAAAATCTATGGAAATAGAATTAGTAGATGTTGTAATGCCCCCCCAGCCTAAACAGTCTTGGTATTGTGTGATAGGCACGGGCATCTCTGGCTGAGAACACTGGACAATAGTAGCAGGAAAGCCAGACCTGAGGGACTATTCTCTTACCTGGCACCCATATGGAAAGCAGAATTAGTTGTCTTATTTGAAGTACATTCTTAGTTGTGCAGCTACCTGCAGGGATAAAAGTCTAGTAGAAAATTTAGGTGAAGGAAGAATTGAATGTCTTTCTTGACTTTAAAAATGGAGCTTGTCCAGAAAATACGAGTTCGTTGGTAACCAGTATAGACAGGTAGCACACTGTGACACTATGTGAACTACCTTTAGGGTGAGTGTCTTTTATTTATTATTTATTTGTTTTCATTATTTATATATTGTTTTATTAATTATTTAAAATAGGCTATCTCGACTTGCTTCATATTGCAAAAATCTTTATGTGAATTTATAGTGTTTTAGAACTTCATTTGCTCTTAACTGAATGGATTCAGGAATAAGGCCATTTGACAGAAGTAAACAAAATATATAAATTACTTCAAACAGTTATTCTAGGTCATTTCATGAGTTTACACGTGTTTGATACAGATATTTGGACCTGTTCAACAAATCATGAAGTTTAAAACCATAGATGAAGTTATCAAGAGGGCAAATAATACTACCTATGGTTTAGCAGCAGCAGTTTTTACCAAAGACATTGATAAAGCACTGACATTTGCAGCTGCTCTTCAGGCTGGAACAGTATGGTAAGTAAAGTATTTTTAAAATCTTTCTTTAGATCTGCAGGTGCCGATGGCACTAATTGTAAGACATATTCACAGTTCTTTGCATGGTCTTTTTTTATATTTTTCCTAGTCACCTTTATAGAGGTAGATCATTTTCTCTTCTCTTTATCTTTCCCACAGGTTTCCCTATTTAATGTGTTACTAAATAATTATTTCTTGTAAGTCTTCACACAATATTCTTAGAATAGTCAAAAAAAAAAGGAAATTTACTGGCTAAAAAGAAAAGGAGAAAAAAAGAAATGTAGTGTGAGGTCCCTTTTCCTTTACTTCAGGATCTGGAGACAGCCCAATACATAATCTATTAGATCGGTTTTTGTATTGTGTAAATAAATTAATTATCTGAAATTCAGTGGCCATTAGCCTGGGTGGAACACCCATTTGTAATGGAAAGATTGATAAAATGTGATTGAAACAAGAAAGGAAATACAAGTTGGGAGAACTACTACAAGGCCAACAATGGAAAAGAAGAGGCATCCTATATGGAGCTAGAAAAGAAGAAGTTAAGAGATGCAAGAGTGAAAGCTTGGAGGCATAGTAGGGTCTAATGACTGTCACTAACAAAGACCTGCATTTCCCTACAGTTATTTCAATGCATCAGAAGGGGAACAACCAATTTTACTTGAACGCGAAACCTGTGTCTAACTTACATTTTATCTGAAAGCATTTGCAACCAGCACAAATTCCTGCCTAGGTGCTGTGATCAAAGAACATATGCTTTCCAAAAATAAGTTAGCCGTCTTAACTTATGAGTTGGTATTCTTTATATGGAAGAAAGTTTAGAGTAGAAGTGGAATATTTGAGATTTGTTCTTACATGATTGGTGGTCCAGGAATCCTTAACTATGAACAGAATCTCTTTTGTTGAAACCAGTGGACTGGCAGGAGGATAGATTATAAGATATGAAAACAGAGAATATTTGATTTGATAAGGTTGTAAGACAAAAAGAGCTTGTCAGTTAGGCAGCAGAGGATGCACATTCTGCCAAAATTCTTCATATCTCAAAATTCGCCTTTGAAATTTTTTTCTTACTCATTGCTTTGTCTTTGTTCTCAATCACCATACAGCAAATGGTTTAACTGAGTAGAAGCAAACAAAACTTCCTAAATATACAGTGAAGCTATCCTGAGTTTCTATTAGAAGTGTAGCTACAGAACACTTAGCTATCGATAATCTTTTCTTTGAAAGCTTATGCACAAGTTAGGGATTTCATTGCAACAATCAGAGAGAGATATGACTCTCTCTCTGCTTGAAGACCCTTGCTGACTGTTAGTACCCTGATAATAACTGTAGTTGCTTTTGATGTCCCAATTCTCTGAACTTCAATCTACATATATTTTTGCAAATATATTACTCAGATACTGCTTGTGAGTATCACCATAGGCTTTTTAGAGGTGACAGAAAAACACTGATTTTTCAGAAGTGAAAAAAATTGCTTCAGACTGTCAAAAGTAATTTTCCTGTTCTTCCAGGGTTAACTGCTATAGTGCATTGTCTGCTCAGTGTCCCTTTGGAGGTTTTAAGATGTCAGGAAATGGACGCGAAATGTAAGTAAATGCTTTTAAAACTGTAGATTCACAGGAAGTTCAAAATGAAATTCCAAACCCTGACTTTAAATACGCATAACTAGGATGTCCAGTGTGAGATTTTGTCAAATTAGTCTCTAGAGTGCTTAGAGGCATCATGTTATCAGTGACAATGTCAACCAACAATTCCTCTACAAAATAAATATGAAAATTGCTCAGATGCACAGTTTTTCAACAGGACCAGTTTGCAGTCTACTGTGGTTGCTGTATGCTAGTAAGCAAAACTGACCATTGTGTTTATGGTTTACAGTTTTTGCATATCTAGAGAAACTGTCATTTTCATAAAGATAAATCTGTGGGTAGTTTGTCAAATCCCCTTTAAATGCTAGGTTTTGAAAACACAAGACTTTTCAAAATCCTTGATTTAAGCAAGATTTTTCAGTTTAAAAGTTTGTGAAACAAATGTTTTTACAGTATGTGCCAGCTAGGCCAAAAGTATGAGGAAAATAAACCTCTGTAGTCTTTGGACCTTTGTTTTGTCCCAAACTAGAAGTGGAGTAGCATACAAATATTATAAACTACTCAAATTTTTTTCAAACTTCTAAGTTTTAATCCAGTTTCATCCTGAATCATATCCTGTCTTATTTGCATTCATTCTTTGTTAAAAAAGCTATATATATGAAAACAAACTATTTTTAAAGCAATGATTAAAAATCAATACATGTAAGCCTTCTCTTTTATTAAGACATAAATAAAATGAGTGTTAAATACGTAACACTTCTAATGAACCATGGACGTGATTAAAAAGTATATGTGTAAGTAAGGTGCTTCAGAGCTTCTTTTTATGTAGTTTTTTCAGAGATAAAGGCTAGTGTTTTCATACTTGCTGATCACTAGACACAATCTGTTTCTGATGGCAAAGCTCCCACTGACTTCAAAGGAAACAGTCAAGACAATGCTGAGAGCTTTAGAAAACTGGGAATTTAAACCCCCCAAAAATTTAGGTCATTATTATCAAAGACTGCTTTGCCTTTGCTGGGTGTCAAAAATTGGGAGATAATCAATTCTGAATTTCAGCCTTTTTCAGAAATATTTTTTGGACTTATTTGCTGGAAATAACAGACTTTAAAAAATGTTCTCTATAACAGCACATTTTGAAGGAGTTACACTTTTGTGCTAACAAAGTTTTCTAGTTCAAAGTCTCAATTATCAGACCAATAAAAATATTCCCTCTAAAGGACAAGGAAAGAATCATCACCAGATAGATGTCTGACATGAGAAAATTTGTAAATATAAGACAACCATTTTTAAGAGAAGTAGAAATATGTGTGCAAAGCCTGCACTGAAAAGACTAGGATGTGGTTGTGTTAAGCCACTGACTTCCTTGAACCCCATAATAAAATTCTCCGTATAATTTTTGGAGTGATAATACCATTATGAATTAAACTACCAAATGTCATATACTAACAAGATGCCTCTCCAAAAATGAAGGGACTCAGTACACTTTTCACCCAGCTCAAGTGTCCTGAGCACAGATTTGTTTTGCTTATATACCTATCTAATAAGACAGCAGTGAGAAGAGCATAACATTATACTGTAGCAAACCTTTGTTTCATACCAAAATCAGTTTTGTCTAAGTAGTTTGACTGCGTCAGATACCAAATATTTAGGAACACAAACAAGCTTCATCTCATCACTGAAAACATAAAAGCAAAACATGCTTGTAACACATCAAAGATTTTAACTCTTTCTCACTTTCTGGGAGTTTTCAACATGAAATAATTTTGTCCTCCATTTACTTGAGATGAAGTGTCTATTCTTTGACTCTGGAGAAAACTCTTGACATCAGAATGCTTGTGAAGATCTAAGACGTTCTTGATCTCCTTTACAGAAATCCAGTTTAGAAATGCTCTAAATTAAACACAACTTTTTTGCACAGAAATAAAATAAAACAAAACTCTCTCCCATTTTTCTCAGGAGACTGTTGCTATAGCTTTTCAAAAGGTTTCCAGCAGCAGTCTAGCTGCACAGCTGCCTTCCAAGTATGTCCAGTGTACTTGTTATATATCCAGCCAATTGAAAATCCCATCCAGAACAAAACTCATATAAAAAGCATTAGCATAAATATTACTCTTGGTTCTCTTTTATCTAGGGGAGAATATGGACTTCATGAATACACAGAAGTTAAGACTGTCACAATCAAAATCCCTCAAAAGAATTCGTAATGCTGTTTGAGGTGCAGAATTTAACATCTTCAAATGAATCTGAAAAGGCTTTCTGAATTCTTAGGTGTTTTGTTGTCCAAATGATTAACTAACCTTTCTGCTTTCTGACTGTATAAGGTACTTTCTTACATTCACAGTATAAGGAATAGCACAGAAAAAATTAATGTGATTGATTATGAAATCTTTAATGTCTGGTTCACAGCTAACTCATTCTAAAATTCATGTTCAGAAAGATCTACTCATTTTCAGTTGTAGTTCTCTATAGTGCTATGAAAATTTTCCCCTTTCATTGTATTCTACAAGTACAGTTTGAATTTATGTGCTCTTGTAAGTGTTAGAAGACAAGTTCTCCTTGCATTTTCTTTGTGGCCTTAACAAAAGCACTTATGAGTAGTTAGCAGATACTCATCTCTTTGTTTCTGTAGATATATGTTGTTCATCACGTGACATGAATGTAATCTGTACAATGTTAAAAAGTATTAAAATTCACCGACAAAACCTAGGACTTCTCTCTTCATTAGTCTTTTCTATTACACTGGTTTACCACTGGGCAATATGTAGCAGAGAGGCACCACCGGTGTGTTTATGTCATCAGAAGTAAACTACATCTGCTATATGGAAGACAGAGTCCCCAATATTTTGCCAGTATCATAACTGGAAAAACATGAACACACAGAACAGTAGACAATTTCCAAGGAGCCAGCACTTGGTTTTGCAGTGGTGTGCTGGTTTGAGCCAAATTTGGAGAAGGGACTTCCAAAAGAGTCTCCTTCAGGAGAGCAGATTTCAGCAGCCCCTGCCCTCACACCAGTTTGGGAAAAACTTCCTTTGAGGAAAAATAAGTGGAAAAAAACTATTTCTTTACCAAACCAAATGAATAGTATTAAACAAATGGAAACTTCTAGTTGCTTTGAGGAGTCAGTGAATCAAAGAAATCCCTCCTTGGCTACAGTTCAGTCAGATTCAGTCCCTTCACAGTTTGGGCCCAGTGGCCAGGCCTGGCGTGCTGCTGGTGGAGGGGGGGGAACCCCCCCGGCAGGTGTCCCAATGTCCTGGACCAGAGAGATGCTGAACAAATCCCAGAGAGAGAAACCACAGTCTGTAAAATGCTTCTTGCTTCATCCAACGAGGGGAAAAAAAAAACAGAGGACCAAATTCCCTGTCTCTTGCTCCCTGCCAGAAGAAGGAAGGAGAAAAAAAACTCCAAGAGCAAAAATTCTCCCCTTATCTTCCACTGTCCCGTTGTTTCTGTTTCTGCCGGAGTCGAAGAATGTAAACAAAACCTGTGCCGGCTTTTCTCTGACTGAATTAAAGGGACAATCTAATTTCTAAGCACAGCATATGATATGGAATATATAGCATAAAATACATACATAAAATCACTCTAGGACATTCCAGCCCTTATTCCATATCGTCAATTTGAAAACCTAAACTAATACATTTTAACTTTAACTTTACACACACACACACACACACACATTTATACATACATACATATATATATATACTATATACAGCTATATACATATAATGGCAGTGACATTCAGCAAACAGTGATATTTACACATGGTTCTTACCCAACAATCAGATTCTTCTTGAGGTACGCATCATGTCTCTCCATCTCTCTGCATTACCCACCATGTGCAACCTGGTCCCTGAGTAAAAACAACACCATGGGTGGGTTTGTCTTTACTTGAGGCAGGATTAATCCAAACAGTCTTCCTTAACAGACCTCTGACATGTACTACGGGGACCTTGTCTCCATCTATTGTATGTAAAGATTCAGATTGGGCAGGGCCAGCTTGGTTGACAGAGCCTTGGGTGTTAACTAACCAGGTGGCCTTTGCTAGATGTTGCTCTCAATTTTTAAAAAATCCCTCACCTAATGCTTTCAAGGTGGTTTTTAACAGTCCATTACACTTTTCCACTTTGCCTGCAGCTGGTGCGTGGTAGGGGATATGGTACACCCATTCAATACCATGTTCCCTAGCCCAAGTGTTGATAAGGCTGTTCTTTAAATGAGTCCCGTTGTCTGACTCAATCCTTTCGGGGGTACCATGCCTCCAAAGGACTTGCTTTTCAAGCCCTAAAATGGTGTTACGGGCTGTATGGTGAGGCACAGGATAAGTTTCCAACTATCCCGTGGTAGCTTTTACTATTGTGAGCACTATGTGTACTCTATATTAGGGAAGTTGCAGTCAGTATTGCACGGGGGATGAAATTTAACGAAAGAAGTGAGCAGCTTGTATGTCCTTTCAAGGTCCCTGAAAAATGATTGCTAGAGTCAGCAGCAGTTATTACAAGCTGATTTTATTTTTGAAACGATGATATTTTTCATATAGTTCTTGAAGGCAATGGCTGTCTAGGTAAATAATGTAGAGTAACATTCCAGCAGATTTAAGTGGGATTATTTCTTTTTCTCATGAAATCTATTTCTATCCCCTTAACACTGTTAAAGGCACGCCTTTAATATTCATGGAAATATGACCAACGACAAGATTTTGCAGTCTGACTGAAAAGTTATCTGTTTCAAGGCATTTTATACTACACAGAAAAGCAAATTCTAGAAACTTGGAGTCCTTAGGGCCATTTTCTTGCCATCAGTGAGGTCATCCCTGCCCCCTTCCCTGCCTCTGACACTTTATTTTTTTAAGAGAGAGGAAGCTTTTGAATGGCAACAGACAGATAGAGGAACCCTTAGGCTATTTCAGTCAAAACAGTGAATTTGTAAGGAATTATCATTCTGTTTCAAAAAAGAAAATTACTGATAATCCTTCACTACCTGTCCCGTTCCGATTTCAAAAGGGAAAATCGGGAAAGGGTTCTTTTAAACAGATTTCTCGGATGAAAATCAAGCACAAAGCAAATATCATATCTGAGAACCGTTTATTGATGAACGGGGGAGGCATTTTTACTAAAGGGGACAGAAAAAGGAGTAGAAAGGGGAGGAAAGAAAAAAACAAAAAAAAAAAACAACCAGGGGACAGAAAAAAAAAATCCAAAAAAAAAAAACCAAACAAACAAAAAAAAACAGTCCTTTAACAGCGGCAGTCTGCCAGAGAAAGCGGGCGGGCTGCAAAGCNGTCTGGCAGATGAAGCGTGCGTGCTGCATAGCTCCTATGGCAGAATAGGCGCGGTTTTCAAACAAGAGCGAACCGTGTGTCTCTGTCGTTGCCAAAGAACAAGCTGTTGTAGTCCCTGGGCACGTTTGTGGAGTAGTCAGGACGCGATGGCGGCGGGCGGGAAGCACGGCAGTGTGGCTGGCTATGCGTGGCAGGCTCGTGGGCTGGGTCGGCGGCTGTGGTTGCATGCGGGCAGCTGGCGGTTGTTGCTGGGTGCAGGCAGCGCCGCTCGCTTCGGGCTCGTCGTGACGACGGGCGGCAGCAGGCTGGTTCACGAGCGGTNGGCACGGCCCCGCTCCCTGAAAACTCCAGGCAAGAAATGGCTACAGCACGTGTTGCCAACGGCTGTTCTATGTGCTAGCGCTCTTTCCACAACTCGGCTTCGTGTGCATGAAGCCGGGCTAAGAAGTCCTCGCGGGCATCCGGGTATCTCCCCCCCGCCGCCCACCGGTGATTGGGGGGAGGTGGCACTTGCAGTTCGACCATGGAGGTTTTCCCTGCCCTGACTGGCTGCCAGGAGAAGCCTTGCTGGGGAACAGGGCTGCAAGCCCACATAAACGGTGTGCTGAGGCAAAAACAAAAGACCAGACTGGTCCCTCTCACTACCAGATATACAGGTCGTAAGACAGACAAGAAAAGATATGGAAAGAATATTCACAGCAAGCAAGGCATCTGGCTTGGATAAAAAGTGAAAATTCCCTGATGAAGTAGGTTTTAGGGAGGAATTTGAAAGACGCCAACTTGGCAGCGAAAAGGTTTTTTGGGGAGAAAAGTAGGCTCTTCCATCTGAAACACAAAAGGTAAGTGCAGAAAAGACAAGTGCAAGAAAATGAGGAAGAAAGGAAGTGAGCAATAACAGAAGCATAAGGAGTCTGATGAGGAACAAAAGCAAAGGATCGTCCTGAGATTCTGAAAGATCTCACTGTAAGATCTCATTATAATTTTGAAAGAATTAATATGAACTTTGATAGACAAAGTGTTCTTCTCCAGCCCCTCCATTTCCATGTTTGCTGTCAGATTGATTTTAAAAAACCTGATCCTTCTGCTCTCCCTCTTCTCATTCAAGTCATGGTACAGTTCTCTTTATGTTAATGTTGTCTTCCACATATTCCCCTACTGAAGCGAGATTTAGATAACTCCTTTATTATGAAAAGTCCACTATAAAATAAAGTACTAAAAAGAGGTCTCTGAAAATTTGGAATTAATAGTTCCCTGTGAACTTACTAGGAGGTCCAAAGGACTGAATTATAACCTTTGTTATGCTGAGAGAAAAATAGTGACTTGATATAGTGCTCTGGAAACAAAAGCAAAAAATCTGGAAGCACAGCATAAACTTAGTCAGTTTAATATTGCATGAATAATTGGACAGGCATAATGATCCAATAAGCAGAACTGAGTGTTGTGTGATTTGACTGTTGAAAATCCAGCTTGTGAAACAGTCCTCAAAGAGCAGCAACAATGATACATACATAGTATCATAAACCGGGGTGCAAGAGGAAGAGAACATAGCTGCTTTTATACATTACTAGCAGGCAATGGAGAGAGATTTGCCAGAAGTGTTAACCAAAGTATCATGAGACGGTCCTCAATGAAAGCAGAATAGAAGTAGCCAGCTCTCCCAAGAAAAATGATTAGTACTGAGGATATTTTAGAAGGAAGACAGCTAGAACAGATCACAGCAATGAGATGGTTTGTTTTATTATTTAGTTCATATTCTCATATTGCTTATAGTTCTATGTGGAGTATAAGATTATAACTAAATGATAGTTGACAGTTACAAATTGTCAATAGACCCCAATCCAAGATGGCTCTGGATATAAAGAGCAATTTGACACACTCTGACAAGCATTTAAGTTAGTAAACAAAGCACTGCACCTGGCCACCTTCCTCTCACCATCAGCACAGAAAATTCCCTTACTTTTTCATATACCTTATAAGTACAATTTCATATACTGCTAAAAAGCTTTGATAATACAGCATGGTCCATACAGCACAAACCCTGCCACAGCAAACAAAATAGTGTCTTTGATCATCAAACCTTGTCAAATGGCACAGAATGCCAAGGCCTTGCCCGTGGCCTTCTTGCATGTTGGTGACTCCAGTAATAAGGATTCTACATTGATTATTAATATAGCTCCTTATAATATGGAGTGCGTATGCTTATGACTAAGGAATATACTGTGGTGACAAGAATGAGACGGGCAAAATTTGAGCAATATTAGGGATGTATTAGCCTTAGAAGAGAAAAATATCTGACAAGCAAATAAATGAACCAAGGGAGAACAATAAACACTGTCCACAATTACCTGTGTTCAAGAACAAGAAAGACTTTGCAGGAGTGTGATGAAAGGTCATGTGAACCTTGTATTTGAAGCATGTATATGTTCCATGCATAGACATATTAGCACTTACTTTAGAACTCCTACCATGGACAAATATGGTATATTGCTAAGCACTGTGCATGTTAGAGAGCTGACTCTTGCATAAAGGACCTTTAGCCCTTATTATCCACTGTGTTGATAACAATCTTTAAAAGGCATAAGTTCCTGTGAACAAGCAATCATGGTCAAAGTAACAGTAAGGAGGTAGAGGAGAGAAGCACTGCTGTTGCAGCACTCACAAGACCAACGCCAGGGATGTTTTCAGACAGGCCTCAGCAACAGCAGTATCAGCTACTTAATCATCAGCCTCTGCCTCATCTCTTAAAACACAGCATTTTACACCATACAGCACATGCTCCTCCCCGCACCATGATTGGTTAGCTTAGCTGTCCCACCCAAGGTCATAGCTGAAGCTCATTTGGGTAGATACACAGCTGAAACCCATCTATGCTAAGGTTATGTTTTCCCACAATTCCCCCTGTCTTTTCTTTTCAATTACAAATCTTTTGTGCTATTTCCACTTAATCCTTTTAAACAATACAATACATACTACTAAGATTTTTATAGCTCTATATTCTTTTAAACTATACAATATATACTAATAAAATTTTTGCAACTCTATATTCTTAATAATTTATAACAAACAACTCTTGGAAACTTGCACAAGTAATTGCCACTCACCCTGGTGCAGCTGCTTCTGTGCTGCCACTGCCTCTTTAGTAATATTTGTAATAGACTGTTCAAAACATTGATTTTTCTTCTACTGATATTTTGGTCCCCAGCCACTCACTGTATGGTCAAGGTGTCCCTTTCTGCTTTTGCAGACCATCCAGACCCTTAGGCTCTCTCCACCTTTTTTGCTAGGCTGGGGTTTTTATTTCCCAGTCACTCACCTGTGAACAGGTGTTTCTTTCTGCTTTTGCAGACCATCTGGACCCTTAGGCTCTCTCCGCCTTCTTTGCTAGGCTGGGCTCCACCGTTGGCTACTATCCTCCACAGTCCCAGACCCTCTACAACAGGGTCACCAATTAACAGTGGACTCACAACTGCTCACTGCTCTCATCCACAATCTCTTCCTCATCACAACAGGGTCACCATTTGTCACAGCACTCACACGACCGACACCAGGCACGTTTTCAGGCAGACCATAGCAATATCAACTGCTTCATAATCAGCCTCTGCCTCATCTCTTAAAACACAACATTTTACACCGTACAGCACATGCTCCTCCCTGCATCATGATTGGTTAGCTTAACTGGCCCACCCAGGGTCACGGCTGAAGCTCATTCGGGTAGAGGTCGCACAGATGAAACCCATCTATGCTAAGGTTATGTTTTCCCACACACTTCCAGCTCACAAAACCAAATTTCATGTAAGAAAAAAAACCCCAAACAAGTAGCTTTTTTGTTCGTCTCCTCTTAAAATGACTGAGAAATTAAATTTTGGAGTTATTTACGTGCAAATTATCCATTATGGAAAGAGTCTTCTCTACAGAGCTAAAGACACCTTGCGGTCTCATAAACAGCTTGTTTCATATATTATATTTTGCTGATTTTCTGATGGAAAGGTTAGGTTTCCTTATGCTCTTCTCTAGACTTCAGCAAACAAACAAAAGCAGACAATTGAACTCAATGATCTTAGAGGTCTTTTCCAACCTTAATGATTTTATTCTACTTTTTAAAAAAAGGGTGCCATTAACTCTAAACAGAGGTCCAGCTCTATGACAAAAAATCCTAGAAGCCTAAACCTTACACTCAGTAAAACAGCATGTGTGTTTTTCTCACAACAAGTTTCCTCTGTCTGCACTGTGTCACTGCACTCCTCATCAGAGAGGTCTACATTATCTTAACAAAATTATATCTAAAGGAAAAATGTCCATGCATTCACTGATACAAAATAGATCACGCCTGACAATAAGTTATTATCTCAGGAACCACCTAGACTGTGTCCTTTTCTCTATGAGATGTACTAGCCAGTACTAATTAAGACAGCCCTTGTAAAACCGTCAACATTTTCTCTTTCACTTTTCCCTGCCATTGAGAATATATATCTTTGTAGCTAACCTCCACTGGCTTTTTTACTGCTAGAACTTGGGCTGTTTAAGTATATGGCTTTATGGACACTGGCAGGCACTTTTAAAACGTTATTTATCCAGATGAATAAATTTTTGTGAGATGTGTTTGTTGCACATGTTATTTATTTCTCTTTTTTTCTGTTTATAATTTGCTGATAGAAAAACTTACATTTAAGTATTGATCCTGTGCAACTGATACAGAAATATGAGGTCCTAGGTAAATCATTTTATTATGCAGTATATTTACAAGAACAGAACATGGCAAAATTGTATTTCATAAAAGGAGATTATAAAAATTAAAAACTTTGACAAACTAGACATATAGGAAGAAAGAGACATATGCCTTTTCTTTCTCACCAAACATACCTGTCCAGGTCATGGTCACAGTGATTTCATTGCCTCTTTATGTACCTACTTTCCTAGCACACAAGCAACTGCCTGTGAGAAGAGTGGGGTGAATCAGTTTGATGCAGATTTTTGCATGGTTTTATGACATTAATGCAGCTGGAAAGCATCTGAAAAGAAGACATTCACAGCTCATTAAGAGTTCCTTCATGTGATGTGAAGACCTGTATGGGAGAAGCCAGTTGTGTATTAAAATGATTGATTCCTAGAGTCCAAAACTTTCTATCACCACTAAATCTAGCAGAGTCTGACATTTTTCACTGTTAAATCTATCATTCAGAATTGTCCAAGCTGGTACTGCTCTGTAAATAACAGAGACCACTTCTGAACACTCCATAGCCTACAAAAATTTCAGTCCCATCTACTAAGATTTTTTTAAACAGAATGTTTTTAGGAATGTCAGCTGTCACTAGCATTAATTTTGATGGCTTCAGATATCCATTTCATTCAAACAAACATCTCCTGTGAGCATTATTGATATGATCTATATGGAAGTTCTTCATTGGAGTGCAGTGCTTTACTCCCTCATGACTGCTTGCATGATGTCTATTATGAAGTTTTAGCATTTGTAAGAATGTGTTTTCAGTTACAACATTTGAAAGCAAAATTAAATTAAACATTCCTTCCTCATGATATTTTTAAACCATCACCTAAAAAGTCCAGGTCCTAGACTTTATGGCTCTTCTTTATATATTTTCTTAAGGAGTACAATTCCAGGAACTAGACTAGAGATCAGCATATACATATGAAGAATTTAGATTTGAGGAAAATATTTACATAGAACACACTTGGCATAATGAACAGGTTCAGAGAATTCATAGTTAATATTAGACTTAAAAGAAATGCAAGTCCATAAGGCTTGCATACCTGCAGGCATCCGTAATATTGACACTGATACTCCGTAGCTAGCAAAGGAGAAGAAGCCGTTTGTGAACCTGTGAAGCAAGGTAGAGCAACTAGTTTATTTAATGTATGTGTTATTTTATTGCACATTCTCCTTTCTTGCCAATACTTATAAAATAGATGCATAAAAGAGCAGAATCATCCACAGAAAACCTATTAATGGGTAGGATGTTGTTCAACCCAATCAGCTCAATCTTTGATGCAGTTATTATGCGGATTTCAAGAATGCTTTGAACATCTGTGAAATCTGTTTCTGCTGCTATGACATTTGTGACAGATGTGTCTTATTTTCTCTTCATGGTAAACACGTATTTCCTTTGCCATAATGCAATGAAAACATTTCCTCAACAACAAGAGCAACAAAAAATCTATAGATGAATAAAAATAATCTGTCAAAAGAGTACCTGCAGAAGGCTTTATATAAAGGAAATGTTCCCAGCCTCGAGGTCATGATGGCACAGCAGTACTTTAATCTGTCTCGTCTGTCAGTGCAATAAAAAACATATGAATGAAAATTATATAATTGCTGCAAAACAACAAAGAATCCCATTTTAACCTAAGACTGAAATATTCTTTATTTCATAATCTGCCTGGGAGAAAATCATACATTTTATGTCACAATGCCATGTAAATTATGTGCAGGGCTACATTAAAAATTAGGTGGTTGTTTTTTTTTTTTTTTTACTCTTCATTGAAATCTCTCCTAGAACATACATGTCAATTCCTAGGAGACAAACAAAATTACATAAATGTTACCTGTAACACACCCTTGTTGTCTGTGAACATTTCCAGGAGGTGCCCAATATCCATATAACTCTCAATATCCAAGTGAACATTTTAAAACATTGAAATAAATCTGAAAAATCTTGCATGATAAGCACCAAGCTAACAATTGCAAAACTGATGAGTAATAGGCAACTAAACATAGCACACAGGTTAGCAGCGAGTTTCCTGCATTTTCAGGGAATAGCCCCTGTAATCACTGGGTTCTGCAGTCTATCTCGGGCACAGGGATGCTTTGTTGCTAGTGAAGCAGGAGAAAAGGAGAAAGTGCAATCTACAGAGCAGGTTGCTGTAGTGACATTTCCTGGAGAGGCAAAAGACACTGGGAAAAATCTGGTGTCAGAGATTTGACACTGGAGTCCTGCTCAACAAAATCCATTTGCCACCAGGACCCTAGAACAGAAAAATGGGAACACTAGTGTGACTGTTCACACTGTGGTCTGCAAAGCTTGCAGCTGGCAGGATTTCAACCTGAAACTGAGTTTGTTACTTCTTGTACAGTTTAAGCATGTATTGGGTAGCCTGGCTTCCGGCACTTGAAACAATCAAGTTTTAAGCACATCTAGGAAAACTCCAGCAAACATATGGGTACCAGAGCAATTTTGCTAGTGGAAAGATATGTTCACAGAAACTTGAGTTAATTCGAGACAAGGTAGCCAGAAGAGGAAAAATTTAACTCTGTTATTCTGAATGCAAGCAGTTAAAGTAGAAGTTAAATGCCTCTCTTTTGTGGATTTGAGTACTGCCCCTCTGTTGTATCTCTCAGCTACATGGAGCTGACAAAGGAAAAGTATCCACCAATTCCTTGACCATGTAACAGAGAGGTCTAAACCAAAGGAGCAGATTCAAGCAGCCTTGCTGAAATGTAACCAAGATTCATCACAGGTGCAGAGATTGTACCATCACTTGAAATGTAAAATGTGATTCTGCTATGTATCTTTGGCATGCCATAAAAGAGTACAGACAGATAATCCTACATAACTAGTAAAATATTGCTAGCAAAGATGCTGTGAAAAAAATTATCATGATGATGACAATGAGATGGATGGAGAACTGGCCAAATGGCAGTAATCAGTGGCACAAGGGACTTGGACAAGGAGGCTTGTCATTATAGGTATCAGTCAAAGTTCAGTATTGGCCCAGTACCAATGTCTTCAATGAAGGGTCAGATGCCTCCTCAGCAAGTTCACTGATGACTCAGAGCTCAGAGGAGTGGCTGATACCCAAGTGCTGTGCAGCACTTCAGAGGGACTTCAACAGGCAGGGAGGGTAGAGGGGCAGAGAGGAACCTACTGAAATTCAGCAAGGGCAACTGCAGGATCCTGCACCTGGGAAGGAAAAACCCCAGGCACCAGCACAGGCTGGAGTGACCTGCTGGAGAGCAGCTATGTGTAGGAGGACCTGGGGATCCTGGTGAACAACAAGCTGTCCATGAGCCAGCAGTGTGCCCTTGTGGTCAAGAAGGCCAGTGGTATCCTGGGGTGCATCAGGAAGAGCATTGCCAGCAGGTTGAGGGAGGTGATCCTCCTGCTCTACTCAGCCCTGGTGAGGCACATCTGGAGTGCTGTGTCCAGCTCTGGCCTTCTCAGGGCAACAGGGACATGGAGCTCTTTGAGCGAGTGGGTCCAGGGGAGGGGTATGAAGATGATTGAGGGAGTGGAACATCTCTCTTACAAGGAAAGGCTGAGGGAGTTGCACCCGTTCAGCCTCAAGAAGAGACAACTGAGAGCAACCTTATCGGTGTCTGTAAGTACCTCAAGGGAGGGCGACAAGAGGATGGAGCCAGGCTCTTCTTGGTAGTACTGAGCAATAGGACAAGAGGCAATGGGCAGAAACTGATGTGCAGGAAGTTCCACCTGAATATGAGGAAGAACTTCTTTACTGCATGGCTGACCATAGAATACATTGCCCAGAGAGGCTGTGGAGTTTCATTCACTGAAGATATTTAAGAACCATCTGGACACAACCCTGTGCCATGTGCTCTGTAATGACCCTGCTTGAGCAGGAAGCTTAGACTAGATGACCTGCTGTGGTCCCTTCCAGCTTTACCCATTCTGTGATTCTGTGATCCTGTGATTCTATGATAATGCTGGGTTTTATACTCACACTCTTCTGGAATTTGTTTTCCTCATTTCTTGCTGCCAGATTCCCATACTATTTTAGTTTTCTTGTGACTTACAGAAGACAAAACCAATTTACTTCACACTGCAGAGCAGTAACTAGACACTAGGTGACTTGGCTTTTTTCTGGTGCAGAAATTGCTTGGAGGGAGTATTGTTTCCTGATGTACATTTATTTATTGTAGTTAACTGAAATACAAAGTGGGAATTGGATATATCATTGTTGTGCAGGAAACCTGGCTGTTTTGTCTTAGATTGAGTTGAGAACAGAATCCTTTCTGCATTTTCATGCTTGTTTTGTGTTAGGGAATGGAAATGTTAAGTCTGAAGTATTCTTGAACTTCTTCACTCATTATGTGGAAAATGAAGGGATACGTGCCTATACCTCATGAAACAGATGTCTCAGCTTTTTAAAACAGTGTTGTATTTACCTACATGGGCAGTTCATGCAAGGCAGGACAATCTCACTGCTCTATTCTGTAACAGATTATAAAGGCTGTGGATTTTTCTTTAATCGTATCTTTGCATGTAACCTCTCGTTACTGTGGTGTTTGGGCCATTACAGATCAAACATAATATGAATTCTTCGCAGAGCTGTTTGCTACTTCTGTTGAAGGAGCTACAGTTTAGAGTTTATCTGAACACCTTTGCAGAGCAACAATGTTTCCAAAATTATTCTCCATAAGACTTATCTATCTGAATATTACTACACATCTATGCATTTATCCAAAAAAATGAAAATCAATACTTACATATTTTAAACAAGACATGTAAGACGGAGGGCATTGATTTTTTTACCAAATAGAAGCTTTTGAAATGAAAATTTTCTTTGATGAGTTTGCAGTTTCCCTTTTCTGTATACTTATAAATAATGTTTAAAACTGGCTTTTTGAACAAACATTACCTTTTGTAGTATTTGAAGTTTTTGTCATATTTGAAGAGAGAATACATGGACTATTTTGGTCTGCAAAGTACCTATAGGTCAGATTATAGGATTCAGCAGTGTTGATGTAAAAGCAGAAAGCAAAAGACTGATTCCCAGGCAGTTAGACTACCAATTATTATCTCTGAAAAAACATTATTGTTGGAAAGGGTTTTTTCCCCGTGAATTTTCCTACGCACTACTTCAGATGGCTTATTAAATTATTGGTTTCTTTTACATAGCCACAGAACAACAAAACTTGTACCACTGGCAGCAGTTGAAACATCATATCAGCAGACTTCTGACACTTCCACAAATTCCCAGTTGATCTGAAACTATTGGCAGACTATTAGCAGCCTTAGTTCTGTCAACTTTTATGGGATCAAGTAGTAAGGATTTATTCTTTCCTAAGGCAGCTAGTCACACAGATGCTGGGAAGTGTCTTGTGTTGTTCTGACCTCTACTGGAGAGAAGACCATGTAATTTTTCTCTTTTTTTTTTTTCTTTTTTTTTCTTGTTTTTTTTTCTTTCCCTTATTTTTTGTTTTGTCTTTGATTTTTTTATGAGGGAAGTGGAAGGGAAAGGAAAAAAGCACTTTTTACTTCACTGTAAGGTTTAAAACCATTTCTTATTATGCACAGAGGTAATAGATTAATACATATCTGATGGTCCATATCAGTGTGAAGCTGATGATTAGGTACTCACACACCTAGATGCTCACTTATTAGTAGCTTTCAAAGATCTTAGTTAGATTTGGAGCAGCTTTGCAGTGGGAGCCTCACAAACAGATAAAAAGGATAAGCTACCCCAAAATGTTCACATATAGTTCAGGACATGATATAGTCAGTAAATTTCACAATGCAAAATAGCTCAAAATAAAAAAGTGGTTAGGAAGATTAAAGTAATAATTATTTTTTTTTCAATAAGTTAAGTTCAACTTAAATTCAGCAATTAATAAAGTGAGGACACCAGGTGTCCTTCTGCAGTCAATGAGTGTAGATGCTGGATTATGACCTCTTTATTGTTATTTTGAAGTGATAGAGTGAATAAGATAGAAGCTAAAATAAAAGTGAGATCCACAGTTAGCAAGGAAGAAAAGCAAAGAGCAAGATTTCAGGAGAGAGAGAAAGTCAAGGAAGAATTGAGGAACAATTTCAGTAATTTCAGATACTGACAAGAAAAATGTGACATGTTTGTCCTTCTTCAGTTAAAACTGGTGAACTACTGAGGCAAACTATTTCCTGGTTCCAACACTCTGGAATATAAAAATACAGAAAAGATTTTACCAACCAAATGTGATTGGGGTGAGAGGCACCTTCAAATAAAGAAACAGGTTAAAGGCAGGATTCAAAGAGTTAATGAGTGCCTTTTAGAAAGCATTAGAGTAATGTCAGAGATACGATATAATCTTTAAAAGTAAACATATCCAGCCTGAGTTCACTCAGGTAAACGCCTAAATAACCATACATATAACCAGTGGCATTCTAGTGGTATTCTGCAAAATTGCATATGGAACTGAGTATAGGACAGTGAGGTAAACTCATACATTAAGTAAGTAAATATCATTTTAGCCTCTGACTCAATTAAGAGCAAGAGGAAGAGTACTGGGACTTCTCTCATCTCTACATTAAAACAGGAACAAAACGATGGATCCCATGTGTAAAAGAAGCCCTACAGTCAGAAAAGGACTGCCTGGCCGGTCTGCGCTTTCAACAACACTGGTTAAACACAGAGCACCTCACCTCCTGCCTGAGCCATGTCATGACCATCCCAGCACAGTATCTCTAGTTGTTGGGGTTTGGAACCCTTCTTTTTGTTTCTCTTATCTTAGGGAATTTTTTGCCCATACGTTGCTAAGACACCATAACGACTGGGTGCTTAGGAAAAACAATAGAAAGACCAGTCGAGTAGAAAAACTTGTAAGTAGCTATTCCCTTATTTAGACATTCCCTTTTGAAGGAGGCGGAGATCTCGGGACAGCTGGGGCTGGGAAAAAGGAAGGGGAGCAGTAGCTCGCCCTCTTTGCCTCTCGGCATTCAGAAGGGAGGGAAGCTGCCGTTGCTTGTCACCACTGTAGAGTTTTCCTGGCTCCTGCTGCCTGCCTGCCTCTCCCGGAGCCAGCCCCTGCCAGCCGTGGCTTGGGAGTCGGGCTGCCCTGCCCTGCCCAGCCCTGCCGGACCCCTGCTGCAGCTTCGGGGTTTTTGCCTACAAGAAGTCCAGGCTCCATCCCTGCTGGGGCCGTGCCTGCCATCACTGCCAGGGAGAGACAGCCGAGACCTGCGCTACAGCGCCCCCTGCAGCCGAGGAGGAGCCATCGCACCCGTCCTGCCCAATTGCTAACAGGGAGCAAGAAGAGACTGGACTGGGGGTTTGCTCTGTTCTTGTTTGTTGTGGTTGCCATTGTTGTTGTTTGTCTGTCTTGATATATATATATATATATATATTAGTAAAGAACTGTTATTCCTTTTCCCACAACACTGCCTGAAAGCCCCTTTAATTTCAAAATTATACTAATTCGGAGGGAAAGGGATTACATTTCCTATTCCCAAGGAGGCTCCTGCCTTCCTTAGCAGACACCTGTCCTCAAACTAAGACACTAGTGTAATATGCATGCCTAACACACAGGGATTGCCAGTTTCACAGAAAGAGCATGGCTATATTTCACAAACAGAGAGGATACACATACGTGTTGTGCCTTTTCTGTCCCAGGTATGGGGCATAAAGGAGCAGCAGCTGAAGGTCTGAAAAATAGTGAGAAGTGACTCAAGCAAGTAGATAGGGTGGTAGCTCAGGAAAAAAACAGATCCTGCTTCTGCTGTGTCAGACTGGAATGTGGGGCATGGCTGGACCAGCTTGTCACCAGGCTAGTGGAACTACAGCCATCACCACAATGCTGCATAGAAAAAGAAAAGAAAGTCACTTCCCTCTTTTCATCAGTATCTGTCTGCTCTTCATTGATCCTGCTGCAGCCTTCCATGGAAGTATTAGTAAAGGCCTGGTGCAAAGTGAAATCAAACCAGAGACCAAGCCAAGGTTAGAGGCAGCTCCATACTGAGAATGATGTGTTTGTATCTCCATTGAACAAAGCTACCAGGAGATAGCCCAGCAACTTAAGTCCTCCTTGGTTTAAGGCAATGTTTAGAAGATGGGGACCCACAGGTTGTTGACCAGAATTCCCAGTGTCTTCAGCATCCTGATGTGGAGGAAACGGCAGGGGTAGAGGGGATGATGCCTAAAGAGTTTTTGCTTTTTATATATATTTTTATATATTTGTAGCTTTGTAGATTTTTTTATATAGCTGTATAGTTTTTACCGCTTTCTTACACTGCAGAATATTAGGTTATCCTTTCTCACACATTCACGCCACCTTCTTGAAATGCTGCTTAGTCTTATTTTCAAGAGAATAATTTCTTAAAAGGACACCCTGTTTTGCATCAGCATTGGGAGACATAACAAAATATTAGGCAAGGAACCCCTTGGGGGTCTCTCCAATAGGGTAGGTCCAAGGGTGGGTTCCAGGACAACCAGTCTCTTATTGGATGTACCTGCTAGATATACTAATTAATTAAACTCATTAAAAGTGTGGAAATCCAATGCACGCACATATAGATATATTTTGTGCACTTGAAATATTTCATTAAAGAACTGCTCTTTATATTACCACTTTAATATTATTTGGAAATATTTTCTTTCAATTCCAGGCAACAGGGGGCTTCCTAGACAACGTGCCTTAATCACAGAGTTTTCATTGCCCCTGGGAGGCAATACTGAAGCAGGAGAGGAGACCAGATATTAAGATATAATGTGCTTTGGAACTTAGGACATCAGCTGTTGATAGATAGATAGATAGATAGATAGATAGATAGATAGATAGATAGATAGATAGATTGATTGATTTACTCCTAGTCATGCCTGGTGATGAAAGGAGAATCGTATTCTACAGGTAGATAGTGGGCACTACGTTTCTCTGAAAGCTGTTATTTATAGTAAATTGTCACCATGCCTCAGAGTACCTCACTTCCAATACATGCTAAGCCATTTCCCTCTGTTTCTGGAAACAACAGAATATTTGCTTTCCACTGTTCAGCAAAGTTCATTTAAGGATGGGAAACACCAAGTGCCAAGGAGCTTATTTTGGCAGATAATATTAGAGAGCACAGTTTACAAACTAAGAATACCCATCTGCATGAAGCACACAAGACTGGCAATGGCACAGACAGAACTGTCTGCTTTTACGTGGTAGGACTGAGGTCAATCTTGACAGTAGAAAAACTACTTGTTACAAAAAGTCAACAAACAAACACTTCTCTATTTTTAATCTAGTTGCAGCTGGAACATAGCTGATTTATGATCCTTAGTATCATTGTTGTGTGTGGTCATCAGAGATACTGGAAGGTGCCAGAATGGTGCAATACACTGCCTTTAAAAGTATATAAGAGATTTTAGAGTCTTTCAGTCTTAGTTATTTACACGTGTAAGGACTTTAAGAGCACAGTGCTATGTCTCAAAACACTGTCAAGACCACAGAAGGAATCTGCCATAAGATAGACCACCACAGCAGGAAATTGAGATAAAAAATTATGACAGGAAGGCACTAATTCCAGGCCTGGAGAGGTTAGTTCTGGTTAGCACATCATGGTTAGCATATCTGGACAAAAATTCCCACTGTGGCAAACTGTGGGAAAGGAAGCAACTGCTCATACAGATACCACATCAAGTTATGACAACAATGTCTGCTACCACCTCATGGATACCCAAAACTTGGAATGTATAAAGGTGGTTTCCCCAGAAGACCAGTTCTTGGATCCCCACCACTGAGAAGCCCAGGGTGAAGAGGAACAAATGGGATGCCCCTGGATCCATGGATGGTGGCTATTTTCAGCTTGATGTCTCTGTCTTACTCTCTCTCTGCCCATCCCCATCCCCACAACCTCTCTTCTATTTCTTTTTATGTCTCTACCTCACATTTAGCGTTAAATAAAATCCATATATTCAGTTTATTCTGTGATTCTGTGATCCTTTGGTATTATTTCCTTCAACGTATGGTTTTGTTTGCATTTTAATTCAGACAGAGGCATCTCTCACTAATTAGATGATAACAATAAGCTTACCAGTTTTACCAGCTTTTGGGGAAAATGTCCTCAGTGTTTTAAATATGATCCCTTTAAATAAGTCAGTGTGACTTGCAAACTTTCTAAAATTGTCTTTTATCCGAGATATCTGGACCCATGGCTCTATCTGCAGAGCAGTTCTTACTAGATTTAATTAAAAAAAGTTTTGAAATATCACATTTACTTTCAGCTATCAAGAAGTTAATCCCATGTTAATTACAATGAAATTTTGCTACATATTTTCATACTACAGGTATCCTATTGTTACTTTATCTAAATTAAAGTTTACATTGATATCATTGTGATATACATCAGCAGTGTTTGTCAATCAAATCTTATGAGCAACCCCAACCGGAGCATTTAACTACAGACATCCGCTAGAATAAACAATGTATATTGTACTGAAAATTGTGTAACCTAAGGAGCAGTACGCATGCTTACAGCAAGAGGGCATTGGAAGGTCACTGAGGAAGACTCACTATCTTCATCCCCAAGACCACCAGGAGGCAGAAAAGACCCCCTAGCAACACCGTGGCGCAGAAGCAGAGAACACCAGGAAAAGCACGTCAGCCGGAAACCAAAAGAGGATAAGAACACGGAGGGGAGGGAGAAGCGGCGCGAGCCGCTTTCGAGGGGCACAAACCCCCACGGCTGCCCCAGTACTGGTTTGCCTGTATATCGCTTGCTTAATAAATTTTTTTTATTCACCATAATTGGCTTTAAGCGACTTTTGTCAATAACATCATCTTTCCAGAAGTTACTGGTGTTTCACTCAAGAACTGGCCTTCATACTTCAAGAACTTAAGAAATTATTTTAGAAGACTTTGTTTTCTGCAGGTATTACATATTGCTTTTTATCTTTCTTCTACTAATTTTTCCAGGTCTTAAAAAAGTTTTTATTTTTGTTTATTTAAGTTTAAATATCCAAGACTCATTTCCTATCAGTGATGCAACCTAATTGTCTCAATCTCTCTCTTTTGTATAGCTCATTGCATGAAAGTAGATTTTAGCTTATGGATCAATCACTTGAGATAACTACAGGTACTATTTTGTAGTCAGAAAGTTCAATATTTTAAAATTATAGTTTTGATATGTAAAATTGATATTGATTGAAAACTATTGGCTCTAAGAATTATGGAATTTAAATATTTTCAATATAATGGTTATAATATAACTGATGCAATATTCTGACACAATATAGCTATTATTGACAGCAAGTTACAAAATGGATTTTTTTCCTTATCTATTTCCAAGAAAGAGAGGGAAAAAAATGTTCTGGTTCTATTTTTTTATTAAGTTCTTCACAATGGATTAAGAATGTGAAATACTAAAAGCTCTCCACAACTGTGGAGAGCTGGCAAGGATAGAGACAAAGGAGTCAAATGGGAAGTGATTAACATTATTTACGGAACACATCATTAGTATGATACCAATGTATCACATATAAGAATGTAATACATATAAGAATGGATCTAAGTGGAAAATCAACCACAGGTGTTGGAAATTCTCTTTCCTTTTGCAATTTCAAAACTTAATCAGCAATACTTTTGAAAATTTACATACCTGTGACATTAAGAGCACAGACTATTATATAAAAATGCACAAAACATTTCAACAAAAATCAATGACCAAAACAAGCCTCAAAGTGTATAATTCTATTTTTCATTATTATTCTACTAACACTCCAATACATGTGATTCATAACTTGCTATGACTATGCATTGCAACTGAGAGGTTATATCTCAAAAGAAAGCAAAATATTCTGAAGTCATATACTAGCTCCTTTCTTTAAATCTTCATGCTAAGCAGAATAAAATAATCAGATCCTTGAAGTGCAGACCAGTACATTCAACTATTCCCCAAACACTCAGGGAGATTATATTTATTCCTACCTTGAATTACTATTAATGCCAAATATCTTTCAGCTTTTTACACTAACCTAAAACCTTCCAATAATGTAAATACCAGCAAATACTCCACAGAGAATGTTTACAGTCAAATATGATACTGGTAGTGCTTTTGCATCCTAACATGAGCAGTATTTCTATGTTGTACTGAAATCACAGCATCACAAAATAGAGTGATGAAATACCTTTACTTTTAAATACCAAAAGAATAAGAATAAATATCTCATTTTCAGTCACAGTAGCCTGATGAACAACATCCAGCTTTGCTATTGTTATTCATATTGGCTATTACATGCTCATCTCTGTGTATACATGTATATCATGAGAACACATTAATTGTTGAAAATCAATACTGCACACAGAGCTAACAGAAAGCTCCCCAGAATAGTTTCAGCTGGTGGATTCTTTGCTGTGTCTCTCTTCTATTTATGATGTAAAGCAATTCCACAGAATTAAATACTAAACCCATCAAAAATGAGAAAATCTCTAACACCCACTGAAAATTTTCACTCCTGACAGAACAAGGAATCCTTATAAAGGTCTGTGTATGTGATGTAAACATCCGTCTACATTTTAGGGAACCTGACTGCATTAAAAGTACTTTACAACTCTAATTGACTCCAACACCTCTTGAAAAGCTCAGCAGGATCACCAAGCTATAAAATATCTTTAAACTCAGTCTCTTCACCTTTTCTCTTAAAAAATCATCTATTTTCTAAGGAATATCCAAAGTTTTCTTATTATGAAATGCTAACAAACCATGAGTTAAAATCTCTGTGCAAATCAATATTTCAGGATAGATCAAGTCCAGCTTGTAGGAAAAAGTTTATGTTAAAAGCATGAAAACATTAGAGTACTGGGTCCCACACTTAGCTCCAGTAAGACGGCTGGCAATCTTGTGTTTGTGGGCCAGAGACATACGCAGTTTAAAAATTAATCCTGTTAGAAAATGTCAAATTAATAAACAGTTTGAATTACTGCATTTTTTCCATGGTCTGAAGTTCATAGATGAGACGAAAGATGAAATAACTTACACTGCATTTATCTGTACTTTCTCTTATTTAAAATACAAGGCACATAGCAACTCAGTTGCAGATATGTCTAGTGGACACTCATGGAAGCAGTACAATAGTCAAGTCAAGTATAAAATGAACTTTTCTTTGGTTAATCCTTCCAGGCTCTGGAAATTCATTTACAGACTGCTTGAGCTGGAAGTTGTATCTGAATCATTGTGGTTTATGGAGATCCATAGCCTATGCTGGGGCCAGTTTCTAAGCCTTTTTAAAATAAGTTCCACAATTTAATTAGGTGGAGATTGTTTTGTGATGTCACAGACTTGTTTTATGCTAGGATATGGATAAGATTTTTCTACTATACAAAATTAACCTCTATTATACAGAAGGCTGTCAATGAAATTACTTTTTTTTTTGAGGAAGACAATCAGTTGACTAGTTTTGTTGTTACCACACTTCAGAGCCTTAAAATAAATATAAAGACTAATGTTCTGGAAAAGGAAATAAGATCAGAATGCAAAAATCCACCTATTTCATTGGAATAAGAAACATCAACTTGCCTCTAGGCTTACATATATCCTGTGTTTCAACAAGATCTGTCAGAAAAACAACCTGTTCTACTTTGGACTATACAGGGACCAATACAAGTACCCAGTCATAAATTCACAGAGAAGATTATACAGTACATGCTCTTATGCAATGTTAAGTGTCTTTATGTCACTACAGTATTTTGGTGAAATTAATCAATAATTGTTTTACCTCCATTCTTCAAATATGTTTTCCTGCACAGGACATATTCCTTTACCACTTTGATTTTTTAAATTTATTTATGGTCTTAAAGAATGTGATAAAACTATTACTAGCTACAAGGGATACTGTAATAGGAGTGTCTTGGGGTGATTTTATGTATTCATCTATCATCTGCTTTCTGCTCAGGAATGGGTCCTGGAACTTTAAGCTGGTCCAAGGGGGAGAGGGAAACTCCGGCGAGGTTTGTGTTTAAACTCTCACTCCTCCAGGTACATGCTATGCAGTGAGAAGGGAGTTAACATTCCTGTTTCTAGCTCTCTTGGCTTGTGTTAACTAGGAAAAATGAAGCTTTTTCCCTGGATTACGATAGCAATCCTCGGCAGCTTCTGCTGTTTCTTCTTGGACTGTTCGGCTTGCTTTTTCATGCGAAATCAGACCACTCCCGGGG
Source organism: Orthonyx spaldingii (assembly GCA_013397795.1). Lineage (NCBI taxonomy): Eukaryota > Metazoa > Chordata > Aves > Passeriformes > Orthonychidae > Orthonyx > Orthonyx spaldingii. The sequence continues at coordinate 114,354 of VZTJ01001129.1, read as the reverse complement.
CAAACGGTTGGCAGGACCTGCGGGGAGCCACCGGAGCGACTCTGCCCGGCCCTGGACTTTGGAAGAAGCTAAGCCAGAGCAAGAAGGAACTCTAAATCCACCAGCGAGTAGGTTCAATATCCTTTTTAACCCGTACCCTGCAGGCATTTTGTGTGTCAAAATAAACAGGTTTTTTTCACTTTCAATCCAAGAAATTCCTATGATGTGGTGGGGAGGGAGTGCTGAAACCCCTTTTTCCTCAGAGAGAACGATCATTCCAGAGCGTTTTCTCCTAAACTTGTCTCTAAACTGGGACAAGAAGTTAAATTTTCTTCATAGTTACAGGTAAAATATTAGTTTTCTTTTTCCTTTTTAATAGTTTCACAGAGACTTTAGATGGAATCATGCAGCGTTCCCTAGTTTTGGTCCTAGTTTCCCCACATTTAATCTGAAATCTTTGGCTAAGCATATCTGACCTGTGGAGGACTAGATACATGCAGGGTTTAACTGATTCTCACAAACTTTATACATAGCTGTGTTTTCAGTGAAATGTTCTTCTCAGGAAAAGAAAAATATATTAGGGACACAATTTCACTTTTAAGAAAAGTCAGTGGAATACAAATTGTTTTCCATTCTTTTAATAAGTATCCCCAATAAAAATCTGTAATTATTGATACAGACAACACATTTTCACAATGTCTTCAAATGCAAGAAGTCATATGCCATGTTTTCTTCTGAAGCTTCCATGCTGCAAAAAACTGAAGTACATGGGTTACTTCTATGCAAATGGAGATTTACAACAAACATTGTGAGGTTCTGCACTTCCAGGAGTGTGTTTGGGTTTAGGACCACTCTTCTCTCCTTCAGTGTTCTTCATCATATTACACTATTCTTAAGGCTTGTTATCTGTATATGGGAGGGCCCCTGGACATTCCCGGCTGCAGTCCTGGGAAGCATGGGTTTCCAGGTGGATAGCCTGGCACTCCAGGCCTCCTGGGCCTTGGTGGCCTTGTCACAGCTATGGCAGGTGGAGGAAGGTTTCCTCCTCGGCTCTGTGGATGATGGTGGCCATTCAGAACAGGGCCAGGGTGCTGGAGTGTTTCAGAGGAGCTGGCTTCTTGCGGCTGCGCCATCTTCTTTAATTCATTGACATCCTGTCCTTTCTTGCTGTCTGAAATGTGTTTGGAGGACAGAATTAACAAATGAGCATGCAACTCAGAAGTTCCCTGACAGGGAAACCCAGTAGCTGCCAGACTACCCTAGAATGCAGCAGAAAGTCTGGGCCACTCCTGCCAAAACCTGGACTACTGTACCTTCATGACCTTTGTGCTGTATTTTCCATCCACTTCCTTCTGCAAGGCCCCCATGGGGGCAGGTGGGGACTTTTCTCAAGATGCACTTAGATATCATCTATCAATGGTGATGAAGGCAGCAATTACACACGGCTCTTCCAAAGACAGGCATCTCTAACCTGGGTTTCCCTCCTAGGCTTGAAGCAGTTTAGTGGCTGTATGGCATGCATGCATGGTGAGGGAAAAGAAAGAGCCAGCAAAATCCCTCAGGACAGACTGACACCCACCTGCCCCAGACAGGTTTCCTGATAAAGGTTGCTTACTGTGTTTTCACTACACATTCTCCAAGTGAACCTGGCACAGATGACAAATGCTTTCCTGCATAGTTCTGGGTCAACAAAATACAACAGAAGGGTAGAAGATTTAGACTTTAACTGGTTTGTGATAGTTAAGAGGGGTCACTAACACTTAGACCAGGCTTTAAATTATTTTTTCAGCAGGATTGGGACTTTCTGTTCATTATTGTCCAGCTTTTTACTTTGGTGCTTCCGGGTATGGAATAATATTGCCATATTTCTTAAACAAGCCAAAGAAATAAATGTGAACTGGAGATTAGGCTAATACTTGTGATTCAGTATTGTGAAGGTGTTTCAGGAGATTATAGCAGAGGAAGCAATCAAGGTTGTGAGAAAGACTAGGACCACACATACATGAATTCCTCACCCTGAGACATTCAAACCAATTCTTACCTTTGTTTGGAGTGGATTCGTCTTGCTTGTCTCCTTTAGGCTTTGCCTGTGGTGGTTCTATCTCAAATGGATTTTCCTCTTGTTCATTTGATTTTTGTGCCTTTTGTTTATTTCTTTTTTTATTTTCTTCTGCTTGCTAATGATAGGGAGAGAGAAGACATCTTTCAGTGACTCGAACAGCTTCTCTAATATTTAGTAAAATGTAAAAAATCAGTAATTCTCTATTCTTACACTTTGTAACTTCTTTTTAAGTTCCAAGTTTGCTTCCTTGTAGGATTTGGATGTTGCGTTGAGATAGTAAATACTCAGGCTAAATTTAAAGAATAATAGTTTCTTGTTAGAAAATGATTTAAATATAAAGACTCAGAACTTTCCTATAACAACCACTACAAGTTGTGGTAATATGTGGTCAATATCTTTTTCTCATTTACTGTGCTTAATCAGTACTAGTATTTTGACAACGAACAATGTGTTTCCTTACTTTATGAAGAAGGCACTGTTATTTTGGGGGTGGGGGGGAACAAAAGAAATTATTCTATCCATTCATGTTCTACAATCTTATCATAATTAAGAAAGAAGTTTCATTAAGTAGTGCTTAACTATGAAGTGACTTCTATGGAATAACTTATATAACTTAAGTAAGTCATGACATACCTTAAAAATGAGTAAATCATATTTATAAAAGCTTCTGAATTAATACAGTAAGCAATCTGAAATACTGCCAAGAAAACAACCAAAATTATATTCTTTTTTTAAAAAAATCATTACCTCCTTCGACTAAGCAAAAACATAAGAACATTTTTATGTTTTAGTGTAAGGAGTTACTGTTGTGATAACTCTATGACATTAGTAGTTTTCACCATCCTGATTTAATATGAAAAAGTCTTCTATGAAGTCTTTTATTGACATAAGTAATAAATAATTAATCAGCATATACTGTTTCCTCCCCTTTGCCTGATTTTGTCTTGTATTTTCCCTCTTTTTTTTTCCTTCACTCTATTTTTAGTAACCTTACCCTTTATAACTAAGGGTTAAAATAGAATATGGTGTTAAGTGAACCTTGGCAAAATTTCATCTCAATATTTCATATTGCTCATATGAAATCCTTTTGTAATTTCTATTGTGTTCGGTAATCTTCTCTGCATTTACTTGCAGTTCTGCCATGCAAAGTTAAATCCCAGTTCATCTCCGTATAGAATTAACTTTTATTTCAGCAGTATACTGAAAAACCCAATATAATAAACCAACCCAACAGGTTAAAATGCCTTGATAAAACAGGCCTCGATGAAATCTCTAAGAGAAAATATTCCGGGTTCATTTTTCTTTACCAGTTACTGAGTCACTCACAGAAATCTCTACTAGCCTTATTTCACAAAGTCTCCAGAACCCTGTCTCCCACCCCTGTCCCAATATCATAGAGTACAGCCTTTATCAATTCAAGGCACTGAAGATCAGATTCACTGAAAGTTACTGAGAACAACTCTGCTCCATGGTGTTCATGTTTTTATTGAACTTGCTAAGGATTTATGACATGCTGTTCTGCATACAGGACAAGCTGATCAATGTCACAGCACTACAGATTCCCTATGGGCCTTTTGCATTTCAGTAGCTATGAAACTTGTGGCAGGAACAACATTTTTTAAAAGTATAACTAAACCAAAAAGAAAGCCATTGAACAAAAAAGAGAAATCAACCTTCTGCAAATGTACATTAGTACTCTCAAACAAAAGACTTATGAATTCTTCAAGTGACTGATCACTGGGCAATCAGCACTGCATTTATTAGATATTCAGGCAGTGAAGATTCAGTATGAAAGAAACTTAGCAGACTTGAGATAAAGCAAAAATTGAGTTAATATTCTATACGTACACCATCAGCAATATAAAGGGTAGAATAAGTCCAGGGTTAGAGGCATAACCAAATACCTTCCCAAACCAGGAAGGGAAGTCGTGCTCCAGAGTTTCTGATATGACTTCAAACATTCTAGTCTTCCCACTATTAAACAGAAAAGTTGACAATATATCACATACTAATATTATGGCAACTATGAATATATAAGCTAATCACATCACATCAAACCTGGAAAAAGGATAATAAGTGGTATGTTAACGTTATTTAAAACTTTACACTGTTAAGGGAATATTGTCTAAAGTAGTATTTATGTATTCTAAGGGGGAAAAGAGACACCAAAATTCTTATTGTATGGTAATAGATTTTGCCAGGTTACCACCCAAATTATTCCTCAGTGAATCAGTGTATGAGCTATGAACTCCATACCACACCAAACAATGAGTGAAGTGCGGTATGTGCTCTATGAAGATGTGGGGAAAAAATTCAAATCCTGTTTTTTATGGTTGATAAGTAAAAAGTGGTCTGCTTGCAATTGCTTTTTGTTCAGCCCTATTCTCTCTCTTTGGTGTGTACCAATGCTACATAAGTCAGTGTCTGTGTTTCAGGATATTTTTGTTATTGTTGCAGTGATCTAGTTACCTTCATATGTAATTGTTCCAGCTTATTTAGAAAGTATTTTCTCCCTAGACTGTTTTTCTTCAGAAGTGTATCAATAGATGTTCTAAAAGTCCCCTTCTGTTTATTTTGCCTTTTTCTGTGCCTCAGGGCACAGAAGTTTGACATTTTTAACCTGGACAAGACTGGCAAAACAGGTCTCTGTGTATCAATTCTAATTTTTACTTAGTTGTAGGAATTGTCACCAAACTGCCACCTGATTGTCCAGTCATTGTAGTTTCCTGTCACTGCTTTTCAGTAATCATCATTTGTGGCAAATGGGTCTTTTTCTTAACTCATTCTCAATGTTTACACCCTCTCAAGTAATACAAAAATGTTGCAGGTAGAATTCTTCAGACCCATTCTTTCTCTTTACTTGCCCTACCCACTCACAGTAGACAAGAAATTCCCTTTTCTGCTCTCCTCATGGTCTCCAGCATGCACAAAGCTTTTTCTACTGCAATATTGCTATTTCTGTCCTGTCTTCCCTACTCCTGGCAGGTCTCTGTTGAGTTGCATATGTTGCTTTAATGAATGGACTAAAATAAAAAAAGATCCAAACCAAAACTAAATCCCAAATGATTCACAAATTTCAAAAAGGAGGAAACACTGAGTTAGGAAAATGTTTTGATTTTAAATGTAGAGACATGCTATACCAGTATTTACTCACTGGCTGTTCAAATGTGGCATTACCTATACTGAGACTGAATGAACCTTCATCAGTTTCAAGGGCTCTCCATTAAAAGTTACATTGAAGGTTTAACTTTTTTGATGAAGAGCGATGTATTTCTGCACATGATGGAGAAAAAGTGGCAAGCATTATCCTTCTTACTTTGAAGTGTAATCTCATCATTTCATTAATATCCAACTCAATAACTCAGATCTGACCTCAAATATCTCCTTCAATATTTTTTTCCTATGACTCAAATTAAAAAAACTTAACTTGTATCTCCTGGTTTTTTACAAATTCTTCTCTAAATTCAAGCAATTTTCTGTCTCATCAGAATTTTTGTAATGTCATGTGATTCTCCCTTTTAGGTACTTGTGACTATTGCAATGACAATCTCTGTTATTTTGCCTTTGGCCAAATTTAATATGGTGAAACTTCTGCTCCTTTAGAAAGTGCACTGGGGATCATACAGATGTCATTTTAGTCACAATAGTAATGTATTATTTAAACCTTTCATTGTAACCAGAATGTCTCTTTTACTATTCTCCTACTCTTGCTTCATTAATATTTTGTTCAAAACAAAGGCTAAAGACTTTTGAAATTTTTAATTTCTTATCTTGTCTGTTGTCATGTAACACAATTCATGATAATTTTATCTCATGTTACATGGCAGATAAATATGATGAAAATGATCCTAGACATTCCAGGTACTGTGCACAGAAGGAGAAAGTGTGGCAACGTCTAAACTGGCTTGAATGCAAGGTATGTGTTTGCAGGGCAGGCCTAAGAGTTTAGAAGGGATCAATGAATATGGAGGCCTTGAAGACTTCAGAAACAAATTCAGATTCACAATGGTAGTATGGACACATGAAATTCTGTGAGCTGGAGAGTGTCATGGCATTCAAAGACTTTGCCACAGTACATTTAGCACACCCTCACACATTCTGATACGTCCTTCCTACAGAGCATACAGACATTTCCTAAAATCCAAGCACAACAAGTGCTTATTCTACTCCTTAAGAATAACTTTTCTTCAGCGCAGCAGTAATGTTAACTTTTTTACAATTGACAAAAAGAAAATATTTGTGTTCTACACCTGAGATAAAACTTTCTAAAAAATTACTAGGTTTTCCAGGATTCCAACTTCAGGAATTATCCACAATGAGAAATACGTCACAATTAAATACTCAGCATACCAGGTGCTAATGCTTAGTATAGAGGTACTTTTCATTACTGCAACATTCACTTTGATGTGATGAAGCAGTTCATTACAACAGTTGCAAAAGATGGAGGTAAAATGCGAAGAACCTGAAAGGACCACAGTCAAAAGATGGTGGGATGGAGACAATGGTGTATACAGCAGGCAATGTGGAGAGAAAGAGGATGAAAAGCAGCATGGCCATGTAGAAGTTATTAGATCTGGAAGCCTTGAAGACCCGTTCTTGGGGGACATTGCAGCACATCACTGCCCAGCACTGCAGGTACATGGATGTGTGGAGGCGGAACACATTGATTGCTGGGAGACATGGAGCATAAAAAGATCCCATCCTAGAAGAGAAGCAAATAAAAAAAATAACCACTTTGCTATAGGACTTCTGTCTTTCCAGGTATGCCACCCATTCCCTCTGTCAATGTGCTTTCTCTTTCCTCTTTCTTAAGAACAGCTGTAGGTGTTTGAAGAGAATTATCTGTATGAACTTTTTGTTTCAAAATCCTCTTTCTCTGCAAATTAAATGATGACTTGACGAAATGTTATTCACTCTTAATTTGTCCAGGTAGCATCTTGCTTGTGTTGTGTAAAAAAGGATAGCCTTAAAACTAGGTGTTACGTATCCTACAGGCAGGTATAAACAAAACACCTTATTTTATAATTTATTATTTTTATTAAAATACTAGCACCTCTTTAGGAAGGACATTTTTGCTTAATCGACATTTATTTTAACCTGTTGACATGGTCATTTAGTGCTTCATTCCAGCAATCTGTTTATTGATTCTGTTAAATATGTTTTTTCCTTATTATAAATGGTTCATGGTAATGACACTGAAATAGCTGACACATTTTTATTTTTATCACACCATGTTTCTTGTATCATGCTGACTGAAGAGCAGCTACATTTGTTTTCCTGGCCAAATGGTTCAGAATATAAAAGATCAGGAATCTGTTTCTTCCTTAATCCCTGCCCATGTGATCAGGTGATCAAGCTAAGCTACTTTGCCCCTGACTACCTCAGACATTCTATTTAAAAACAAGAAATATATTTACATTAGGGTTGGAAAGAACTTCTGAGTACAGAAAAATTACAGGCTTTATTATATTAATATATCTCCTTCCTCTTTTCATGTCTCTTAAATGAAAAGATAAAGAGTTTTACAGTAGTGAGGGCTTTTGCACATGAAAAGCTTGATCAGCAAAATCATATTAAACGTAAAAAATTAGGCCTTAGCAAGAACAGAGAAGTCAACAGTGCTTGCGGAGAACAGTTCCTGAGGAAGACTGAGCATCTTGCATGAGGACTCTAACATTCTGGTGTTCTTTACCAGTAATTTAAAGTCCAAAACTGAAATGAAAACCTAGACCTTTTCTCCTCTACATCTAAGGGCAAATGCTGCAGCAGCAACATTGTTTACACATTCATGTGACTGCACAGATAGGTATAAATACATTTGCTTTAAGGCTTTTTTCACAGGTACATGGGAAAAGAGTGCTAAGGTATAGTGAAAGGCTAAATATCAAAGCAAAATACTACAACAAGTCAACAAAAGCATAAGATTAATCTATGCAGCTTTTTACTGGTTGGTCTTACCAACTCAGTGAAAAATCCCGATGTATGTGGTCCAATAATCTTAGCCCAGAACTAGTTTTGAAGTGTTCCCGCTGATTGCGGTGTACCAGAGTTTGGTATATGTTGCATTACACTTCCATCCAATTAAAGAAATCAGGCATGGTCAGGATTTCAGAAAAGTCTTTCACAGATACAGATAAATACTGCTATCCTGCAAATACAACATACTTTGCCACACCTACCAGATCATGCCTTGGTTAAAGATCAGTCCCAGCACATTTCCACTTATATCAAACTCAGAATATGATGGCTGAAAAAAAAATGATACAGATATTTTTATTAGGTTTGCACAAAGGGTTTTAAGATGAGTTCCGGTAGATTAAAATTCTCACTTCCAACAGCAACAGCAGCACACTGGCATCATGTTGCAAGGCCTCTTGTTGCATCAGTGAATCATAAAATAAATAATATCATTCAAGGCCACAAGGTTGTCTTTAATATAGTTTGCAGTATTTTACTGAAAATCTTTCTGACAGTTGTTCAGAGGCAGGTGCTAATGGAGAATTAAAAGTCATTCTGGGCACTGGGTAAATTTTAAAGCAACAATTCAGAAAATTTCCATTGGAGTGGCTACTGGTTGTCAAGATAATGTGTCCTTCAGTACAGCAACAGCAGTGAAATTTAATATGATGAATGTGATTTAATCGATTTAATACCTGATTGAACTCTAGCACTATTTTTCTTTTTTTTGCATATTTCAGCTGTTGCACTTTTGAAGTATTCTTTTTAACACTGATAGAGGTTGCCAATAATTTTCTTTGTTTAATATTAGTATCTTATTTCTAATTTGAGTGCTTGATTCCATTTTTTCCTTTAAGGTTCAGAACTTTAAGAACTCCATAGTGTCTCATTATCGCTTTGTCTGCTGAAGAAAACCCTGTATCATACATTTGTATTTCCAATGTACACACATAAATGCCACAAAAATTGTTTAGTCTTTTATTTCTAAACTATTAATTTGATCCTTCATTCTGGTTTTTCAAATCTTTAATCACTTACCCTTTTCTTCTTTTACCTTAATTATTAATTTTTTAATTTATGAACATTTCCAGTTGCAAACATTGAATACACTGAATTTAAGCAGTGAACAATTGAAAGGCAATACATATTAATCTGTGCTGGTATGCACCAGATCAAAACTTTCTGGTAAGAAATTGTGGCTGCAAACTTTTTGTTTACACATGCATGTCTGTTTCAAATATATTATATATACATGTATACACCATAGTTGGTGTCTTGCATGATTAACCATACTGATGGACAAAAGGACCATGAATAATGCACCTTTTCCAGGTAATAACTATATTGATAACAATAGAGGGTGTAAGGGGCATGAAATGCAAAAATAACAATTCCTTCATGGCTGAAACAAGACAAAGTCATTCTACTGAAATCTTCATTAAAGTCACAATTTTGACTTGTACTGTGCTGGGCTGTGGGAATATTTGAAGTTCCTGCACTCTTTCTGTGTAATTTTGTGCATATACACACACATATAAATATATATGTTTGCAATGAACTGATATATTTGTGTCACATGTATTTATAAACCTGCTTCCATAAGGGGAAAAATTAAATAGATCACTAGTATTACACTTGAAAAGCAGTTGACTAAAGAGATCTGTATAAGAGAGAATATTAAAAGCAACATGGAGACATTTATAAGATCATACAGAATCAAATAATGTATGACTGCTTTTTGTAACATAGGCAATAGCATTAACAGATAAAATAAATTGAAATCCAATTTTTAAACAAATAAAAGGATGGTCTTCCAACACAATGTGCAAGTTAATTTCTGGAATTTTTCACCAAAGGACATTTTGATCATCAAAATTATTTTTCTTATAGGAAAAGACTGAAAATTAATGGATCTAGATCCATGGCCACTAACCACAGAAACATAGGAACAGCTAACTTCCTAAGGAAGATTTTAAGATGATATATTTCCAGAAACTGAGTGATTTCCAGTTTCAACTTCCACTTCCAGCTCTTGTTTCAGGCAGCTTACTGGACCTGAGGACCATAATGGACCAGACCATTACAGACATTCCTCTATGCTGCCAAGTAAAAATGTCAATTATAAAATGGTTTCAGGATCCCCTACAAGGAGATGTGATGTTGGCAATTTTTCTGCTCATGCTATATTCAAAATCCTCCATTTGATTTTTATATTGCAACAGTTATTACCTGTTTGACCACAACCTGGCCAGGTGCTCGTCTTTGTCTCCATTCCTACACTAGTCCTGTTTGAGGCAGAATGTAAAACCTTGAAATAATGATGAAATTTCGTAGGAGGTACCAAGTAACAATGAGGTGGCTGTATCAGAAACCTGAGGTTTTTAATAGGAAATACCAAAACTCTCTCTTCCTCTGGAAAACAGGGATTTTATAAGATGCAGTTTTCAGTGATGCAAGAAATTTTTAAATGTATGAAGACAAAATAATGAGGAAAGAAGGACAAAATAGCAGCTATGATGACTGCTTATGCAGAGGTACCCTTGATAGTCTTAAATTACTTTTACGTCTTTTTGTACTTACTTCTTAGTAAGTACAAAAAGAGACCTCGGGAGCTTCAGAAGCTTTGGCAATACCATGACTACTACTTAAAAGATGAAAAACAGCATCAGACCTTACACCATAGTAGCTGGCAAATTCAACATGGATAAAGTCAGTGTGAGACCAAAAGTCTCAAGTCCCAAGGGAAGAGTTCTATGCCTGCTTTTGTTATGGACCGTACTAACTTTACATCTGCTAAACTAATTCTAATGAATTATATATATATATATAGTAATACATCTAGAAGAGGATCTTTCATATTTTTCTCCACAAGAACTGTCTGCTAGAAGACCCTATCCAATCAATGAGATTGTATTCTGTGGAATGTTCAAATTGTAAATGTGTGAAAAGTATGTACCCAGTGTTCTTACAAAATCAAATAAATTAAAGAAGTCCTAAAGTTACCAAAGTCTAAAGAAGGAGACAGATATTAAGGCATAAGCCAATTCTGAGAAAAACTAACACAATGTAGTTCAGGGATTTTGAAGATGGTGTACCCAACCAAAAGTTAACTCTGTAGGATTGAAAGGAAAATGAAATTTGTTACCTAATTTTGAAGTGATGGATAGCAAAGACATTAAAATCAGATACTTACAAATCCATACTCCAAGTCCCAGCACCAGCAGTAATTGAAAAACCTAACAAAGACGGCTCTCAAAAAATCTCCAATTAGAATTGTGATGTATGTTGTCATCATGTCAGAGACTGTCAGGCGCACAAATTCCTGTTAGAGTAACATTCTCTTTTAAGAATATATTTAAGCAGTTAATAGTTACAATAATAATGAAATACTGTACTAGATCTGTAATAGTGCTTATCCTGCTTCAACATGGGTAAAACTCTTATCCTTTCTACATTCACTGATTCTGTAATGTACCAGAACTACTGCCCCTCATTTTCTAGAAATATCCTTTGCTCTAATTTGTTCCTGTATTATCAGATGAGACTTCCAGGGTATGATTAAATCAGGAAAGGCTTCCAGTCAAGATCACTGTTATAACAGAAATCTGAGCTGATATCTTAAACTGCTTTTGATCCCTTTGATTTTGAGATTATTTTAAAAATTTTTAAAAAGTGAATGTCTTCTTTTTCAAGGAATTCCAATATCCAGTGGATATGGAGAGGAAAGAAGAAAATCCTAATGCAAATCCTCATGTTTCTACTTTTATTTTAGGCTTTTTATGTTTCACTAAAGCCTGCCATAACACGCCTTACCCTCATAGCCCAGAAAGCTATTACTCTCCCTGATCTGAAATTAAGGGTAAAATTATTTCAGTTATGAGCTCTTGGTATTCTTACCTTTTTATTCAGCATCAGTGAAAAGAGAGGGGCTGATTTTTCTGCCTATATGGTCCCTGCTGATGATTTATTCATTCAGGAGGACAGATTGTCAGAGTGATGGAGGAACAGCAAAAGTGATTCAATATTGAATTTGTTGTCATGGACAAATCAACAACAATGAAATGGGATCAAATAGAGGGAAAGTATGTGTTAGAAAATTGTTTGGAAACCACATTTTATACTAATGGGTCAATAAGAATAAATGTTCAACTGAATCAAAATATTTGAGCAGATTTGCCACTAGACTTCTATTGTTCTTTTGCATTATTTTGTTTGGCTAAAGACAGAGATACTTTCTCAAAAGCATATTGCTGTAAGAGCTGTCTTACACACATGTCCCTTTTGAGTTAATCCCTTTCTTTTTTCAAAATTACTAGACAAGTTTTGCAAGTCAAAGATGGCATCAGGAAGAGGAAAATAAATTAAGAGTATCGTGCAAAGGAGAAGGAAAAATGCTTTCAATTCTGTCAACTAACAGAAGAAAGAACTTCCTATTAGACAGGAGTAAAAAAAAAAATTTACAAACTTTTAGTTCAAGAAAAAGTCCCACATCTGCTTCTCCTCACATTTTCCCATTTAAGTGACACTCATTAGCCAAAATAAAGAGGATTTAGGTATCATATCCTGTAAGAGACTGTATGACCTATTTTCAAATATGAGCTCAAAGCAGCTACATTACCTGTCCCACCATTGTTTCCCAGCATGGCCCTCTGGGGACATCAGCAGGGTCCACCTGTATTGGAGGAGCAGTTGAATTCTCTGGAATAGTACCATTGTACAGACTGGCTTCCCATACTGTCATGTTATATTTGACTATCTTTTCTTCTTCCAACTACAAAATAAATCGAGGGAGGGAAAAAAACATCAGCTTGTTACCAACACTCAAGCTTTTCTATTCCAAAATTCGCATTTCTAGCTTAGGCATGGATGTAATTTACAGTACAGAAAGAAAAGAATGTCTTTCACTGATATGTCTCTGACTGACTGGAGGCCCTTAATGTTGCCCAGCTACATGTCAAACATAGTGAAGGGAAGTAAATATCTTGCCTTGAGGTTGATTTCATCCATTAGGGCAATAATGAAAGTGTAGAGATTGCCAAGAAAAAGAGCAAAGATTCTTCCCAGCTGCCATCTTAGAGCTATTCGAGGGTGATAATTTTCCAGAGAACTGATTACATCAAATAAAGCCGGACAGAACATTCCTAAAAGTGACATAACTGTGTTCACCTGAGGAGAGGAGGAAAAAAATTTTACAGTGAAATGTTAGAAGCAATTTCTTCTATTATTATCGATTTGGGTGAAAAATATAATTCCATTACTACTTTTTATTTGGATTTTGGTTTAATAAAACCAAAATCCACTCTGAGTATCACAAGTTGATTAAATCCATGCACAGTTCCAGTCTGCCTGTTTCAACTAATTTCCTCTTCTCCATGACACACTAGATAATTGTATCTGAATTGTGATCTGACAGAACTAGGTACTACTGATATGGGGAGGGAGATAAAAAATGTACAACATTATGAGAGAGAAGGAGAGTCAGAGAGAAAAAGGTCTTTTCTGCAAAGTCTTCTGCAACACCTTATTATGCTGTGAACTTCAGGAACGGATGATAAAAAATATATTTACCCTGGATTTCTCCATTGCATAATTGCATGTAAACAGTGTTCAATCCCTTAATGAATCTAATGTAATGAAATTTTCTATGAAAGCAGCTTAATACTTTTATGGAGAACGTCAGTTTTTAGATATTGTTTCTTGCCTTGTATGTAGGAACTGCACTTTTTGTTTACACTAAGTTGCACACTAGGTGCTGGGATTTTTTCTGATCAAATTCTCAATTCATATATTAATGATGCAAACATAAGAAAATTTTATCTATAAAATAAGAAAAATGTGTGAATGTCACTCAGAACCAAATATATTTATGTAATTAAATATTAATATCCAATCAAGGTCAATGCTTTGTATTTACAAATATGTTAATTATCTGTCAATAGGAAAATTTGTTTTAGCCAAATAATGTCAGTATCGCTTTATCCACTATCCTTTAGAGACACATTTGCTCCAGATCTTAGTTCTGTCTCCTTAGAAGTATATTTTTGTTACAGAAACAAAAGTAAAACTATGACCGTAAAGACAAATGTTACGTACTTTCCAGATTACATCATAAGCTAATATAACAGCTTTCAGTAGCCCAAATCTTGTTAGTACAAATCTGTTACCACATCTTTAAACTGAAAGCTGAATTCCTGCAAGCTGTCTCAGAGCTTGTGTTGCCTTAAATAAAGAAGTTTTGCGCACAATTTTTCCTTTCCCATCAAACTAAAATGTGATAACAAGTAACATAATCCACTCTCAACAGCCCTATTTCTCTGGATTCTACAGGTGGATTATTTGATATTTTAATGTTACTTTTTCAGTCAGGCTTTGCTGTTGAAAATTCTGGATTGATATTCCTTGTTCCGTCATTGCTTATCTCATCAGCTTTGTGAGGCTAGCGCCTTTTTGTCTTACCTTAAGTCAGGTATGTACTTTATACTTCAGCTCAGAAGATAAGCTTGAAGTAACAAACTAGTGTTACAACATGCACAGTAGCGTTTTTGCTAAGAAAGTAAAACCTTTCGAGGTTTTCATATGGCACACTGAGTTCAGGTACTGCACACTGTCCTAGCAGACACAGTCACCATCATCACTATACACCTCTATCAGGCAGGCTGCATCTGCTTTTGAGGAAAGCGTTAGGCACAGATAAAGCACCAAAAAAAATGGCATGGGACTTTTGGACACGGCAAGTGGAACTTGAAGGCATCAGTTTCAACCTGTTGCTACACTGCAGAGTTGTATCCGTGAGGTCCCAAATAACTTTCTCTGTGCCCACAGAGCAATCACTTTGCTAGGCCAGTCTCAGGAGAAAAGCAACAAGAGTTGGGTTCCTTGAAGGGATCTCATGAATCCATAGAGTGTCTGGAAAACAATCCTAAGAGCACAGAGGAGGAAATGTAAAGGCCTCAAATGAAAGCTAAATATTAAGGGATATTTGAAAGAAGCAAAGAAGAAATTTCATGAAGTAGGAAGCACAGAGACATAAGCAACTCTTTTGTTAGACATTTACCACCCACACTCAAAGTATTTAAATTATATGGGGGAAAAAGGCAACATGCAAAGCAGAGGAACACAGTTTCAAACCACATCTATTATAGAAATGCACTAGCACGAACTTCATTTCTTTCCCACCACCCGTAGTTCTCCAGACCTTCCAAGGCAAATTTCTGGGATCTTCTGACAACAAAAAAGATGAGATAGCCACTTCCAGCAAGTGTGCATAGGGCTAAGAAGTTGGCCAGAACCCTTAGGAATCGAGTTAAATGAATATTTTCTTCTTTTCGGCTCTCCTGCTCCTCCACGATTGCTTCCTGCACTTGTTAGAAAGAAAAGAATATTATGAATAGTTTCTTGCTTCCTCAATTGTTAGAAGTCAGTTAAATAAATTACAAAGATGTAAATACACATCTGGGCTTCATGTTTTGAGATGAATGTATATTGTCTCATAAAATCTTGTTTAGGTCCTGGCAGATCCTGGGGTTTTGACTCTCCAGGGTTTCCTTTGGCCTTGTTGAGTGTGTCCCCAGTGAGTCTTGTTACACTTGTATTCATGTGTGAAAAAAACCCAGCACATTCTTTCAGCTTGCAAGGCGGTATAAGGCTGAGTGACACAGCAGGATAAATGTGTGATTATCTGTCAGAAAAGGAAATGTCATGCTTTAAAAATATGCATTTGCGAGAAAAGAGGAGGAAGCTTTATTCTGAAAGTCAGAAACTCAGAAAGAATGAAAAGAGAGTTGAGATGTAGGAATCCCAAAAAAATTGGACAGTGCGGAAATTCAGACTGCAGAACAAAAAGTTTGCCCCACACATTTACCTTTGATCATGACTGATAAATATTAAGACTCTGAGGCAACTATAATCTCCAGTTTCTACTTTTGCCAGCTGAAAGAACTTTTGCTCTGGATTGTCCTCATGAAAGGAAGTTTTACTACAGTTTCTGACTTTGGTACAGAGATCAGTTGCCCAGAGGGGAAGCTGAACTGCATTATAATAATTGCCTTTTATGGCTCTGCTCCTTTTGCAGCATGTATTTGACATATAAATAACAGGAGACTGCTGCAGCTTTCAAACAAAACTTCTATGACCTCACCCAAGCCGAGACTTCACCCTTTTTCTCTGAGGTTCCTAGCCTGTTTGCAAGAATTGCAGTAAAGCTTCATGAGTTTATTTCTCAAAATTAAGCCTTTTTCTCAACTGATTTGTATTCTTTCCCAAATAGCTTTCAGCATCTGCTCTTAGTAGGCAGGCAGGCCAAGCTCACAGAGATTCAGTGCTTTCAATCAGTATTTCTCCAGCTTTCTTGGAATCTTCTTTTGATGACTTACACTTGAGTGCAGTTCTCTGTTATGCCTGCAGCTGAGGAGGTAGGCAGGGTGAGGTGGTATATTGGACAGGAATGGTGAAATTGAGTAGAGCAGTCAGTGCTTAGTCCTCCAACCCCAACGGTGCCACACTTGTCAGTGTGACTGCAAACTTAACATCTTCTTAATTGTCTCACAACAGTTTGCCTGTGCATTCCCTATACGTTATTACACTGAAAATTTAAATTTTTCTTTGCATGCTAAACTGGCGTGTCCCAGCCATCCTAGTGCAGAAACACATTCTTTAACATACAACATATAGAATATATCCCCTTCACTGTTTTCACAGCCCTTGCCCCAGATTCCTTACACAATTAATCTTGAAATCAGTATACCCTATACACTGGAAAGAGACCTAAGAACATTGCCTTGCAAATTGGGCTATTTTTTGAAATTAATTTTGTAGTTAATTCGAAAATAAAAACATTTTCTTACTGAAAAGCAAGTATAAACTCATAATTCTGAGGCTTCTGATAAATAGCCCTACACAGATTATTCTATTACTTTGTCTTATGATATCTCTTCTCTGTACAACAAAAGTTGACAATGTGAGGTTGGCAAAATGGGAGAAGCATTTTAAAATGCTTCAGACAAACACCATAGAAACTGGAAGCCATCAGAGATGAGAAAAAGGAAAGTACTATTTTCACAGTGGAATCAATTTTCTAAAACTGACACTGTCAGCGCAGAAGACACAAAAGACTCTAATTATATTTCTTTCACAATTAAAAAGAAGAAATCTGATGGCAAGACACAAAGACACAGAAGGGTCTACAGATGCCAATTCAAGTATACGTCTCTAAGCCTCAGCACAGCTAACTCTTGACCTTAATTCCATCTGATACACACCAGTGTGAAATCCAAATCACGTTGCCTCTCCTTAGTAAACTCTGTTTTACCTTAAAGCTTGTTGTGATGGAGGCAAACTTATTATCTGCTGTCTCAGGATTGCCAATCAGGTAGTCCCAGCTTGTGAACATTTTCCAGCTGAAATTAAAACTAGTGTCATCCCCACCACCATCATCATTTGCATTCTTTGCCATTCTAGAAAAAACAGACAGACACAGGAAGACCTTGTTAGCACTAGTTCTGTTTTGTGGGCATGACTTTTAAATGGTTCCTAAATTCTAAATTTTTTTCTGACATCATTCTTGCTGTCAGTTATGCTTTACTAAATCTTTTTTCTGAAACAAATGCAAAAAATGGAGATTTTCATATTAGGCAATCTGTGAGCTCACAACACACATTTTGATGAGGAAAAATGAATGTATTTCATTAACCCATCAGAGAAACTCTCCTGGATAAGAAGCTTAATAGGAAAACAATATTGAGAACATCTTTTAAATAGAAAGGTGCAGAGCATCCTGAACTGTGATAGATTTTATTAGAGAGTTCACAAATAGAAAAAGAAGAAATATTCTAATAAACAAAATATTCTAAAATAAAAAGACAGAAGAAAACGTGGTTGTAGCATATAAAATATCACTTATACATCTATCTTCCCTATTATCTCCTATACACATACAAAAAGATTTATTACAATGTCCAGAAACAATAGATTATGTCATCAGTTAAATATTTCTTCTGATTAGACTTAATCTTGTCTACAAATTTCCCTGTCTTAAAGGTATTTCATTCATGTAATAACAGTGGTATTACTTCTGCATACTTTGTCACCTGAATCAAGTCATTAAGCACAAGGACAGAGTGTACTGATAAGGTACAAATCATGTAGTCTTCAGTATTTCTGCTCAGAAAAAGGCAACACTTATTTTAAATCACAATAATGCAGCAGTTTTGTTATTAATATTAATGCATTCTATGTACCACGTTTTTAAAAGTCCAATAAAATACATACTCTCAAATCTGGACAGAGAATAGTAAGTAAATAATACAGAAAATCCTTCTGAGATGCCAAAAATCAAGAGCAGGGTTGGCTATATCTGGAAAGGTCAGAGATCATGAAAGGCTCTTGGCAGAATCTGCCTTGCTTTTGGTTTATAGACTAAGATATTTCCACCTCAAGAGTTTCTAATGAAATAATGAACATTCTTGTGGTTAGAATGTAATTTCTTTGAGATCAAAAATGTTTTCATTTTATGTTATACACTGCAAGAGCTAAAGAGAGGAGCCCTACATCTAAATATTTCCCATAAATAAAATAATAGTGCTTATAACCTTCACTACCTCTCTCACATAGACCTTTTCCAGTTCTCAGTCAACAGCAAAAAAATGAGAGCACCTCCTGTTACATTGGTTTTAGTTTCTGTGCTCAGTCTGCTTCTTTCTGGAGAAATAGAAAAGGGCAGAAAACTGCAAGAACTCTCATATGATTACCTAAATATTGGTCATCATTAGTGTCATATGGCCAGATGGAAAGTTAACACATACAATGTATTTTTTCCTGTTTGGGCTACAAGGTTTTCCTACTATAAGGAATATTTTTTGTCTGAGTGGCTTCCATTGAAATAAAATTGTCTGAGACTAAAACTTTTCTAATCTTGGCAGCTGTTTTATCAGATTTATTATGAAATATGTTTTTGAACTAAACCAATTGCTATTTTATTGTAGTAGTTTGTTTCCTCTCCAAAAATGCATGTATGTGACTGAAGATTTTTTTTCTGAAATGCTTCTTGCCATATGCAGGAAGCCAATTTGAAAACAGAACGTGAATTAATCTAGTGCTCATGCAAGTGAAAAATACTGGCTTCAGAACAAAACAATGGAAATACACTAACTGCATTTTTCTCTATATTTAAAAGTGTCTTTGAATTTTGACCGGCAAAGTTCTTGTGTTTTTCACTATAGGCTTTTTTAAAACCACTGCTAGAGCTGGCTGTACTACTGTGTTAGGTGGTCATCTTGCTTGAACCAAGGGTGTCAAAGATTTTATTAACTGGCAGCATTTACTGTGGACTGTGAGCTACATGCAGAATTATTTGTTATATGCTTCTCTCTTGTAAGAAAGAAACAAGAAATTTCTTGTTATGTGTTCTTCCTTTGTAAAAGAGTTTAACTCACATAAAATATCACTAAAGATCGAATTATTGAATTTTCTGGATTTTTGCTGAAAATCTACTACATGACAAATATTATGAAAAGATGGGTTGATAGATCTCTTCTTCACTTTATGCATTCATTTTTCATTTTGAAATTCAGGAGAGAAGTGTTTTGTTATTTCAGGAAAGATTTATTCCCACTTTCACAACCCTGTAGCACAACTTCTGGTGCAGAAGAACAGATCAATAAATGCAGGTTGAAGGAGTCTTACATAACTTTGACCTTGCATTTGATCTTGCTTTGTCCTATCCTTGGAATTATTGCATTTTTTAAAAAGACAGTCTCCAGGATCAAAAGTGGAATTACCTGCCTTTTTGAATATACTTTTTTCCAGAGCCAAGGAGAACTTACGTTCGAATGACAATCATAAAGCTATAGCCAATAGACCCAACTCCAACAAGGAAATATGAAAGAGGCATCCTGAACTTGAGCCACCCGATTGTCCTCTGGTTATTGTAATAACCATAAAAGAGTACAGAATACTGTGCAAAGCCCTGAAAAGTCAAAAAGAATTACAATGTTACTTTTCTTAATTATGCATATAATCAGAAAATATGTCAATAGCCATTTATTAAAATATTCATTTCAGTGAATTCAAATCAGTTGCAAGTATCACTATAATAAATCTCACAGGAAAGAAAATGTGTCCCTTTATTTTAAAAATCCATAGAATATTTCACAGCAACTTCAAAATCTTTAAAGCTTTTAAATCTTTAAAACTCTTCATGAACAATTCATTTACAATTTAATGAGTCAAAACTTCTTCATCAACATACTTCTTGTAGAGAAGGAAACATTGTTTTACAAAATTCATTTTTCAGATTACTTACAGATAAAATACTGGATTTTAAACTTAATTTTCACCTTTCTAAAATTTATTTGCATAAATTTGATATGAAAATCTCATATGTCTTCTTTGTCTAACAACAGTTGTCTGCTATTCATTGTGTGATCATTCAATATATATGATAACCAATAGGTAGGCGCATTTTATGAGTACATAGAGCTTTTGCACACTTAGCCTCATCTCCAAGACTGTGAAAAATGCAATATAAGTGCACTGTCTTTCTCAGCAATTCAAAGTCTATCTTCTTTTCTAAATATCTTAATATGGATTCCCCCCCTCTTCTACTGGTCAGACTGATGATTTTTCAAAATAAATTACTAGTACCTTATTAGCTGTAAGAAATCGCTGGTATCTACATGGATCAAATAGCTAAAACTTCCTGGTAATTCTCAGGTTAGTGCAAGAACTCACCTCCTAGAAGACCAAAGCCAGAGCCTTTCCATGGACAGCTCAGCACATGCACAGCAGTGGCAAACCTCCAGCTGAATGTAAGAATTCCAAGTGCAATATCTAGTATTTGACCGTGTAATTGAAGGATAGACCATGCATAATTTTGACAGTAATACAATAAGATGAAGGGTTGGTGAACTGAAAAACCATTTGTTTCACTTCTGTTTTTCAGTTACCCATTTTCCTTAAAATTAGTAGCATCTTTCTCTTACTTACTTTTTCAAAACATGCACTTAATTTATTGAAGCTTTGACTATACATGAAATCAGTCACAGCATTATATGAAAAACCTAATTCACAATTTTAAGCTGAAAATCAAATATTAATATAAAGTAAACATAAATAGTATTCAAAATATCTTGATCCATATATCTCATTTTTCTTCATTTCTGACTAGCTTTGAAACATGTGCCTATGTATAACAGACAAAAATGTGTTCATCTCTAATAAGGCAAGTACACTAATAGAGCACATTTCTTGCTAATTACTAGTAAAACATCTACACCAGTCAGGACACATTGAAATTCTGTAGTACGTATATCGCATCTTTTTGATCACTAAAGCATCCTATCATTACTTCTTAGCCCAGGTTTCAATACAGTCTAATGCAGCTCTGGAGAGCCTTTTGGGTCCCCAAAAATATTTAAATGCCTTTTTATTCTCTGTTCTGCAAGTCGGAGATAATTCCATCACTGTGTATCATTCAGTATGTTGATTCCACGGCATTTCACCATAAGATTAGAAATAACTTCAGCTCTGTAAAAGTAGGCATGCATGGAAGATTTCTTTCACTCCTTCCTGAACCTAACAAAAAACTAGTAATTGAATATGTTATTGTGGTAAGACTTGAGAGTCTGATATTTTATTATTCCATTATAATCTGAAAACCATATGTTAAAAATTAATTCCAAGTAGAATATATAAAAATCCACCTATGCTTTCCTTTGCCATATCAGTAACATCAATACACTTTCATGCACAAAAAAAAGTGCAATAGACATGCTGAGCCCATCTTTTCTTTACTTGTCTTAGAGAGTGGTGGGGTGTTATGATCCATTTATAAAGAGATGCCTCTGCCTGAAATAAGGTGACCATAACAGACCATACACTGAAGTTAATAGTACAGATTTTATCAATAGTACAGATTTTATTTCAGTAAATTTGAAGGGGAGGGAGCAGGGGAGAGGGGGGAGAGAGAGAGAGAGAGAGAGGGAGAGAAATTAAGTAGAAAGATATCACCGGTAGAAAGATACCACCACCACTGCATGAATTCCTGTGGCATCCTGCCAGTCTTTCTTTCACCCTGGTCTTCTCAGTGGTAGGGCCCCAAGACATTCTGGTGGGATATCACCTTTATACACTCCAAGTTTCAGGTTCCTGTGACTTGGGCTGGTATGTGTAAAAGCACTTGCTTCCTTTCTCACAGTTTGCCACAGTGGGAATTTTTGTCCATATGCTAACCAATCCTTCACCCCTATTAGGCCTGGAATTAACTCCTTTCTACTGCAGCATTTGTGCTTATTTCAGGTTCTGTTATATTGGCTTATTTTAGGGGACAGTGTTTTGAGACAGTCAACTAAATTCTTTAAGTCCTTACACAGGGCTTGGAGTTCTTTGTTTTGCTGAGGTTTTCTTTAGGATAAAATAGTGATTGGTGATGTATGATCATTTATTTCTAACTTACCTGGTAGCATATAGGTGTTGCTAGCAGATGAAAGGTACTATCTCCTGTGGTGTTTAAATAAAGGTGTCATTGTCTTCAGGAAATATTTGTCAATCTGACATGCCTCAAGAAAATTTGGTTTTTCCCTCAATATTTCAGGGGATCCATCTCTTTCATTGCCTTATTCTATGCTTATTATGTTTGCATTTGCTCCTTGTGTTAACTGCCCCTTTGTTATTTATTATACTTTCTTCTTCAGACCTGTCAGATTCTGTTTCTGACAGTTATTATAAACTTCACCTGTCTTTCCACCATGTCTTCATCCATCTTTCCTCAAGTACATTTATTTTACAAACTTTGTTCTGATTTTCTGTATAAAGCTGTTCTAGTCTCTATTCTCTTTACAAAATCTTCAAGTTACTATAATTTCTTTTTTCTCCAATATCTCCCTGATGTTTCTCTTTCTCATTATATAAATTCACTATCATCATCTAACTTCCCAGGTATATTTTTAGATTTATTCTTACTGTCATTCAAATATACACCTCCTAATGCACTAGATGCAATGTCATTTCATGAAGCAGTCACTGCAAAATGTAACATACACAGATTTTTCTTCCAATCCTTTTTTTATCCAAGGAGAATGCATCACTGGCATTGCATGTAATGGAAGGGATAAAATGTATGGAGCTCACTGTTATTTTTAATTTATTTTCTTCTCTTTTTTTCCTAATTTGTACTGAATTTTAAAATTCAGAATCTTAATCATGCAAAAGCAGAAGACCAAATTCACACTTAAGAAATGGAAATACAGTGCCCTGGAATGGCAAATCATCTTTGAGATATTTTCCCATGTGTCTTTGGATTGCTACATATACTGAGCCATGATTGTGAATATCAAGCTTCATTGTGTGTTTTGTTTGAAAGAAGTGTCTATAGAGAGCTTATCAAAAAAACATGTAAATTAATTTTCTTGCAAATTATCTCCTGAAACACTTCATATTAAATAATTGAAAATTAAATAATGAAGTAATTGTGAATAAAAGTCATGTGTACATAAAATTTTGCAAGATTATGCACTTACGCTAAAATCCCAGAGAGTAGCAAAATTCATGGCAGTTGCTTCTTCAGCTCTTGGGACAGTTTTTCTAGGCAAAGAGCCATATGGCTTACCCATCAAAGCCTGAAACCAAAAAATGAAAGTGATTTATATTTTAAAGTAAAATAGCAACAAAGTAAATGGACAGTGATCTGTCATTTCTTTGAAAGACTTGTTTCATGCTCCTAAACTCCTTAATGAGGATGACCTACTTCTACAATTCCTTTCACTGCTCCTTACATTACTGATCAAAACTCTTCTTAGCATACACATTCAGTGGTGTGTTCTAAATTTAAAGTTCCACTAGTATCAATGGATTGCCAAACTGTGCTTCTTACTTCAAAGGCAACACAGAAGACGAACCATATTTCTCTAATGAGTGGCATTTATCTTACAAAGACCAAAATATTAATTTTTCTTGTATTACAGATTTTATTGGGATATTTTAATTGAAATGTATGGGAAGATGGTAGCGAATCAGTTTTTGGATTCTGACAGTTCCCATGCTGCTGGCAAGATGCTTATTCCGGCAGGGTATATCTCCTTACAGGGTCCTTTCCAGGCTCACCCTGAAAACTGTTGGAGATTTTTTCCGTTTTGACTTCTAAGGAAGATCACAGAATGACAGAATATGCTGAGTTGAAAAGGACCCACAAAGATTATCAAGTCCAACTCCTTGCCCTGCAAAAGACCATCTCCAAAAGTCACACTATGTGCCGGAATGTATTGTCCAAACCCTTCTTGAATCCTGTGAGACTTGATGCTGTGACCGCTGCCCTGGGGAGCCTGTTCCAGTGCCCAGCCACCCTCTGGGTGAAGAAACTTTTTCTAATATCCAACCTAAACCTCCCCTGACACAATTTCAGGCCTTTCCGTTGGGCCCTGTCACTGGTCACCACAGAGAAGAGATCAGTGTTTGCCCCTCCTCTTCCCCTCATGACGAAGTTGTAGACTGTGATGAGGTCTCCCCTCAGTCTCTTCCAGGCTGAGCAGAACACATGACCACAGCTGCTTCTCATAAGGCTTTCCCTCAAGGCCCTTCACCATCCTTTGGATGCTCTTTAACAGCTTAATGTCTGTTTTATATTGTGGTGCCCAAAACTGTCCCCAGCACTCGAGGTGAGGCCACCCCAGTGCAGAGCAGAGCAGGACAATCCCCTCCCCTGCCCAGCTGGTGATGCTGAGCCTGATACTCCCCAGGACACACTTGGCCCTCCTGGCTGCCAGGGCACTGCTGACTCATGTTCAACTTGCAGTGACCAGGACCCCCAGGTCCCTTTCCACAGTGCTGCTTTCCAGTCTCTTGTTCCCCAGTTTATACACACAGCCAGGGTTGCCCTTCCCAGATGTAGAATCCCTTCATATGTTTGGTGGCTGCCCAGCCCTTGAATTTATCAAGGGCTCACTGCAAGGCCTCCCTGCCTTCAAGGGAGTCAATAGCTCCTCCCGATTTTGTATCATCTGTGAACTTGCTTAGTATCCCTTCCATTCCTACATCCGTGTCATTTATGAAGATGTTGAAGAGCAGAGGGCCTAAGGTGAAACCCTGTGGAACCCCAGTGGTGACAGGTCCCCAGTCTGATGTCACCCCATTCACTATCACCCTTCGTACCTCACCTGTGAGCCAGTTGCTCACCCATCCCATGATGTGTTTATCCAGCTGTGTGCTGCACATTTTGTCCATAAGGATACTGAGAGAGACACTATTGAAAGCTTTACTGAAGTCCAAAAAAAGTGCATCAACTGGCTTTCCTTGGTCA
Organism: Orthonyx spaldingii; assembly: GCA_013397795.1. NCBI lineage: Eukaryota > Metazoa > Chordata > Aves > Passeriformes > Orthonychidae > Orthonyx > Orthonyx spaldingii. The sequence goes on along the minus strand of VZTJ01001129.1, from coordinate 89,068 downwards.
ACTGGGTGGGTTACCTTGACATAAAAGGAAATCAGGTTTGACGAGCAGAACTTTCTTCTCATGAAGCCATAGTGGCTGTGATCACTGCCTGCATTGTTCTTCAGTTGTTGTTCAATGCCTCACAGAAAAATCTTCTTAACTTTAACAGGCACTGAAGTGAGACTGACAGACCTGTAGTTTCTGGGGTCCTACTTCTTGCCCTTCTTGGAAATCAGAACAACATTCACCATCTTCCAGTCAGCTGGGACCTCTCCGAATTCCAAGGTCACTCAAAAATCATTGAGAGAGGTTTTTGCAGTGACATCAGATGATGAACCTCATCAAACCTCATAGATTTATAGTGATCTAGCTGGAGGAATCATGCTATTGAAATACTGGGCTAGGAAGTTGTTGGAAATTCCTGCCTGACTCTTTCTCATCTGCTTGCTACAAACCAAGAAAGATAAGAGGAATATGGAATATTGAAAACAGGGAGATGGCACAATAATTTTAATTCTATTAAAAAGCTTTTAGAAGGGAAATATGATGGTTCAAAGAAACTCAGAAAGTATTACATTTCATAGAAGTAATTCATGTCTGAGTCTAATATCTGTTTTACATACCACTCTTAAGAGTGACGTTGCACACTGCAAAACACAAGGAGTCTCTCGTGACTTTACAGCCCTGTTATGCCTTATCAACCTGTAAGTATTGCATCTGAAAGCATCGTCTGAGCCCCAGGATATGTCTTTCTATTGCAAGGTACATTTAGTCAAGATACTCCACCTGGCTTCTTCTTAGTCTCAGTTCCTCTACTTAATTCTGCATAGAATCACCAAATACAAACAAACAAACAAACAAACAAACCCACTCCCCCTGAAAAAAAAAAATCTCCTGTCTTGGGGTGATTTTATTCTATGTATTCCCTATCATCTTCTTTCTGCTCAGGAATGGGTCCGGTAACTTTAAGCTGGGTCCAGGGGGGACAGGGGGGAGTGAGAGAACTTCTGCAAGGTTTGTGTTTTACATCCTCCCTCCTCCAGCTGCATTCTATGCAGTTGACATTTCTGTTAGATAGCTTGGCTTTTGTTAGCTAGGGAAAGAGAAGCTTTTCCTGTGGACTGCGATAGCAATCCTCAGTGGCTTCTGCTATTCCTTCTTTGACTGTTTCAGCTTGCTTTTTCATCCAAAATCAGACCATCTCTGGGGGAGATGTTCGGCAGGACTTGTGGGGAGCTGCTGGACTCCACCCAGCCCCACAACTTTGGGAGAAGCTAAGCCAGAGAAAAAAGGGACTCTCAAATCCTCTAGCTTCCTCCATAGAGAGGAGGTCCAATATCCTTTTTTACCCGGTGCCCTGTGGGCACTTTGTTTGTTAAAATAAACAGTTTTTTTCACTTTCAGTCCAAAAAATTCCTTTTGTGTGGAGGGGGAGGGAGTGTCAAAAGCCCTATCTCTTTCGGGGAAATGTTCATTTCAGAGCATTCTCTCCTAAACTTGTCTTGAAACTGGGATGCCTCCATACATATGTATCCCAGACTTAGAAAACAATTTTGGAAGACAATCTGATACATATTTTACATTTTTCTGTCCTGTCTATTTCAAGACATCTCTCTGTAGAGATAACTGTCCACAAAGGAAGTTCATCTTTACAGGCTTAGTACAGTTTAATACTTTCAAATAGAGCATAAAGAGACTAAAAACTTGTTTAAAGCTCCAGTCCTATGAAATCTCGCTGCAAAGACAGAAATTCACACTGCAATGCTCAAAGATAATTTAAAAGATTCCCACCTCAGGCACCATTACAAGACCAAAGGTCAATCCAAAGAGAATCATGTTTATTCCATACATCCAACGCAAGAATATGAAATAAGATGCTACTGATGAGCCAAAGTGACCTGTGAAAACATGATATGTGATAAAAAGGCAGATAAGCTAGTCCTCTGGTGTTACTTTATCTAGAGATGGACAAATTTTTTTTAAAATTAGTAAAATCAGAAGAGGCTTTTAATTACATATTTAATTGAGTCTAATTTTAATGATTTTTAAATTCTAATTAATTCTAAATTTAATTTATTTTAATTTTACTTTTTTTCTTTATTACCGTAATTCTAATAACTGTTTTGCATGTAACATAGTAGTATGCATTGAGCTGGCTGAGAAAACAGAAATAGAAATATAAAAGTATTAGTTAAATAGAGCATTTAGGGTCATATAAAAGCTGTGATGCTTGCTATTATTAAGTAATCTCTAGAAGTATGCTTCAATTCTTTTTAATATTTTTCTCTGTCTCATGTGGATTTTAAGCATTCTTGACATGCTAAGCCAGAACCAGCCCAGTTTTAATAGAAAGCAGCATAGAATTAGCCAGTGGGGAACTCTTTCCATGGGGATAAAACACTTATAAGTGCTGTTATCAGAGTGCTCACCAGATTTTCTCACAAGAGATGAGAAATATTATCTGCAAGTGTTTGTACCCTTTCGTTCTCTTACTTTGCTGTTTATGCGCTCTATCTGTAGCCACGTGTGCAGGTAATCCCATTTCTAGCTGAAGGAATTGAGTGCACACACTCCAGCCCCCTGACCCAGACCTGTGCACAGATAAGAGCCTGCAGGAGAAGCACTGAGAACCAAGGGCCTGATTTGACCTATGCTCTGCAAGGCAGACCAAACAAAAATAAAAGCTCAAATTCAATCCCAACTAGCTTCAGCACAGTTCTGCTGACTATAGGAGAGCTGTCAGCTGGAAAAATACTAGATTTCTGTTCCATTGCCACTCATTTGCAGGGGAAAAAAATGACCTTTCAACAGGTTTTTCACACACTGTCTAGTTTAGGAGGCTGGTGCACTCTGATAGCAAATGAGAAATAAGTCTCTCTGTCCAGAGGAACTTATATTGTTATTTATATTGTTATTTCCACACTGTTTTGCAGATGTATAACAGATTCTTTCAGTCTGTAATATGAAGTTAACATATCTTGTGTTATTTGGGATACATATATTCATATTTTACTGTAACAGCTCAATCAGTAGAAAATGTAACACATTTACACAGGTATAATCCAAGAGTATAAACAGAGGCCAACTAAGAGACGTTTATGACAGCTGTGCAAAGGGAGGAACAAACCATTCTGTCAAGGATTTCAGCATTTTGCATCTGCTTTATTCACAGTTCAGAATGAAGCCATAATTTTGAAATTTTGTGTGAAGTGCCCAATCTTAGCAGTGACCAACATACTGGGTTGGTATGGGATAAAGCAAGACACTTTGAGTTAGCCAATCTGCTTGTGATATGGAGATTACCCAATTATAACCAAACTACAGCCTTTGGGGATGCTATGGACTCAAAAATTACAGTGCATGAAATGATGAAGATTCCAGGATACTTTTATAGACCTCTCCATGTCACGTTATTTCTTTTGCTCAAATCCTAATATCCCCATTCTATTGGGAATACCTTCTTTTCTCATATGCACTGAGTTATAGTTCTTGTATCAGCTATCCTGATGAAACCTCTCCTATGTGTCCATCTGGAATATCTGCATGGAGGCAATGCATTGAGGTTACCTGCATCGGTACAGTTATTGCAAGCCAATGCACACGCTCATGGGTTTTATTCTTTTTCACCAATCAGGCAAGAACAGACACGTCTGGTTAATAAAATGCTTAACTGTGGATGAGGATAATTTAGCCATGACTGTCCTTAATTGCATTTTCAGAGTGGGCAGGTCCAAACAGGGACCTGCAAGAGTGAACACAGAAAACATCACAAATGGACTGCACTAGCTGTGAACAAAACCAGTCCAAGTTGCACCAGTGTTTTGAGTCCACCCTTAGGTGCAACATGTTCCATGTATGAATGAAAGAGCAATACTTTTAAGTAGACTTTAGCCATCTTTTCCTGCATCCACAGCCTCACCACACTAGGCACTGGCATGCAGATTGGCATGCGTTGTATAAATTTCATCAGTGGAATAAGGGTCACCCTGTCCCAACACAGGTCTGTGTGATTCCCATAAAGTTCTGTTGCACAAGTAATACTGAATATCTGTTCTGCAAGGAAAACAAGCATCTGTTTTCTAAATATAAATACTTCATACATTTGTCAACCTCCATCTCTTTTAAACATCAAAACCCCAGCATCAGATTCACCTATTGCCAACAGGAGGATGCAGCACAGCAGAGCTTGATGCCTTTTGTTCTGAAGCTGGTCTCCCTGTCCTAGAAGGGACTCTCATCTTGAAGAAGGGAGCCTATCTGAGATAGCCCAGTGCTTCAAGCTGTTACCTGATCTTTCTACATAGCTGGAGACCTGAAAGAGTCAGACTCAACTGAGAAAGACACTTTATGTTGTAGTGGGAAGCATTTGTTGTAATGGGAATCTAAGTGGCAGAACCTCATTCAGGTATCAATGCACTTAAGTGAAATCTCCTCCAAAAAAAGGGCTGCAGTTTAAATTAATCACTGGAACTGCTACACAAAACTGACTTGTTACAGACCCCTATCCTCAAACATACCCATAGTACTAACTACACTGTCTTGTTTATATATGGGGACATCCAAGACCATGATGGTTTTCTCTGTGTTGTATTATGTGGCTGAAAATTAGAGAAATACAACTCACATGAAGCTCAAGATAATGAAAAAAAGTGGCAGAAATAATTGCAATATAGCCTGTATAGTGTAATGCATATAAAATAAATACAGACAAAATAAAGTGAAGGTGAATAAAGCGAATGGCTAAATCCCAATTACACTTTTCTATGATTAATTGCAACACTGGCTCTTGAACCTGTATAATGACAATTTTTATCTGTAAAGTGATACTCTCTGAAGAAAATTTTCAACTAGTTATAATATCAAGCTCAACAAATATTAATGAAAAAATAAATACTCATTGATTTTAAACCATGCATTGACTACAGACACATATTCTAAAGAAATTTATCACTTCCGCACACATCAGAGACACGAAATTAGATCCTATTCTTACTTACTTACTTTCAATCTCCTTAATTTTCATTTCCCAGGGTATGCAAGCTGTCTTAAAATTTTCAAAATCTCTTTGAAATTTCATCCATTTCTGAAAAGAGTGACAGAAAAGAAAAAACAAAAACCACACCATCATCTCAGTGCCCACATGCTCAGTTCTTCCTTGAGCTAATGTAACCCCTTAATCATCCACAACAGCCTTTGGTAGAGCCCACAAAGTAATTGCTTGTGCAGAGCCATCTCCTTTTGTTTATTTTAATATGTCTCGTACTGGATTTATGTGAAGTTCCTATTTCCACCACAAGAAGAATTATTAGCTAAACAGTTCCTTTCACGCCAATCTTTTTTTATTTTTCTTTTTTCCTTTTATTTTTCTTTTTTCCTTTTATTTTTCTTTTTTTTTTGCTTTTCCTCTTTCTTTTTCTCTTCCTTTTTCTTTATTTTTCATCCTTCACAGAGGGCTGTCTCAAGGGAAAGACTGAACTTTGGATTCAGTCCACACAAATACCCAATCTACACCAAGAGAAATTAACTTTCACAAGATATTGAACTCTTGCAAACTCCTGTAAAACAGGTGATTTTTGTTTTGATGACAGGTTTCAAAAATCAAACCATAAGCTTTCACCCAGAAATATTTCATGCAAGGGCAGTGGAAATAAAAGTTTTAAAATTGATAGAAAGACAAGGAATGCTACTGTGGAAGACGAGTACCCATTGCAATAATCTCCAGAAGGCTTCCCATTAGCTTTACAGGAAGTTAATGAAACAATCAATTTACCTTGGTCATCATCACTTTGTATGCATAGAATTTTTTTCCTTTTCCTTTTCCAAGAGCACCTTCAAACTTGTCAACAAAAAGCTGTGCTTCCCTGGAAAATGAGGGCAAAAGAGAGATATAGATTATGGTATAGTAAATTTTATATTGTTTCTATAATATTCATGTAGGTTTTTTACCCCTCATAGCACTTTATAAAATCTTGTTCCCTTAGTAATAATTGGAAAGGAAAGGTCTGAGATTTGTATTTAGCAGGAGACAACATAAGTAATGTAACACAATATGTAACGCAAAAATACAAGCAACTTGTCACCTGCTCTAATACAAACATATTTGGAGCTCTGAGATCTGCCTACATCCCATCAATGTTATGAAATACTTTTAGTCACAGTGACTTTTGCAGTTCAGCTGCTGCTCCTCATTTATGTGATGCGCAAAGAGTTATTCCTGTTAATCCGATACTTATTTGACACAGAAGAAAAAAGAATCTTCATGGGGCACTGCGGAATCTTGGTGGTGATTACCTTTCTTGCTTTCCGTAATTCTTCCCTTTTTCCTACTCTTCTAATTCTTCCCCTGCTTTCTTCTTTGATAGTGAAGAAAAGTGAATTATCATTTTGATTACCAATATTTGACCTCATTTGTTTCTTAATCTTGCTCTGGATACATTTGAACCTCCCCTCTCTGTGTTTGTGACTTAGGACCCCTTCACAGGTCAGGAGAGATATGTATACATTAGAGCCTTGGATCCCTTGTGTCTACCCTTCTGAATACTACATTTAATTCAGCTCTTCAGAAGTTTTACATATACCTTCTTTAACCATACCATTCCCAGAGTCATTTCTTTGAAATGCAGATTCACTGGTCTCCAAAGAGAAATATGTAAGTTAAATAATATAAACATGAAAAGAAAACTTTAAAACTCTTTTTAAAATGCATAATGTCCATGGATAAAAACAATAAAGAGATAAGATCAAGTGCATAATAAAGTTTCCTCCATTTAATCCAATTTCCATTTATGAGTTTCCATTATGTCTCTCCTGAGAAAATGTGCTGCAAAGGCTACGTGTCCTAAACCACTGGAAAACAGACCAAGGATTCTTAGCTGTCAGTGTACGCACAATACTGTAAACTGTTTTGTTGTCACACTGGATAACTTCAAAGCACTGTATGTTATGGTTGGTATTGCAAAGAGCACTTGGGAAAAGGTAGACTATTGGGAAAATATTAATTGTGATTCTCATCTCTTTCTTTCCAGAAGTGGTACAGATAAGTTTATCGAGTGAAATCAATTATCATGATTATGTTTTCTGCTCATATATTTTATACAAGGAAGGAAAAAGGTAGTGTTAAACTGCAAAATCTGACAATGTTAATGGCAATATAGCAGTGTAGTTGAGATAAAGGAGAACCAAATTATGTGAGAAGGTGGCCATTAGCCATGTCATAACTTTTCTAAACTAATGGTTAAAAATCTCAGCATCTATAAAAGTAACTGTATTTTTAGCAACTGCAAATGCTTAGGGTGATCGTCAATCTAAAGATCTATCAAAACCTTCCAGAACTTAGACACACACTGCAACAATTGCTTTAGCTTGCAGCACCAAGGATCCAAATAAGTGCACATAAGTGCAAAATTGAGTTACTGAATTTAATTTTCAGTCTTTGAGAACTTCTCCTATTTGAAAGCCCTCTGAGCACTGTCTCACCTAAACTCAGCTGGTGAAATATTAGGGCCAGTGCAAGTTCATCTGACCTCCTCAGGACTTCAGTGCGCCTTTTCCCAACATTTAAAATCATGAATGCTAATCTAACCACCTTTTTTTCTCTCTATAGCACAAGGAAAGCAAAGATTCAGATTTAAAAAGATAAAAATACCCAGTCACCCTGCAGCCACAGAGCCCACTTATTCAGCACTTCAAAAGTATTCCTTGAGGATCGAGTCAGTGTTCTTTTAAGGGTCAAGATTCTTTACTTCCAATTCTGTGCTTCTGGATCACATTTGTATTCTGGATTTTGAAGTCTGATCTTCCTGGATTTAGCTAACATTGACACTGGCTGAGGGTTCTTTATTTTCCAAGCCATTCTGAGTCCTCCAGAGATTTTACAGCTCACTGCTCAGATATAAATTTTTCATTTTGATACTCAAAAAAAATCTACATTTAAACTTCAGCCCTCCCAAGTAAATCAGAAAAAAAGAAATTGGTTCAGTTTCGGGAAAACTGTGTCCAAGTGTTGCCTTTAAATCCAAGCCTAAAATCTTGCAGCTCTGTCAACAGCTATAAGGCAGTCCTGACAGCAGGTGGCAGCTTCCTCCTAAATTCAGCAGTCATTGCTGGAACAGTGCCATAAAAGCAGGCAGACTCAAACTGCACACCTATCAATCTCCCAGGTCAGCATACTACATTCTACTACCACTTCTATCACTGGGTAATTCAGGCTTGTTCATGAAAATTTTCTGAAATCAAAACCTACAGAGCAGAAAACTTGTGTTTTCAGTCACTAATTACGTTGTGCTGCAGAATATGAAATTTTCAAATTTTGAGTTGGATTTTTTTAGAGTGAAGCAATAAGTTAGAAAGTTAAGGACATAATATGAAAACAGCAATAAATACATTAACAAATCCTTGATAGCATATATGAGTATATATTGCATCTGTAGGTCAGCACTAAAGCTCCCAACAAACTTGATCTGCTATAAAATGAAGTTAAGCCAAAACAGGAAGGAATGTTCCACAATGAAATTCCTAAAAATATGTATCTTAAACTCCTAATCCAAACCCCCATTTGACTTGCTTTAAATTAATTTTGCAAAGTTTTCTACTAGAATTAGTTTTTCTTATCTTCTTCTGCCTCCTGGATCCCCATCAAGCAATCTTTCAAGTGTTATCAGTATTTAAACTTTTTCTCCAGGACAAACCAAAACATTGTATTTTGAAGAGGGTGATCTGGACCTACAGGTTTTATGCTGCTGATGTCCCTGAATGCTCCCCTGGATTTTGCTTTCCAGTGGCTGAACTTTCTTCTCTCCTTGCACTCCTTCTTCCCTAAGTATTTTATAACCTATTTTTCACTGATTTTCATTCCATTTCCCTGCATTGGACTTAGTTCATCTTTGAACCACAAATAAACCATTTATTCTTACTGAGAGGTTACAAGTGCAGACAACTGAGTTGCACATGCAAGACTGGACTGAAAAACCTGTTGGATCCATATGTGCACAATATTTATGAAGTTGTTTTCATGTCTCATGAAAGAAGCGTGAAGCAACTCCTTTCATTTTTCTTATAAATTGATTTCCTGTACTTAAAAGTTTGTTGCACAAATTCTGAAAGAAATCAGCTAATTCCAAATGGTGGATTTGCAGTATTATTTTTGTTTTCATTTACTATGAATGTTACTCTGGTCTAATAACAAGCATTTTAATTTTTTTTTTAATTAATAGAATTGATGGCATGAATACATTGACATTAATGAACACTGATCATGACAAGAAGATGTTTCAAACATGCATTAAAAACTGTGGCAATAATGTTTCCAGTTCTTGTGAAGTAATAGCCAAAATCATCACATGGTTAATAATCATCATATAATTAGTAAAAGAGTAGCACATGCCATAAGGCCAAAAGAGAGGTGGTGAATGGAGTTAAACCCTTCTGTCATCCAGTCACAGTGGTGTTTCCCAGGGGTCAGTACTGAGGTCAGTCCTGCTTAATGTCTTTATTGATTATCTGGAGGAGGGGATCAAGGGCACCCTCATCAGTTTGCTTCCTGAAAGAAGGTTGTAGTGAAGAGGGAATCAGTCTCTTCTTCCAGGTACAAGTGACAGGACAAGAAGAAAAAGTCTCAATTTGTTCCAGGGGAGGTCTAGATTGGATATTACAAAAACCTTCTTCACCAAAAAGTTGTCAAGCATTGGAACAGGCTGTCAGGGCAGTGGTTTAATCACCATCCCTGGAGGTTTTTAAAAGATGTGTAAACATCATGATGAGGAACTTGGCCTAGTGATGGACTTGGCAGTGCTGGGTTAGTGGTTGGACTCAATGATCATAAGGTTCTTTTCCAATCTAAATTTTTTTGTATTATTGTTATGCAATTGAAAGATTTTTTTTTTTAAATAAATTACTTTGTGAAGGAATAGTAGAAGTCTTTTTCCACTGTTGGAATAAAAGAAATCAAGTTACCTTTGATGTTCTACAGACATATCTTACATTTTGGTATGTGGTGGATTTGATCAATAACATTCTAAATAACATTTTCATATTGCTTATGTTGCTGGAGCCATTAAACACAGTATGTGTTCATTCTCTCCTCAGCTTTTCTTCCCCCACCAGCTCTGCAGCAGATTAGCCCCACAGACTAATTACTTCACTGACCAGTTACTCCTGACCTCTGTGGTTTGTAAGTTACTTAAACCTCCTTATCTTAAAAGTTCAGCATCAACTTGGCACCATTCAGTCAGGCTTGCCATGTCCTTTCCATGTCTATGACACCTGTTCTTGTTAAATATAGTTCAACAGATAACTTAATTAATGTTTCTACCTTGATGTCTAAACTATCTAAATGAAAGTTCTCTATTTGTACATCCCTGCAGACTTTTGTCAAACTTTGTTCTTTCCTCTATTTCTTTTGTGTCATAAGTAAAATGTGAGAAAAGGAAGAATGATCAAGTCTTAGAACTACTTTAGAAATCACAACCAAAACCAAAAGTGCATATGTACATATTCATGCCCACTTGAACGTAATGAGACTTCGCAAACATGAGGATGTGTCAAAAACAACATAGACCAACAAAACCAAGATTTGTAATCACTGGTATCATGTGTTAGAGGTAAATTATCTGTATCACAAGATAGGCCAAAGTGTGCCCCACTAGCTAACTGTGAATTTAAAGAAGCTTTAGAGAAAGCTTATTAATTGAATTACAGATGTAAGAACTGATAAATGTTTAATGGAGCCAGGCATTATTGTCCCAAAGAAGCCTAAATTAATTATTAATACAAGGTGTGGAGTTACAGCTTCCAAAGTGCTAGGTGTACGGTACCTCAGGCACTTCTGTGCTGCAGAGAGAGGATGCATTACAGCTCTTAGAGCTTGTTGTTAATGAATAGGATTCAAGCAGATTGATTACATTTTTCAATAACAGTTCAGGAAGGTTTCAGACTCTAAGAACGAAAAACTCAATAAAAAAGAAATGTCATATGACTATTTATCATCCAGGACTTTTGCAAGTCTTAGAAGATTGGCTAAAAGCAGACTTCAAAACAACTTTTGTCAGGCACAGCTCACCTGAAAAGCAGTTCAGCAATAATAGTGGGCAAATTATAGTGCTATTTAATACCCAGTTGGCCTCCAAGACAACTAGTCTGGTCCCCAGGACTGTCAGTATGTCTACAGTAAGAGAGATGAAATACTGATTGATGGGAGTACAAAGAGTGCAACAAAAGATGAGAAATTTCCACCATCTCACACATGCAGCTTATACATCTTTGGGTTTGTATGCTTATAAAATATTTTATTTCCAACTCATTTGTCTTGATGGGTAATCTAAGTCCTGTATTAAAATGAATGATGCTACAAAAATACTGAAAAATCACCATAATATATTCTGTCCCTAGCATTTGATCTGCTATGATGGAGTTACTATTTCAGTGGAAAAAGGAAGCACATCAACCTGTTGGAGCTAGTCAAAAGGAGAGCCACCAAGTTGCTCTTAGAGCAAGTTGGTTAGAGTGATGGGAGCCAGTCTCCTATGAGGAAAGCCTGAAAAAACTTGGTTTGCTCAGCCTGGAAAAGAGAAAGTTTCAAGGTGACTAAATTGCAGCCTTCCAGTACCTGACAGAGGCCTGCAAGAAAGGGGAGGGACTTCTTACTAGAGGATATAATGACAGGATGTGGGGGAATGGCTTCCAACTAAACTAAAGTAAGAGTGTATTACATATTAGGAAGAAATTCTTTACTGTGAAGGTCATGAAGTACTGACACAAGTGTCCAGAGATGCCGTAAATACTCCATCTCTGGAAGTGTTTGAGGCCAGGCTGGATGGGGCTCTGAGCAACCTGGTCTAGTGAAAGGTGTCCCTTCCAATGGCAGGTGGGTTGGAATAAAATTATTTTTAAGGTTTCTTCCAACACAAACCATTCTATGATTTTAAGTGAAGAACAGATTCTGCACTGCTCTGATTTTCCTAGAGAAAAAAAAGTTCTGATGTTTCTCTTTACGGTGTGTGTTTAATCAGAAGTGCTTCAAAAAGCCTAAACTTGATGTTTTACTTTTTTTACATACCTTGTTATTTGTTTATCACTGTTTTGATAGTGTACTAACACTTGTTTTGATAGTGTACTAACTGTCTTGTGGTACAACTTCAGAGAACACAGTTGGCACCTCTCTGGGTTCTTGTGCTCAATTCTCTAATTATATGGTACCATAATAAGCATTGCTGTTGGATATAAACTACCCAGTTACTGAAGGACTTTGTGCTTTTATAGCACAAAATTTTGTCTAAAGTGTTATGAGCACTAATATGGGAAGCACTAATAAGGAAAGAGAGATGAGTATACCAGAGACAAACACAGTAGCATGGCATTTGAACCCTTCCCTTTTCTTCATATTGGCGCAAAACTCAAGCAGAAAAATGCACAAACAGGGATACAGTTCCCAAAATCTGACCCTCAGACTTCAGCTGGGATAGCTTTTCCTGAAGGTTTTCTAGTTTGCAACAGCTGAAGCTCTGGTCCATTAGTTTTATTTTTTTGTACCTTCTTCTAATCCAAAAATCACAGAATCGTAGACTCATCAAGGCTGGGAAAGACCTTTAAGAGACCTTACGTGCAACCATCAACCCCGCATTACCACTGCAACCCCTAAACCCCTAAGCCACATCACCGAACACCAGATCCAGATGAATCTTGAACACCTCCAGGGATGGTGACTCCACCACCTCCCTGAGCAACCAATTCCAATGTGTGACCACCCTAACAGTGACAATTTTTTCTAATAACTAATCTGAATCTGCCTTGTCTCAGTTTAAGCCTATTTCCTCTTGTCCTCTCTCCACAGGCACCATAGTGGATATGGGCCCCCAGCTCACCACAACCTCCTTTCAAGGAATTGCAAAAAGTGATGGGTTCCCCCCTGAAGTTTCCTCTTTTTGAGACTAAACAACCCCAGATCCCTCTGCTGCCCCTCATGAGATGTTCTTTAGTCCTTTCATGAGCTTTGCTGCTTTTCTCTGGACATGCTCCATCTCCTCAATGTCCTTTTTAAAGTGAGGGGCCCAGAACTGAACACTTGAGGTGTGGCCTCACTAGTGCCCAGTAGAGGGGTAAAATCACTGCTCTGATCCTGCTGACCACGCTGTTTCTGATACAGGCCAGGATGCCTTTGGCCTTCTTAGCCACTTGGGCACATTGCTGGCTCTTGTTCAAACAGCACCCCAAATTCCTTTCTGAAGAACAGCTCTTGAGCCACCTCACCCTCGGGCCTGTAGCACTGCATGGGGCTGCTGTGAGCCCAGTGCAGGACTCAGCACTTGGTCTTGCTGAGCATCCTGCTCTTGTCCTTAGTCCATTGATCAAGCCTGTCCCTCTGCAGAGCCTTCCTACCCTTGAGCAAACCAACACTCTCACCCAGCTGGGTGTCATCTGCAAATACAATGAGGATGCACTCAATTCCCATGCCCAGATCATCAATAAAAATGTTAGACAGTACCAACTCCACAACTGAGCTGTGGGGGACACCAGCTGGATTCAGCTCTCTTCACCACTGCTCTTGGGGCCCAGACAAACAGCTTGAAGAGTCCACCCAGCCAAGCCTGTTTTTCTGGAAGGATGCTTTGGGAGACAGTGTCAAATGTTTTACTGAAGTCTAGACAGATGACTTCCATAGACTTCCCTTCATGTCACTTTGTTGTAGAAGGTGATCAACTTGGCCAAGCACAACCTGCCTTTCTTAAATCCATGTTGGCTGGGTTTGATCCCCTGGTTGTCCTGCATAACGGCACTCAGGATAATACCTTCCATAAATTCCTGAAACTGGGGTTAGGCTGACAGGTCTGTAGTTCCTCAGATCATCCTTCTGACCCTTCATATAGAGAAGTGTTACATGTGCTAATTTCTAGTCATCTGGAAATTCCCCAGTTAACCAGGACTGCTGGTAGAGGATTGAGAATAGAGTGGTTCTTCCACCAGTTTCCTTATTCCCGTGGGGTGGATCCCATCAGGACCCATAGACTTGTGCATGTCTAACTGGCATATCAGAACACTAACCATCTTCTTGGGGGCGTCACTCATTTCACCACCAACAAATTCCTGCTCAAGAAGCTGGTTATCATGAGGACAACTGGTCTTGATGTTGATGACTGAGACAAAGAAGGCATTAAGTACCTCTGCCTTTTCCTCACTCCCTGTCACTACACTGCTCTTCGCATTCAACAAGCAGTGGAAATACTCTTTGACCCTCTTTTTACTGTAAATATATTTATAGAAACTTTATTATTTTAAAAGTAGAGGCCAATCAGGTTCTACTAGGACTTTGGCCATTCTAATCTTCTCGCTACATGACCGTGCAACATCCTGGTAGTCCTCCCAAGTTACCTGTCCCTGCTTCCAAAAACAATAGATTCTCTTTTTTTCCTAAGGTCAAGCCTAAGATCTCTGTTTAACCAGGCTGGCCTTTTTCCCTAATGACTTGTCTTCCTGCACATGGGGACAACCTATTCCTGAATATTTAACAATTTCCTTTTTAAAGTATATCCAGCCTTCCTGGACTCCTTTGACCTTCAGGACTGACCCCCCAAGGGTTTCTGTCAATCAAACAATCAGTCAATTTACCCCTCTCTCTAAACCTCAGTCTTGCAAGTAATAATTGACGGTCATAATCATCTGGTGGATCTTCAGGGAATTTTGTGCTCACCTGAGTAGCAGTGACAAGAAAAAATGTCACAAGTTCTCATCTCCCATAGAAAAGCCAAAACGACATTATTCACAAACCATGTAAACAGTAGAAGGAAAATGCCTAGAACAAGAACACTCTTCTGAAGGAGAATATTTGCCTTGGAAATCATAAAACACCTACACTCTAGGCACACTTATATTCTCAATAGGAAAGACCACTGTGTCCCCAGCCCACAGCCTAACATGTCTATTACTTAGGGCCTATGAGAGTGGTGATGCTGTTATAACACCTTTTCATCCCTCTCTATGTCTTCTTCCTCACTTTTTTCATATTTGCAGACCTGTGAAGATCTGACCATGATGTCTCAAGGTGAGCTTAGAGTCTGGCTGTATCAATACAGTTCAGCTTTAAAATGCAGACAGATCCTGTATCAGAGTGGTATCCTCTGCAAGCCACGGTTCTTCAGAGAATACTCATGGGTTGCTTGAAATGCATCTTTTTAGACACAGGGATGTAAATTAGAAGTTAGAGTTGATCTAAACTGCCAGTGCACTTAACTATTAAGAATTCTATTTCTGTGATGAGCTCTCAGCCATGTTTTGATAGAAAATATTTTCTGCAGATTAACTAGTTCCACATCTGTGTTCTAAAGTTATTGTTCATTCGTGCATTTTCCAAAGAATGAAGGAAACTATGTACCGTTTTACAAAGTAGTCACTAGAGCTAAGTATAAATCATCTTTCCCACACTATACAGTTTAAGCCATGAAAAAATGTTTCTTTGAAAATGCTTAAACAAAATGTTTTAACTAATTTAAACACTTTTTAAAAAAAAACCACAAATTTTAGTGTCAATTAAATTTTCCCCAAAACTTGTCTGTTCTGACAACACTTGTTTAAAAAAATTAATATTTAAAATTAAAAGTCCTAAATTATGCTAATATTAGCAAATTATTATTCAAAATAATTAAAATAATTAAATCCAAAATAATATAAAAAGAGGGATTTTTTTGGTCTTATTTTGTCATGTATAGGAATATTCCTGGACAGCATTTTTTTTCCATTCTTGGAAATAAAAGATGTTAATACAGAGCAAACATGGAAGTGGGGGTTGGCTTATATAACTACATAACATTTATCATAATACTGAGAAGAAATCTCCATTGAAGTATCTCTCCATTATGAAAGCTGGAAGACAAAGACTAGGGCAATTCTACAAGAAATCTATAAGGCAAACCTATTAGAACACAGTTTTGGTTTTTTCACCACACATCCCATGATACTCTAAATCCTTCACAGGAAAAGAAGCAGATGACAGAGAAAAATACTTGCTAATAACAATTGCTCACCAAGAGTTTCAAGAGCCAGAAATGCTAATACAAGGTTATTCAAAAGTAACATTATTGATTTACAAGTTTAAAGCACAGCCAGCATGTGTTCACTTTTCATCTGTACAAGAACAATGTCATCAATGCTAATCTATGAGACTAATGATTCTAGTACAAATCTTAAATAACTTGCTAAAATATAAAACATAGATCCCCTAAAATATGCTGATACTATTGTAACTGTAATCATAGTAGAGTGACCATTTTATAAGATAATATTTTTACTTTAAATAGCAAAAAAACTCCAGGTCTTGCCTTGCAATTCAGTTGAACTTAGGCTTCAAAGAAACAATGACAAGATCAGAGCTCTAGAAAACAGTCTATAACTGCTCTTTGGTATCTATATCTTGGGATCAGAAAAGCATTGAATGGTTTAGGTTGGAAAGGACCTTAGAGATTACATATTTCCAGACCCTCTGCCATGGGCAGGGACACCTCTTACTAGGCCAGGTTGATCAGAGCTCTGTCCAGCTTGGCTTTGAACACTCCTCAGGATGGGGCTTCCACAACATTTCTGAGCAGCTTCATGCAGGGTCTCTCTACCCTCACGATAGAGAATATCTTCCCTACATATAGTCTGGATCTACATTCTTTAAGTGTAAAACTACTACCACTTTTCTAATTACGTCATCCTCTTGTAAAAATCTGTTCCCATCTTCCTTAAAAACCCCCTCTAAGTATTGAAAGGCTGCTATAAGGTGTCTCCAGAGCCTTCTCTTCTCAGTGAATAACCCAGCTCTCACAGCCTGTCTCCCTAGGAAAGCTGTTCCTAGGAAAGAAAGTCTTCTGACCATTTCTGTGGCCCTCCTCTGGACCTGCTCAAGCATGTTCATGCCTTTCCTGTACTGAGGACCCCAGAGCTGGACACAGCACTACAGGTGGGATCCCACTACAGTGGTTTAGAGGAACAGAATCCCTTCCCTTGCTCTACTGGCCATGCAGCTTTGTATATAGCCCTGGACACATTTGGTTTCCTGGGCTGCAAAACCACATTGTAGGTTTTTCTTCCCATCCACCAGCATCCCTAAACCCTTCTCCAAAGGGCTGCTCTCCATGTGTTCATCCCCCAGCCTATATAGATGCTGTGGGTTGCCCCAAAAAATTTGCAGCTCTTGGTCTTATATTGAGATTCCCATGTGCCCATTTTTTGAGCTTGTCTGGGTCCCTCTGAATGGCATCTCATCCTTCAGGTGTGTCAACTGCACCACTCAGCTCAGTGTCAGTACACCTGAGGGTGTACTCGATTCCTCCATCTATGTAATTGATGAAGACATTAAATTGCACTGGTCCCAATACAGACTTCCGAATTACATCATTTGTCAGTGATGTCCAAGCAGACATCGACCCATTCACCACCAATTCCCTGGGTGTGACCATTCAGACAATTTCTTAGCCACTGTGCAGTTCACCCATTTAATCCATATCTTTACAAGTTAAAGAGAAGGATGTTGTGGGATACCATGTTAAAGACCTTACAGAAGTCCAGCTAAATTACATCCACAGCCACTGTCCACTGATGTAGTCACTTCATCACAGAAGGTTTGTTCAGGCAGTTCTTTCCCTGGTGAAGACATGCTTGTTTTCTCAATTCACTTCCCTATCTTCCAAGAGCTTTAGCAGAGCTTCTAGGAGGATTTGTTGTGCAAATTATTGTATTAATAGACTGGATGGATCTGTTTCTTCCAATATCACTGCCCACAACTGGAAATACAGAGGAAAAAATAACTCTGCACCAGCTTTCCTTACCAGATATCCCAAGGCCCAGAAGTGTCTCTTGATCATTCTTGAGCTACATATTGGAGGCATCATCACTACCCACATGGAAAAGCAAAAACAGACAATTGTCCAAGGGACATACTAAGTCAGGAAGTTTCCTATGAATTGCTGGAAACTATGGGGTAGAAGAATGGCTATAAAAATAGAAGCATTCTCCATAGGAAGAATACAAACAAATATTAAGTTTATTTACATGGGGATCCTTCAGCCATAGGTTAACCAAAATCTATTCTGCTCATTTTTATTATCTCAAATTCCTCTTACGTTCACTATGCTTCTACTTTACATCTCCTAGATACTGTTCTCTTTTACCTGCTTTGATGCCTTCCATTACCTCTCCGGAAGTTTACCATTTCCAAAATTATCTTACCTTCTAGAAGGACAAATCTGTAGACCTCCCACACTGCATTTCATAAGGCTGTGTTTTCTGTCCACATTAAAAACTCTCTGCAGGACAGATCATCCTTTCTCTACTAGATATGTTTTGCTGTTATTTGCTGCAGTCAATGAGTTCTTCAAAACAGGGGAGCATAACAGTTTTGTCAAAAGAATAAAGTTCTTTCTATTTATGCAGTTTCTGTGCTTGGTGGAAATTTAACTGTAAATGAATACTTAATTTTTGGCTTCCAAGTAAACATAGTGATAGGTTTGCTGGGGCCAAATACAATTTTCTATGTGGCATGGATAAAAATGCATCAAAGTACAAGTTCTGCTTCCAAACAGTTTGCTTTTTCATAAGTTCAAAAATTTTTCTTTTCTAAAAGCCAGACTAGGAAGATAAATCCTCTCTTCTCTCCCCAGCAATCTTGAGGTAATCCTGCAATCACATCATTTTTCTGAGAGATATTAATGAGATATTAAGCAACATTAACCTAACTGAAGAAAAGGAAAAGATTTTGCACTGGGTTGTAATGTAACTTCCAGAAACAAAAAGATATTAGCTTTAATTATTTGATTTCAATTCTACAGGGACAAGAAAGCACTGATCTGCAACACAATTTACCCTCACTTACAGTGAAAACACATCCTGGAGAAGAGAGATTAGAGGCAGTTTGAAGTTAATTTTGTGAGTAAGTCCAGAACTAAAGTGAAAGTTCAGAAAAACAGTGCAAAGCAGGATAGTAGATATTCATTATGGAAATCAAACCATACTTCAGGACAGACAACTTCTTCTTCATCTTCCATGGCTTGTTTCGTAATGTGGCAATGAGTTTCTTTTTTTCTTCTACCTCTTCTTTCAGCTTGGCCAATTCCTCCTCTGTAATTAGCTCCTCTTCAGATTCAGAATCAGAGCTTCAAACAAAAGCAAGAACAAAAAACATCACCAAAACTCAGGTAGGACAGAAGTTTTCACAGAAAAACATACTTTGTGTTAATTTCAGTTACTTTTGAGACTAGATAAATACCTTCACACTTGCACAGAAAGGAGGACGTACTTCATTTAGACCTGTTATTAATGTTAGTATAAAAGGCAAAACCTGCACGCAAAGTGCAGTGCTGCAGGTGGACAGGCACTACACTATGAATAATGTAGACCAGGCCCTCCTCACACCTTCTTTAACAGGTAACAATCAGGCTTATCAAAAACCATTAACATCTAAGAAGAGAAGATTTAAAACTCACCCAAAAAGAACTTCTTTTGCCATGGAATTACCCTGTGAAACTCACTACCATGAATTAACTGAGAACAGAATATTTAAGTTTTTAAAAAAACAAAACAACTAAACCATGCAAATCAATGCAGAATTCTTCTAGGATTCCCTTATGTCCTTTATGTAGAATAAGTAGTGCATAAAGAGGTTTTCCTGATTTAAATGAAAAGTACAGAGTGGGAAGACGGCAACTATAGCAGATTCTAGTGACTTGTACTCTGTCCTCACCAAAACGAGCAATGTTGCTAGAGTTTAGCAAAATCCACAATGACAGCAGTAAATACAACATCATCTCTTTGTCAAAAAGTTTCACTTTTCTTTTTGTTTGGGGACATTTTTTTTGTGTTTTCTTTCTCAACTTCTGATTTCACTCTTTTCATGCTATTTCATGCTGAAATAGCCTGCCATTTAAAAAACTGCATCAGCAAGGTCTATGTTTAAACATTAGAGAGCATTTGTTGTGATAGGTCTGCATGGACTTGCCAGACAGGCTACATTTCTATATTGACAGCCTTCTTTCCATCCTGAAGCTTTGCAAATCTTTTATCTGAATCACAACCAAACAGATCACCAGCCTGCTATCCTTCATTCTTACACTATTTTGGTTTTCCTTTTGAAAATATTTTAAAATATTCTTATTTTTCTGCAATCATTTCAGCAGCTCCTGTAAAAGTCTAAAGATAAAATGTTCTTGAGTTATCTTCTATAGTGTCCTCAGTTTTTCCTCAAATGTTGTTAGGCTTACTACTTTAAGAACAAAGTCTTGTTCCAGGTAGCAATTTCTAGTTATTTAGCCCAAAATTATGTATTTTCATATTAAGAACTTTGGAAGACAATGAAAAACATTGTACCCTTGTTCAATTTTCTATTTTCAGTGGCCTTTTTTATTTAACGCTGAGTAAATGCTTACAATTAAGACAATGAAGCAAAGGAACATAGGTTTACATACTCAGGACTGTTGTGTACAGAAAACTGCACATAGGCGTATAATTGCCACCATAGCAAAGAGCCAGCAGAAAAAAAGATTTTAGGCATTCTCATTGGGAAGAGAAATGAAGTGCTAATATAAACAAATGGGATCACAGACAAATTAATACAACAGCATATCCAAATATATTTTTTTCTTTCCTTTTACTCCTACTGTGATCTCCAGTGATGCCTCTGAGAACAGAAACAGTTGCTTTAGCCACTGAAGGAGGAATGGGAGTTCTTCCTTGAGATAAGTGTGCCTCAGTCCTTTTGTCCCCTTATACATCACTCCCAGGGGTTGCTTCCTTTCAAAACCACAAGAAGGGACAAGGAGCAAGGAAATGGTAGGATGGCAGAGAAATAGAAATATTTTTCTTGAGTGCTCCCTGTCACTGGAGTCTTCCAAGGACCCCAGGTTGCATTAGATGCTTTAGAAAGTTGAAAATTGACATTTCGGAGAAAGTGAGTGGGAGACAGACCGGAAAATCCCATATCAGCTTTTGATTCTTGGTTCTTGAAATTTTGGCACTGATCTTAAAAAGCTGGCTCAAAGCTGGCTGGGAAACAGATTTTCATTCTATACTGCAAATAAAACTTGGTTTTCTTGAAGGGTTATCAGCTTGGGGTTTGGGGGATTTTATTTTTGCAGAAAGGAAAAAGTGAGGCAAATCTCACCTGTTACCACCTCCCTCTACCACTTTCTCTTCTCCTCTGTCATTTTCACTCCCTTTCTCTAGCAAACAGCTCATAAACTCAGGATATTTATCTACAATAAGGCTGATCCTTGCTTGAGTTCCTGTTCTACCAGATAAGATTTGAACTAATCCTCAGACTATCAGCAGTCCCAGGAGGGCCTGGCTGGCCGTTTCCTGAGGTCCTACCCTGGATCTGCACCACACCCCTGACTTCATTTGATTGAACTAGATATGACTTTCTGGAAAGTTTTCATTTCACTCAGCCAGCATTTCCTCATCAGAGGAAAAAGAATATCTGTCCAGCTCTAATCTGTTACAAGTAAGGGAGTCATATTGACTCTTGGTATTTCACAGCTATAAAGAAGGTTTTATGCAAGATAAGTATAGGCTTACTATAAGAAAAAAATTACTTAATTACCCTGATCCTGATTTCTTTTTGTCTTTTTTCTTCTTGTTGGCCTTCTCTTTTTTCCCTTTTTTATCAGGCTTTTTGTCAGCTTTCTTCTCATTTTTACATTTCCCACTTTTACCCCCTTTCTCATCTTCCTCTTCTTCATCATCTTCCTTGGATTTCTGATTTGCCTGGTTTTTCCTGGCTTTTGCAGGTTCCATATCAGAATCACTGTTCTCATTTCCAGCTGCTCGTCCTCGTCTACGGTTTCTGTGCCTGCGATGTCCAGCTCTCCTTGTTCCATCTTCATCATTCTCATCCTCCTCATCACCATGCCTGTCTCTCTCTCTGGCATGTGCCCTTCTGGTTCTTGGTGTTGCTCTCTTCCTCCCTTTATGTGTGATTGATTAAAAAAAGTAAAAACACATGACAGAAGGGAGCATGTTAGAAGGAGACCTTTCCTCCTTCTTCATTCTTACTAATACTCACAAAATGTCTGTGTCTGGCCTCAAAATAATCCACATTACTGACCTGTTCCTTTGACAGTTTCTTCATTCTCAACTGAACTGCCTTTTCCATTGTCAACATCACTGCCATCTGTGAAGTGAAAATAAAGGCCAGCACATGTGAAGAGTAGATCAATCTTTAGGAATGCAGGGGTTTCAAGAAATTCTTGGCAATTACTACCTTGTACTTCTTTACAACATTTTATGAACCTAGCTTTTTGGAATATGGCAAATAGTTTTCAAGAGGTAAGATGAAGACAGAAAAAACAGTAACACTTTCCTTTTAGCACTCAAATAAATAGGCCTCAAAGGGATGCCATGAAGAACTCTTTCTCATGGAAGAAATATATAGGAAAGGAGGACACTAAAAATACTGTAGAATTTGGAGAACAATGATTAAAATGCTTCTCAGACAATTCTCTGAGATCTTCTTAAATATGAAAGATAAAGCACTGGCTGAGTTTAAAAAATACTGAAAGAGTCATTCTGATTTGACAGACTGGAGGGCCTGAAGCTCCAGAGCTGCAGCAGAGCTGAAGAGTGCAGTTTCAAAAGAAAAAGCAGACCTAGTCTCAGTTCCAGCAACCACATCTCTAAGCACAGTGACAAAACTTGATCCAGCTCACTTGTATGCTCTACCACAATCCTGTTTTACCACTCTGCCAGAGGAGATGTTTGTAACATTGGAGGCTTTAGAGAGATAGTCTGTTTATTTGAAGATTGTAGTGTTTCTCCTTAGAAACATATTTGGTTTGAAATGGATCTCTTGCTTATTTTTTTCATTCTCAGTAAGTTCAATAAGAGACAATGTGCTACCCATCAACAAGCAGAAAAGTATTCACTTCATTTGCCTGGTTCCCTTTGTAACTGCAAACATGGATATATAGAGAATAAATTAAAATACTCTCATACATATTATATCCATCATAATATGTAATTAATATCTAATTAATATGCTGTCTGAATACATTGCAATGAAAATATTACTTAACAGGCCATCACTTCTGAAACTGCCACTGCAATGTGTTTTCAGAAGCAATACTTGAGAAGCCAGGTTCTGATGGGCCCTTTTGAGGTATCTTTGAGCTTGTTTGTGTGGGACAGCAGTTCGTACACGACAGTGGTATTTCTAGAAAGAGATGTAGTAGGATATTAATCAGAAGATTAAGAGTGATTACTATGAGACAGTAGAAATAGTAGCAATCATTCTACCCCTATATAATCTGCATGTTCCATGTGTATATTATCTAGTTTTCCTTCTGGACAGGTGATATGTGATGATCCCTATAGTTGCATTTTTCAGGCAAGAAACTGCAGGTATCTTCCATTTCCATTCATCTCTAACATTTCTGAATTTTTCTTTATATTCTTTCTTCACACATTCCCTAGTTCCCCAGTCTCTTTTATAAATTTTACTAAGCCACTAGAAACTCACTGAAAATTTATACACAAATTGATTTATTTAGGACCTGCTGTAGCTAACTATGAAAAGCAACTTCTTGGCTTTGTCTAGCATCAAAGAAAAGGAATAAAATATGTAAGGTTGCAAACAAGAAGGAATGCAGGGTTTTGTTTCACCATGTTCAGTAATAGACAAAGAGTTATTAACTAGAATTTAACTGGCATATTAAAACCGGGTATAACTTTCCTACAAAAACATTTAATTGTAATTAACACTTTCTAACATTTCTACAGCATCAGCACCATAATTTTTAAGATTATGCAAAAATATTGTCATTCAATACCATCACTGAAATGTGACATTAAGTGCTCCTTTGCTCTGCCTGGACATATGCTTTCTGCTCTTGACAGAAACAGGATCTCCTTTGATAAAGACCATTGTGCTGCTATTGAAAGCTTGCAAAGATGGAGACAGATACCTCTGAAGAGATACTTCACATCCAACAGTAAGGCCTATCTCTTACCAAACAAATGATTTGTCTGATCTCCTATGGCCAAACAGAAACTCCCAGAAAAGAACTTTATTGCTTAGAGATTGGTCTCAGTGCAGAGTCTGATCAGCTCATACAACAAGCAAGCAAATTGATGTTTATCATACATACTGAAACCTGCATTACCAATGAAGTGTACCAACCTTGAGTTGACATCATATTGACATAAGAGTGACCATGACAAGGGACTGCAGGACACAGAGACTTAAACAAGGTAAAAGATAGCTGTTGGAGTCTGTTTAATTCAAGTAGCATAAGGATAACAAATTCACTACACTGAAAATTTGAGATAAAATTCTAAGTTAATTTAGAGATCTCAGACTGCTTGAAAAAAGCACTGAAAACATTGCTATGGGTGAGTGTATCTGAATATTAAGTTTTGTGTGTTAATGGTTTTTTCATCTGAATTATCAGGCACATGAGTAATCAAGAACAATTTTTTTAGAAATAAAGAAAAAGCCTAAAATCAAACAGAAATAGATGAAGCCACAAAATAAACCTAGAAAGCTTGATCAGTGATTACATGGAATTATGCAGCTAGAAGTGGGTACTATAGACATGCCCAGCAAGCACTAGTGCAGCTTCAAAATTTATGTCTGCAAACTGAACTTCATATAAAGTGTGTGAGTACGAAGACTGTTAGAGGTGTGTCCTTCTCCTTCTGGTGTATCTACAAAATAAGAAACATCTTCCAGGTCTTTGGGTATGACATAGATGCATGCAGAAAGCATTTCGCTGAAGCTCAAGGCAGAACTAAAAGTTATTGCCTTGTGACAGCTGTGACAGCAGTTGGTGTTGTTTAGAAGAAAAAAAAAATCACTGAGGAGAGGGAATGGAACAGCTTTACCACTCCCAAGAACTGTCTTGAATCACATATATGCATGGGTTCATGTAGACTACACAGCCACCCCACACTGCACCCACATTGCAGCTAACTGGCAACTTGTATTTCAGACAAGCTGTATTAATAACCATCTTTTTGTGTCTGCTTGTTTTGCACTTATTATTGAAAGACCAGTGTTGATAATTGGCTGGGTATTTGAGTAATAAGAGATAAATAAACATTGCCATATGTAACATTATTATTATAATTAGTAGTAGTAGTAGTAGGCTATTTCAGGTCATAAACTCTGTGACACTTTTCAAAGAGGAAAGGAACAGGCTAGGCAGCTCACAGTGCATCAATTCAGGTGCTTGTGCAAAAGCCTGTCTTAAAGAATTACTGAAGAAATGTTTCAACAATATACAAATTATGCTTCATGGTGACACTATATCTAAATGCAGTTTAGCACTTAATTTAAATGTTCTGCTATAAACCACAACATAGAGAAACAGTAGAGTGCATTCCTCAGGCACTGTATTAGTATCTCATAGGAAGCCCAAATGCATGTTTTATGCTTTGGTTTGTTAAAGTTAAATTCTAGTATTCCTTGCAGGAACAAAATCTTCACCATATGGGAAATTCATACTGGCCTTGGGAATTTTTAAACAGATCATGTGCTCCCACTTATCAAAAGTTCAGTGAATTCTCCTGCAAAAACAAATAAGTATCACAAAGGCACTGTCTAGAGTTACTAATTTTTCCAGAAAAGGGTTGATAGAACCCTTTATCTTCACAGTATTAATATTCATAAGGCTAATAGCAGCCTTTGACTCAGCTAAATTGAGTTACTGTGACCCAGAGCAAAAGCTCAATTGCTACATCTTCCAGGATATGTCATCTTGTCCTAATGACAGTATATTTGCATATATATCATTAAGTATATTTGAAGATACAGTCTATAATTCCTTTTACTTTAGGAAATCCAAACACTTTCTTATTTTTTTTCCACAGTAGTTTAAGGGAAACTTTCTCATCTTTCTAGATTAAGGGCAGTGATAGTGTAATCTAAGTAAGCTATCACTTTACCTGAAGTCTTATTTAGACTATAGCCATAAATAAGACTACAAGATTAAAGGCATCCTGAATATGGGCTCAGACTAACCTCCAAGTCACAGCCACAAGGCAGAATATCAGACAGCTCAGGAGAGAGCTCCAAACATTGGCAGGTTGGCTGCTGAGGAAACTAAGAACAGAAAAAAATGCATAACACCATGGTCTTTGTTTTATGAGGTGTCCATTTAGCAGATCACAAGGATTGTTTTATCCATACCTTGTTTTTCCAAATTATTTGTGCACCTTCTATCAGAAGCTACTACCTAGTTTTCATGCTTTGGATTTTTTTAAAACTTATTTTATACTGACATGGTTTTCTGGATCTTTCACTGTGAGAGGGATAATAACTCTTGAAACTAACTCATACAACACAGCCCACTCTTGTAATATCTGTGCTCCCACTACTACTGCATAAAACTGACTGCTGCTAGGCAATTCTGCATGTTGGTGTTACAAAAAATTCAGTGGAATGCAAAGTAATCTGTATAGCCAAAAATGCTGTCCAACTTTTTGTATATGTTATAAAATAAATTTCTACTTTATTAATTGATTGTCAAGCTAATGAAATGGCTCGTCTACCAACAGAGCCTTGTAAGCAATTACTGTGTGTTCCTCTGAACTGGACCATGTTTTTCAGCGCTGGAAAGACATCAGCCAAGACAGATAATCAACTGAGTGTCCAGCATGAGGAAATGTCAGAAATGCAAGGTCATATTAGACAATAAATGCCTGTCAAGTACTTGTCAAAAAGAGGGAAGAGTTGTGTAATATTCAGTTCTATATATTTACATATATTTCCATATTATTCCTTCTGATCATGGAAATATGAGTACCTCATAACACTTCTGTAACAATAAATATCACAACAAGTAACAGCTGTGAAATACACCAGAAATAATACATCAAGATATCACAGAAAGGCTATTGCAAGAGTGAATTAGAGCAGACTTCAACATACAAGATTTGAGACCTTAGCACTAGATAATGCCATCCTCTTAATCTCTTTCCAGACTTTGGGAAGAACACCTTAGCCCACCTTGTGCACAAAAGAAGAAAGCTTGAAACACAGAAATCTCAAATTAAAAATTACATTTATACAGCAACCATAATACTCAGTATTTGAGGCAATGCTTGATTTTTCCTCTGTTTTTCCCAGTTAGTGTCACAAATTTTACTTCCAATGAACAAAAATAAAAATTAAATAACTAAAAAAATATATCCTGACCAGCAATAGCTCTGAATTTATAAAGTAAAATGATAACTATTCAGTTACACACAAACTGTTGCTTACATTTCCCACCTAAATTGGCAATATCATAAATACTAATGTAGGCAGAATATTTATGCTACAATGTCATAAGGACATCAGGGTCCTGGAAGACTTACTAGTCTTAATGTATAATGCTGCACCCTACATTCCCAAAGAGTTTTCAGAAGTTATCTGAGGGCAATGAGTTTTCCCTCTCTGGAGTAAAAAAAATTTGCCCACCTAATTGTAGCCCAGTCAATATTTGAAAACTACAGCTGGGAACCACAGGGAGCAAATGAAATTCATTCAATTCACATCCATAAATAATTCATTTCTTCTCTATTGGTAAGAAAAAATTTACTGATTTTCTACTGAAAGGACAGAGACTGAGCTCACATATGTCATGTTGACACTTTAGCTAGTATGGGATACATCATTTGATTACACTCTCCTCTTTCTAACTTCATATGGTCTGTACTTACATATGGCAAGGTTTGATAGCTGTCTGTCAGTTTGTAGGTCAGGATTTCTTCTAGGTTAGTCTTCTCTCCAGGGATAAATAAGTTGTTTATTGTATGATTTTAGTGCATGAATTTTAGGCCAAATGTGATTTTACTGTTATAAAGCTTACAAAAGGTAGAGGAGGAAGACAATTCTCTCTTCTGCAATACTAAGAGAAGCCCCTTTAGTATTGCACCTCCTTCAGGGAAACTTGCACAAAAGTTTTCAGGCCTCTGTATCTTACTCCATCTCTGTGGATACACCTGTGTTTCCCTACCTGTGCCCAACAGAGATCTAACCTTAGAGTGTTTTGCCTTATCCAAGGCTAGAGAGCTGACAAACTTGCAGGACCTATTGGTTACTGTAATAAAATAACAAGGAGACATGACACTTGCATTGGTCTTCATCACACAATGGTGTGGTGGTGGGCAATTTTTCGTTTTTGTTGCAGTCTTTACTGCAATAATTAGGATCAGAATATTAAGTGTTCAGTGCACCCTGAGATGTCTGAGACTGCAGTAAATTACACCAGTCTGGCCTTTGCAGGTTCTGAAATGGGATTTATTTAGCTTATTGTCATTCACTAATAATACTGTTTAAATGGGAAGAACACATGACAATAATAATACAGGAGAAAAGAATTTGTGTTCAAGTTAAAAATGAAGGGTTCTTCTTAGTGGATCTGAAGTCAATTGTATTTTTTACTGTATCATGAGAAGAAAGCTCTTTTAAGGTTGATAACTGGAGCTGACCAGCTCACCACATATTCATTTTCTTATATTTAGATGGTAATAGGCACTTTCCAACTGCTCCCTTTTAAAAATCCACTTTGAAGATTTTTGCCCTAGGTTGTCTTTTTCTGTATGAGATGTTAGGAACAATGAATTCATATTCATGAACTCATCATAATGAAACATACATCTCGAACTATCTTAGACTTTGAAGCAGACATGCTATAAAACAAGAAGAAACACCAGACCAAGAATGGTTTCACTAAAGATAAAGACATCAAAAAGCAAAAATGCATTATTTGAAACTGTTGCAAGATTGTCAGCAGTGATGAAACAAAACCTCCTGCAGAAAAACTGCAACTAGATTAGTTCCTGAGCTCTGTGCTATGTAACTCCAACCCTTGGATATTTTAAAGCTAGAAGTGGATTGAAAATTACATTCTGAAAGTGTCTTTTAGTTACTTGTAATGCAGGTCCAGCTTTTCAAGTGTTCTGAAATCAGAATGCAGTTCTAAGTTTACTCACATGATCTCATCTTCAAATATACACGTAATTGTCATTAAGATTGTTAGATTTTATTGTAAATTATATATGTAAGATAAATTTTCATGGGAAAAAAACGAAGTGTCAAAGAGTGGTCATGATTCAGCAATAAAAATCTTTACCCTCTCCAGGTAAAAAGTGTGCAGTATTGCCTTGCCATGAGAATGACATCTTCTATAATTTGAATGAATAATAAAGTCACTGAATCAGAATACAAGTCAATTCAGTCACATACTTTCAAGTAAACTTAGAACCTTGTTAGTCTTAGAGTTCGTTTGTTATAAATGCTTATAAAAACTTATGTGTTCTATGGTCATGCTTATACTGTTTCTTATGGAGATAAAAAAATCTTTTGTAGCCATTAAGTATTTTGCCTATGCTGCATCAAATTCTGTGATTCGCTTGTGTTAAAATGAGTTCCATTAGAATATACTGCTTGAAAATTAAATTGGTCAGTAAACGATCTTGTAACAATAAAAAGCAAGGTGAAGAAAAGTAAGAGTAGCTCAGACAATAAAAGGAAAGAAAATAGGATGGACTTTTAAAATGAACTGCATGTTGTATTCTGCCAAAATGGTCAGCAGTCCCTTCTGATGTTTCTATTGAAGCAGAACATATTTTATTATTATTGTGTGTTACAATTATGGATTAAAAATCTAGAAAGTCCTGTCTAGTAGTACCAGCCCTGGCACTTAACAAGACCTAATGAATAAGGTCCTTGGCAATTTTCTTCCATGCTGAAGACAAGGAAGATCATGCTTGTTGCATACACAGAGATCCTTGGTTTAGAAAGAGTAGTACTGCTTATGAGAACTGAGAGCACTTTCTATATTAGACTTGTCTTGCTGTTCTCCAGAATAAGCCATTAGGCATTGTTAAACTACAAAAACATTTCTTAGGTCCAGAACAGTGTAGTATCAGTATAGAAATATTGTTAATCTTACAGTGAAGAATGTTTGACATTTCATACTAAATATTGAAAGCAGTAAGAGAAGGAGGCATTGTTTTTGTGCACCTTACAGAAGGCACAAAATAGCACTGTTTTCTTAGTCTTCCCTACAAACTACATATATATGCAAGACACGTAACAGAGCTGTGGTCACAATCTTTTGATTTACTAATCACTGGAAAGCCACATTACCATGCTACAACCAGTCTGCTTCCACAATAAAACACATTTCTGAACAAAAGATAATGAATTATGACTAACAAGATTTAATATTAAAAAGAAGTAGAAGTAAACAAAACTTGCACACTGTTGAGCTACATTCAGAAAACGAATATGTGCTTAAGTTGTATAATTATATTTGTAATTACCATTTCCTTCTGTTGAAGGAATGTCCTCATCCTGTTTAGTCATCGTGATATTTCACAGGGCTGCTGTAGGTGCTGCCTATACAGGAGAGCGTCTGAAGGCTGAGTGGTTCAAGATGAAGCATACCACAATATCATCCGGTTTGTCACTGAACGGATGGCGCTGGTGAAGTGTCACTCACTGAAATATAAGAAGATACTAATTTCGCAAGTGATAAATCTTTCATGAATGTTTAGTTTACTATTTACGTTTGGCATGCTAGGATTAAATGAATCAAAGAAGTTATTCACCTTCTGTATTATTATTATTATTGCTGAAAGAAACTCCTCTGCAATGTACTTATTTATGACTAACACTAATGTTTAAGTGCTTAAGTGCCTTACTGAGGAATGAGGTTGCACAATGTCCACATGATTATTCTCTCATACTGCATACGTTTCCACAGTTCTGCATGTAGAGGAAGCCACATAGATTATTTTTCTGTCAGGAAAGTCAGCTTTTACCTTAGACATGCTTAAATTGCATACCAGCTTTAACCAGAACAGCCTGACATTGATTTTAAAAATCTTAGCAAAATGAGTCAGATTCTGATATATCTGCTGGTTTACATTTGCATCTCCTTGCAGTTCTAGTAAGACTCTTGCTTCTGTCTTTATCCAGATATTACAACCTAAGTTTACCAGTTTTATCCAGATCAGTCTTTTATCTAAATTAACAGTGAAATAAAGCCAAAATGTAATTTACAAGACAAGTCAGGTTTGGAAGTAAGAATCTGAAAGAATACATTACAAATAAAACAACATGAAATGCAATTCTTGCATTAAGTATGTGTATTTAGCTAGATAATTCCATCATAACACCTCATCTGAAATTCTTTCAGTGTGACCCAGTTGAAAAAGAATGTAAACATCTGCAGAATAGCCTACCTTCTCAGATGCTTCTGGATCCTCTTACACACACGGCTATGAAAGTAATTTTTTTTCTTTGGAGCTGTCATTCAGGTGTCTGAAGGAACTTTATCTGGAAATTAATACAGTGATGCTGGCTACCTTACCTTTTCATTTTCAAGCTCTAGCATTGGGCTGGGTTTTTTGTTTTGTTTTGTTTTGTTTTGAAATATATTCCTATTTCTGTTGGAACATTAACATCGTATGTTTGAAATATTCCTGAAGAGATTAAGTTTGCCTTTACAAGAGTCCCTGTGCTATAAACTATTCTCAACTATTATGATTTCCTTTTGCTACATTCTCATATTAGTCATTGCATAACATCCTAGATCCTGTGTTTCTATATACGTTGGAAAGACTTCTAAAGCAAAACAAGAAATTTAAGAAAATACTGAAATAATCTCTGAATATCCCTAGTTAGACTGTGTTTCAAGTATTCAGAAAACTAATAATCATGTTCTAAAAATTCAGTTGGTAGACTTCTGTACTTCTTTATTAACAGAAAGAAGCATATCTTGGGAAGAATGTTGAGTATGGATTTGCAAGCATTTGCAAAAAGAAGCAGTCAAAAAATTCTAACAAGATATTTTGTAGTTGCAATCAAAATGGGACCACAGCACGGGTACTATAAGCCTTCTTCAGTATTTAAAGTTAATAATACCTCACATCTATTAGCCACATTGGAAAATATTTTATATTTGGATATATAAAAGGAAAGGGACATATATTGAAGGCTGACTTACCAATCTTACCCTAGAAAAGGACAAAACATGAAAATCAGAGATGCAAAGGCAATATATTAAAAGATAAATGAATAAAAGAATTAAAGTCATATACGCAGTCTGAATGTACTCTGTGGGTGAACATTTGCTATGACGTATTTGAAATGCACACTCCATTTTATTTGTTTCTCAGGGTGTCCTGACTTAGTCAGCAATCAGAGCTCATTAAATACTTTTACCACAGTACAACTTGTTAGCGTTTCCATTCTGGTTTGTAGTTTGTACTTGTGGCTGTAGAGTTAAATATTTCTATGAGTTCCACTACTTGCTGCCCTCATCAGTGTGCCACTGTGGGGCTGTGGTGTAGACTGGATCACTAAGCAAAGCAAATAATTAGTTTCTTAATTCAGCTTAGTGCAGTGATCCCATCCAAAATAGGTCTACAAACAATTGTATTACCACAGAAGAGGCAGTCAAATTTTGACATGGTGTGGGAAAGGGCAGCCAGGGTCGGGAGACAGGAGACAGGAAGAGGCTGGGAACCTTTGAAGACAGACTTGTCACTGGAGCTAATATAGCAAGAAGATACGTGCTAGATTTCCCTCTACTGGGAGTTCAAATACTAATCAGAGATTGAGAACAATCAGTTTTCATTTACACCAGGTTCTCTTCACAGCACACAAGGCTTGAAAGATGAAATACCCAAAATCCCACAAAAAACCAAGCCAAACAAAACCAAACCAAGTCAACAAATGAAAACCCAAACAAACAAACAAGAGAGGCCCAAACCACTTTAATTTAGTTCTATACAATAGCAATGAAATCAGAACAATATGGAATGCTATTAATAAATAAAAAAATTTGAAAATAGCCCCAGTGCCGAGATGTTTAGAAAACTGGCTTTAGTCCTGACTGAGTTTGTTAAACATTGTGAAAGTTTCCATTGTTGGCAAACATGTCACATTTTATTCCCTTTGTTCAAATCTACATCTCTTTGTCACAAATACTTACTATATATTCCAAGAGCTGAAGCATGCATGGTAGGCAAAAGCTGAGGATGAAAATACACAATTATCCCCACCTCAGCTGAAAACCCATAATGAAGGAGAAGTTGAAAGTACTGGTCTGCACATCCCTCTGTTTACTGCTGAAGTGATAACCCATTTGATAGCCATCAGCCAAACAGATAAATCCACCCAGGCAAAGGAGCTATGACACCAAAGTATGATTACTCAACTATGTTTTGTACAAACATTAGTGCCTCAGTAAATCTGCAAGTCAATTTTGCTTGTAAACAACTTTTAAGGTACAGTGCCACAACCTATGCACGAAGAACCACTGTAATTTCCTTCTTCACACTTCTACAGAGCAGCTGTAAACCCTTTCTACAACCATGAAATGCACTGAATGTTCATTTTTACACATTTCAAGGTGAATTTTTCCTCTGTTTCTAAACTTAATGCAAGGCTTAGGGCAGTAAATTATTTTCTGACAGACTGGTAAAGTTTACTCTCTTCAGGATGGGATTTTTAAATGTCATTTTGTTTAGAGGCACGCAAAATGTATGTTCTGTCTGTTGAAAGACATGATAAAATCAGGGAGTTTTGGAAGTAGATACAAAAACAATCTGAAGGCACAGCACCGTTGCCATGCTAACAGAAACACCTTGTTCATTCTAGTGTACTACTTAATGTCAATTTTCCCCTAACTCTGCATTCAAATGACTCAGATGATATTGAACAGCATTAACTGGCAAGTCTGTGCCTACTACCCTTTTTATCCCACATCTTTTCACAGCTGAGTGGGTGATTTTGCCAATCACATCTGGGATCAGTGGGAGGCTGCACCAGGAAGCGGCTGAGGTGGGAAGGGGGTCACAATCTCCCCCAGGGGCACCAGTCGGCAGCAGTGCTAGCGGAGCAGGGAGGTGACACTGGCACTGAGGGACCCTGGGAAGGGTGAAAGGCACAGTCAGATGACAACTCAGATTGATTAATTTCATGCCAAAAGCTTCCAAAAGCTGACTCACATTCTTTTACTTTATTAATTCCCAAGTCAACAAGTTCAGCTGTTGAACATTGATTAGGGAATACCATCAACAGAAACACAAGTAACATTGTTCTGATGCCACACTGGTATTGACTGAGAAAGGAGTTACAGCATAAATCTACTTGTAGAGAGAACTTTATTTGTGTAGAGATTTCTGAGCCCCTTGTGAAAAGGAAATCTAAAAACTAAGTCAAAAAAACTACAGGAAGTTCCGACACACTTTTACAGTTACTGTTTGTATAGCCATTTGTAACTTCTCTGACATTTCTGAAATACAGTACTTCACATTTTTCTGAAAAGCTGGAATTTAAGCTAAAAGTACAGCAGGATGTAATTTTTATTAAATTCATTTTAGATTCTCATGGTAGACAAAAGAACAGGGTTGACAAAAAAAATCAAAAGTCTCCCAAAGAAGATATTAAAAAAATTCTAATTGATTGATGTGAATCACAAGAAAATTGGGTTATATGATTTAGAAGAATTTATCCAAATTGGTCTTGGTCTGAATCTATCCTGCTATATTAGTAATCGGAATGTCTTATTAAAACTTCAAAACCCACTTTAAAATCCTAAATATTCACCAAAATTCTGTAATTTTTTTTTAATTAGAAAAGGAGATATTTAGCAGAGTTTCTACAGATCCATACGTTCTGTTTTTTAGACCACTTCTGAAAATTTGTAGCTGGAAGTGTTTGGGAATTTCACATGAGGATATGAATATATATATTTCTTCTAATGATAATGTTATTTAGAATTTAATAATTCTACTTAGAGTCATATTCTTGTCTTTATTCTAGCCAAATGAATGGCTGAACGAATGGTCATTAATAGAGCTGCTTTCATTATTAAGATCCGGCAGCACACATTGCCCGCAGAGACTGCCAGTGTGACTTGTAGCACCTGCTATGCTGACAAATGGGCACACTGCTCAAATAATTGCATTTACTTAGTTGTGGCTTCACCTAATGGAGGAACTCCAGATTTATTTTCATGACTGCAAAAATACTAGCATGCTCAAACTCTGGACACAAACTGAGGCTTGAAATACATACTTGAAGCCATAAAATCATATTCTCCTCAAAATCAAAGCTATAAATTTAAGTACTCTTTAAAGAATTATTTGGAACACAAAGATCCTTTGAGCAAAAAAATCATTAAATGTAATGATAGACACTAAAGCCTGTCTTAAAGTTACTATGATTTGGACAAAATTCAGATCATCAGCTAGTATTCTGAAAATATTACAGAAAACTACACCATTATGACATGCAAGTGAGCTTTTATTCACCTACGCTTTGGTATTTGCTGGCAGACAAAGGCAATTTTACAAGAGTTTTTTCAGGATACTCTTGTTCTTGTTGTCAGAGACTGAAAATAATTCATGCCTCAAACATTGATATTACAAAAGGCAACAACCAGAGATGCCTCCCTGAAGACTGGGACTTTGGACTGAAAGTCAAGCTGCTGATTAGATAAAGGGAAAACCCTTTTGTTCAATCACCTGAAACAAACAAGGCTGGGGGAAAAGGTATGCATCTCCAAAAAGCCAAAGCCACCAGCTGCGCTGAGAGAATCATGCCCAGCTGAGTTTGGGGTGTGGGGGAACACAGCTCACAGAAGCCAGGCTTACAAACTTCACCCCCCCAACCAAGTGTGGTGGGGAGAGGAGATTTTTGGGTGTGTGGCATAACCTCTGGCCAGAGGTACTGAACATCCATCCTCAACTATACAAACTGGCCCAGCTGTGTGAAA
>VZTJ01001129.1:31961-52876 GCA_013397795.1 Orthonyx spaldingii | reverse complement strand
TGCCTAAAACTCATGCAGATCACTTAAGATTTGATAAACATAGCTGATGCTTATCACAGAGACAATGGCAAACTCCAGGGACATGCCTAGACATCACCCCCTGGCTTGAGGGTATATTAACCCAGGGCACTCTGTGCTTTCGGGGGACCTTCACCATCAAGAAGACCGGCAGGAGAGAATCATCAGGATGCCAGTGGGACCCACGGAGCGGTGATACTCTTTTATTCTGCCTCTGTCACTTCTCTGTCCCCTCAGCCTTTTTCCCTTTTCCTCTCTTTCTCTTCTCTTTCTCTCTCTCTCTCTCTTATTTACTATCAAATAAAACTCATACTATTGACTGGCATATGGTCTCGTTTGCACCTTAATTTGTCAGAGGTATTTCTAAGAACCTTAATAATCGTATCACGACACTTGTGTCTTAACACAACAGTATTGTGTCATCATTTAGCAACACAAGATCCTTGGGGAAAAACACAGCTTCATGTTCCTGAGCACAGAGATCTCCAGCATCACTGCAATAAAATGCCTCAATCAACATTTTAAATCTGTGGTGTTCCTGGTACTCCAAGCCCTGGCTCAGCCTTCTAATCATCCCCAAGAGGAGGTGAGACAACTGAGTATGACCCATGGAAAAACTTTCTTTTCTTTTCCTCCTAAAGTTTCTTAATGTCTCGGAGGTTTCAGTATCCATTTTCTGTTATTAACATGCCATGTTACACAGTCCTGGCCAAGGCCTCTCGGCCAAATTCTGGGAAAAAATTTTATAATTCTATTAACACTTGTTTTCATTATGTGATGCAACACTCCATCATTAACTGTAGTTTTCCACACACACATATTAATGTCTGTAAAATTATATTAATTGACTTGATACTCCTCATTTATGGAAAAATAGAGAAAAAATATTATTTTATTATTTCGATCATTTTTTGCCTATCAAAATAAGGAAAAGTGAAAGGAAAGAGCCTTCAAACACCTTTAAAGCCTATCATTCTGTTTGTAAAAATATCCAAAGCTAAAAACATAGGCAGTGTTGATGAATGATATGTCATATCACTAGCTTCTATGTAGAAGGATAGATATATACATACATACATACATACATACATACACACACACACACATACAACAGAGAGCCAAACAGACAGAAATTTGGATTACAATTTGCTGGAAAAAACTCCAGTGAACAGGGTAACATCAGACACTGGTGGGGACACTAGTGGGGTCATGTGATGACTGAGGCATGGTCCCAGCCCAGCAGAGAAACTGGAACTCTTATTACAGAAGGGAAACCCTTTTTATATCCTTTTACAAAACAAGCATTATACAAAATGACCTATCACGCATTGCCACGCTTCTTAGTGTCCTTGATCAAGCGCTGTCCACTCCTCTGGCAGGCTCCTTGGTAGGGCTGGCTGTGGTGTAAGATTTCAGGTGGAGACAGGCTCCTCTGCACAGCCATGGCACGCTGTAGGCACATCACTACCTGCAGACCTCTTCCCACAGGGATATGCAGGGCTCCATCCTTGGCCCTGTGCTCTTCCAGATCTTCATTAACAACTTGGATGCAGAACTCAAAGATGCACAACTTGCAGATGACACTAAATTGGAAGGGCTGTCAACCCATTCGAGGGCAAAAAGACCTTGACAAATTAGTGAGCTGAACAATCACCAACCATAAGAAGTTTAACAAGGGCAAGTGCTGAATTCTACGCCTGGATGTGTGTATGGACTGGGGAATGAGATGCTGGAAAACAGCACTGCAGTAAGGGACCTGGGGATCCTGGTCGATGGTGGGCTGAACATGAGTCTGCAGTGTCCTGGCAGTCAGGAGGGCCAAGCGTGTCCTGGGGCCATCAGGCACAGCATCACCAGCAGGGCAAGGGAGGGGATTGTCCCACTCTGCTCTGCACTGGGACAGCCTCATCTCAAATCCTGGGGGCAGTTTTGTGCACCACAACATAAAATAGACATTAAGGTGTTAGGAAGCATCCAAATGAGGGCCACAAGGATGATGAAGGGTCTGGAGGGGAAGCCATATGAGGAGCAGCTGAGGTCACTTGGTTTGTTCAGCCTGGCGGAGACTGAGGGGAGACCTCATTGTGATCTTCAACATCCTCACAAGAGGAAGTGAAGGGGCAGGTACTGATCTTTTCACTCTTGTGACCAATGACAGGACTCAAGAAAACAGCATGAAGCTGTGTCAGGGGAGGTTTAGGTTGGATATCAGGAAAGTTTTTCCCCTAGAGAGCTGGAACAGGTTGAGCACTGGAACAGGTTCCCCAGGGAAGTGGTCACAGCACCAAGCTTGACAGAGTTCAAGGAGTATTTGGGCAATGCTCTCAGGTACACAGTGTGATCCTTGGGGTGTTCTGTGCAAGCCCAGGAGCTAGACTAAATGATCTGGATGGGTTTCTTCCAACTCAGCTTATTCTGTGATTCTGTCTTTCTATTTCATCTCCTGCAGATCTGCAGTTTCAGCTATCAACAGACGGCAATGCATGCAAACCAACTGCGCCTTAATGCAAGGGCTCCCTTCACAGCAAAACCTGCATAAAAGGAAAATCACTGCCTCATTACTTATGAAAGCAGTGGACCACTCAACAGATGTTTTGCTTAAAAGCAGCGAAAGAGAGAGCATGACATTAAACTGCATTACTCTTGTATTGTGTCAATTATGTTCGTTCTTTCCATGACCTGTTACATCTAAATTAATCAACTGTTTAGGTGGTAGAAATAAAATACCATTCTTGGTCAATTTGTCAGTTATACAAACATGCACTCTTTTGTTTCATTGTAAGGAAATAACTTCAAAGCGACACCCAGAGAGCAGCTAACTACAGGAGATAAAGGCTCTGGAAACAGTTTACTTTTGCTATGACATGCAAACCTTAGTTTTTGGCTGGTGTTTCTTACAGTATGGATGCTTACATGCACAAATTGTACCACTCAACAAAGCAAAGAAGAATAATAGAAGAAAGCAAGGAGATCTATATGCTTTATTCCATCATTCTTCCATCCAGAGGAAAAAGTAGAAACTTAGTTCTATGTCCATGTGTTCAAAAGGCACATGAATCAAAAACCTAAATGTTGCTGTAAGGCTTAAACACCTACAAGTAATTTTGTGAATGCACCACCACAAGAACAACCTGTACCAACAATCTGCTACGCAGAAGACAGACATAACTACAGAGACAGACAGGTAGACACGTGTAAATAAGTATTTTCAAATATACTGACCTTGCCATTCACCTGTCCCTTCTTTTTAGATAAAGTCCAGTTTTCCCCTGATAATCAGTCATATAAATTTATTTACCTTATCATCCCTTCAAATCTATGACTATTACTCCCATCCTTACCATCACAATTGAAGATTTCTATTCAAGTCTATAAAGATATACAGGGGAAATGCAAGAGAAGGTAGAAGTTTTGGCCCAGGCCTAGAGAAAGGACATCATTGGCTAAAGCAAAACATGGTGAAGTGAATCCTGTGACTGGTGTGCCATGCTGGAGAGTTGCAGCCACTTCAGTAGACTTAGGCAGAGCAGGCAAGGTGAAGGGGCAGCGTTTTCTATAAAGGAGGGCCTGAAACATATGGCTCTTGCAGCTGGAGATGACACAGTTGAGACCCTTTGTGTAAGGATGAAGGGGAAAGCAAATAAAGAGGATATGGGGAGAGTAGACTTCAGGGTGCAGAAGGAGCTACTTAGTAAGGTCCTCTGAGGATCTGCTTTTGAATTTACTTGGGTCCATGAATGCTAGTTGCTTTTCTGTCATCTCTTAGAGCACAGGAGGGGGCAATTTCAAAGTGTCAGAAGTCAAGCTAGGAGGGCAGAACACCAGCTTGGCTGAGCAGGGAACTGCTGCCAGAACGTAGGCAGAAAATGAAGGTGGACAGATGCTGAAAACAAGAACAGGCAATACAAGAGGACTACAGCAATGCTGTTCCCGGATGTAAGAGAAAATGCATGCAAAGTCCAACTGAAGTTCAGGCTTTCAAGAAGAAAAAGAAGGCAGGCTGGTAATTCCAGACCTGTCAGTCTCACTTCAGTGCCTGTTGAAATTATGGAGAAGGTTAATCTGGCAGTTACTGAAAAACACTTGAGAGGCAACAAAGTCACAGCTAGCATGGGTTAACAAAGGGAAAGTGTTGCTTTACTAAAGTAATTTCCTTTTATGACAAGGCCACCCATGTAGCTGACTATGGGAAGCCAGGATGTGTGGGGTTTTTAATTTTAGCAAAGCTTTTGATAATGTGTCTCATAGTATCCTTATGGATAAATTGGCCAGCATACAGCTGAACAAGTCAATGATACTTTGGGTGAGCAATTGTCTGATGGGTTGGGCTCAAAGGGTTAGATTAAGTGGGGTTAGAACAGATTGGCATTTAAAACGGATGCTCTTTAATGGTTTTTATAAATTATCTGGACACAGAAAACAAATGTAAATTCACTCAATAATTTTGCGTACCATGCTAAACTGGGAGGAACTGTGAGTTCCTTTGAGGGTAGAGAGGCTTAGAGAGAGATCTGGATAGAGTAGAGAGGTGGGTAATCACCAACCATATAAAATTTAACAAGAGCA
Organism: Orthonyx spaldingii; assembly: GCA_013397795.1. NCBI lineage: Eukaryota > Metazoa > Chordata > Aves > Passeriformes > Orthonychidae > Orthonyx > Orthonyx spaldingii. The sequence continues at coordinate 48,292 of VZTJ01001129.1, read as the reverse complement.
TTCTACATCTGAGATGGAAAAATCTTGGGTATACCTACAAACTGGGGAATAAGAGGCAGGGACGAAGCCCCACTGAAAGAGACTTGGGGATTTGGGTTGGTGCCAAGTTGAATATGAGTCAGCTGTGTCTCCTGGCAGACAAAAGGGCCAATCATTCCTGGGAGTATATCAAGCACAGAACTACTGGCTGGTCAAGGGATGTGATTGTTCCACTCTACACTGCACTGGGGTGGCCTCACCTTGAATCTTGTGTCCAGTTCTGGGTGCCTCAATATAAGAATATGAAACTCTGGAGCATATTCAGTGGCGGGTGACCAAGTTGAGGGTGAAAGGACTGAAGGGCAAGATTTAGGAGGAGCAACTGAGGTCACTTGGTTTATTCATCTTGGAGAAAAGAAGGCTGAGGGGTGACCCCATTGAAGGCAAGGGAGTGGAAGGGGAGATGCTGACTTCCTTTCTCTGGGAACCAGTGATAAGACATGAGGAAAGGGGAAAAGCTGCTTAAGAGGAAATTCAGGTTGGTCATTAGGAAAAGATTCTTCACTGAAAGCATTGTCAGTCACTGAAACATGCTCTCCTGGGAAGTGTTCACAGAACCAAATCTATCAGAGGTCAAGGAGATTATGGATGACGCTCTTAGTTATATGGTTAATCCTGAGAGGAGCAGGGAGATAGGTTCAGTGAGGTTTATGGACATTTTGTTGTCCTGGGGTGCCCATGCCTGGCTGCTTTGTTGACTTTTGGTAGGCAAAAAAGGAAAGCGGCGGAGCCCCACGGCGTGGCCCTTCCATGGACCTTGCTTGATGGGGGCGGGTTCTCTCGGGTTTCACGGAGGGGACATGCTTCCAGAGACCAATTAGAAAAAAGGTAACGCCTCTGCAAATTAACATAAGATAGTATATATAAGGGTGGAGGGGAGGTGCCAGCCCTCTACCCCCACTCCCCCCGCCTTCGGGTGAGGGGGCGATCGGCTAGGGGCACCGCAGTTCGGCCACGTGGGAGCGACCCGGCCACGTGGCACGGGACTGCAGTGGGGCCAGCACTGCCCGAGACCGGGACTGCGGACCGGGACTGCCGCCACACTCCAGCGGGTGGCCCCGCTCTCTCGGGCCGGCGGGACCGGGACCACCGGCTCACTGCGTGCCCAGCTATGCTCTCCCTGCCTTTCACCGTGCTCGCCTCGACAGCATGTGCCACCAAGGCAAACTGTTTGCCGATAAAGGAACCAGGACCTGCACCCCATGGGGACCAGCTGTGTGCTCAGGACCAGCTCTGTGCTCGGGACTGTGTGCTGATGAACTTTGGAAACAGTTGCAACCCACAGAGCAGCAGCGGAAAAAAACCTGGAGGAGTCGGCGTTGTCAGGACCCTGTGGAACTGGTGCGGGAGACGCGCTGGAGCTTGTAAAATGGACGGTGGAGTCATGACGGCATTTCCTGGGAACAAGATTGGGCCTTAATTAACTTTTTTCATCATTGCAAAGCTCCGCAGAAGCTTTGGACTGGTAAGACGTACTAACAATGTTGGTGGGGGGATATTGGTTCTTGTTTTTGTTTGGTTTGGGTTTTCCTTTTCCCCTTTTAGATAGAGAAGAGACAGAGTTGGAAAAGTACGTGGAGAAGACAAGATGACGGACGCCAGGGTCACTACAGAGGGAGGAGGGGCCTTTATGGAGTTGGAGCTGTGTTTTTCTGTCTGTAAGCAGTGGTAGAAACGAAACCTTTTAATTCATGAAGTGAATGGGGGGATACGAGAATTGTTTGGAGCCCGTGAGAAGGGTTGCTCACTATAAAGCGAGTAGATACTAAAAAGCTGTGGCTTAGTAGAGGACTTAAGTAAAAAGAAATAAAAGAGAACTCTCACTTCCAGTGATAGGAAAAAGGAGAACTGCTTCCAGTTGGAAGTAATGTATCCTTAAAAGGTAGACCCCATGGAAACTACTGACCCACAGAGAAACAGTTTCGGGAAGACTGCTTTTACAAGTGGGAACAACACACGGTAGCAAATTCAGGCAGGATTGCTGCCTCGTGGAACTTAAAACCACGTTGAAGGGAGCTTGTAAAAACTGTTCCCTTCTAAAAGGGAACCCCCAGAATACAACAGAAAAAGAGTACCTCCCATGCTTCTGTACCCCTGCATGTTCGGTGGGAAAGATGGGAAGGTGGGAGGAAGGAAGAGAGTGTTTTCTTTTAAAGATTTATTCTACTGTTGTTGTTCCCTTTAGATCCTCTTAATAAAATTACCTTATAGTTTTAATCCAAACCTTGTTTCTGCTGTAACTTATTTTGTCTACAAATCTTATTCTCACTGATGAGTATTCTAAATCATATTTCCCTGTGAGTTGTTATTATTTGTATTTGCACAAACCCACGACACTTCTGATCTGAGATATTCTGTGATTCTATGGTTAACTATTTTGCCATTACTTGTATGTACAGTGTTTCAATGTCAATGGAGGCACTTGAGCTTCTCTCCCAAGATACCTTCAAAGGCAGCAGAAATGGTAAGGGATGGGAAGAACCACTACAAGAGAAGAACTAGCTGCTGAGATATGTATAGTGTTTGTCTGAATACCAGCATGAAGACTTTGTAGGTCTAGGAGCTGGGTGAAGGTCTCTGGGGGGTCTGGGTCCTGGATGCAGTGGGAGAAGTGAGGGATCCTCCTTGGGATGCAATTTACCCTACAGTCCTGGGTAAAGTAACACACACACAAAGTTGGCAGTGAAGGCTGCCATGAAGGAGATAATATTGGAATGTCCTGCAAGAGGAGTACGTTTATGTACCAACTACGGAGGAAAAGAGCCAGTAGATGGCACTCGAGTATATGTAACACTCTTCTTGGGGTTGACAAGGACACGTAACACTTGCCATTCTACTTGCCTCTGGGAAGCTCTGTGCAGCTTTTCATATACAAAGGGAAATATGAATCTCTTAGTGATGTTGTAAATGCAGGTGCAGGAAAGAGGTATCTCCCTAGCAGTCAGCATGAGTATTCCTGCAAGCCTCTAGAGTTCCCAAGGTGCCCATGGATCTTGTGGCCTCTACACTGGATCCCAAAAGTTTCTTCGCTTCAGCAGGACAAGTGACAGAAATCAGTTCATCAGAGTGTTCATGCAAACAAGAATCGGCAAGGACGTAACAGAGGAAAGTGTTTCAGAAAAATGACAAGCAGAGGATAGCAGTGCTGTGAATGCACACACCCTTCTTGTCTTCTGACAGGATTCAACTTTTTGAAGTGCTTCCTGAAGGAGTGTTCTTTTACCAAGATCAATGAGTTTAAAATTGCAGCTGACCATTATTTTTTTTCCTCCTATGAAGAAAATCTAAAGTGCATTGCTTCTGTTTGGGCTGTACTGAAATAGTTAAATGGGCAGAAGCAATGCACTTGAGATGCAGCCTGCACTGCCTGGCCACCTACCTAGCTGGAGGTGGAGAGGTAGCATTGGAGAATCCCCAGGCTTCACTAAACATTTGCAATGAGCTCTGATACCTTTAATGAAGAAACTGACATTAAAATGCTCATAAAATTCAAGTATTTCTTGAATTTTGTGCTTCAGATAGTGGAAGAGTAGAAAAAACTGGGGAGGGAATCAGGTTTTTTGTCAAGGGTAGTGTTTCTTCCAAACTCCTTTACACAACATATCCTATCTTGCCATTTTTTATTTTAATAATGAGGTCTTGCTGAAGGTTTAAATCCCATTTAAATTTTCATCTTGTTCTAATTATAAGAAGTATTTTTCATTGCCTTCGTTTAAACATAAGTCATCAATTTAAGACAGAGAAACAAGGCAGTGGTGTGGAGAGAAGTGGTGTTCTTTTAAATTAAAGTTGCCAGAAGAGGGGAACCTCAATCCATCCCATTCCTACCAGTCTCATGCCAGGACCAGCAATAGATGCTCACAGAGTAGAGAGGGAACACAAGTCAGGACAAGAGCTGACACAGTTCAAAAGAATTCCAGCCACTGCAGTTAGCAAGTCAGCTTCATAGGGAGTCATATCTAAATGCCTCTGTGCAAATGCACACAACATGGGGAATAACAAAGAGGAATTAGAGACATGCCTAGAGGTCTGTGATCTTACTAGAATCACAGAGATGTAGGGCGATGACTCCTATGATTCAAGTGTTGGAATGGAAGGATACAGGCTATTTAGGAAGGACAGGCAGTGGAGATGAGGAGAGGGTGTCTCCCTTCATGTCAGTGACCAGATGGAGTGCACAGAATTCTGCCTGCAGATGAATGAAGGACCATGTGAGAGATCTATGGGTTAGGATTAAACGGGGGGCAGGGACAGGTGACACTATAGTGCAGGTCTGCTACAGACTGCCTGACCAGGAAGACCAAGTGCATGGGGCCCTCTATAGACAGATAGGAGCCACCTCACATTCAGAAGCCCTGGTCCTCATGGGGGACTTCAAACACTCTGACATCTGTTGTAGGGACATCACAGCAGGGCACAGGCAATCCAGGAGGTTCCTAGTATACACTAATGACAACTGCCTTCTCCAAGTGAGAGGGGAGCCAACAAGGAGAGGTGCTATGTTGAACTTTATTCTCACCAACAAGGAGGGACTGATGAGGAAGGTGAAGTTCAAGGGCAGCCTGGGCTGAAGTGACCATGAAATGGTGCAATTTAAGATATCCTTGCAGCAGTGAGGAGGGTGAGAAGCAAGCTCACTGCCCCGGACTTCAGGAGCGATGTATCCTTAAAAAAATTCCAGGAGGCCTGGGTATATGAACAAGAAGCTCCTGCAAAAACTCAAGCACAAAAAGGAAGCCTACAGAGGAATAGATAATCTACAGGGATAGTTAATCTGGGGAAAATATAGGTTAAGAAATCTACAGGCATGATAGAATTGAACCTTGACAGGGACATCAAGAACAAGAAAAATTTCTATAGGTACATTGGTAGTAAAACGAAGAGTAGTGACAAATGTGGATCCTTTCAAGAAGGAAATTGGAGACCTGATTACCTGGGATATGAAGAAGACTGAGGTATTCAACAAAGTTCTGCCTTAATCTGCACCACCAAGTACACTGACCACACCACCTGACTTGTAGAAGGCAAAGGCAGGGGCTGGAAGAATGAAAAACTGTAGGAGATCAGGTTCAGGACCATCTAAGGAAGCTGAAGGTGTACAACTGCATGGTACCCAGTGACATGCATCCACAGATCCCAAGGAAATTGGCAGATGTAAGCCACTATTTTTCAGGTGTGAATGGTTAGTTAGGGCATAGTTTGGTGAAGATCCCACTCACTGAAAAAGGGATCTAAGGTCTCTTTTTAAAAAGGAAAAAAGAGCTACAGACCTTCCAGACCCACCTCTGTGCCCCGCAGATCTTCCTACATATGAAAGAAGGTAATAACTGACAGTCATCATGACTTCTCTAAGGGCAAATCATTTGTTTTGGGTTGGAGTGAGCTGGAGTTAATTTTCCCATAGCAGCCCTCACAGTGCTGTGCTCTGAATTGGTAGTTAGAAAGTGGTTGATAACACACTGGTGTTTTGGCTGCTGCTGAGCAGGGCTGGCACAGCATCAGTGCTGTCTCTCCAACATTCTCCCCCCATCAAGGGGCTGGAGTGAGCAAAATCCTTGGAGGGGCACAACTCAGCCAGCTGATCCAAATTAACCAAAGGGACGTTCTGTACCATATGACATCAGCTCAGACATAAAAGCTAAGGAAAGGGAAAGGGAGGCAGGCATTCATTATTTACAATGTTTGCCGTCTGGGGGAACTGCTATACATGCTGAAGCCCTGCTTCCTGGGAAGTGGCTGAGCATTGCTTGCTGATAGGAAGTGTAGAATAAACCTTTTTTTCTTTTTCCTCTTTCTTGTGTGTGCACAAACTTTTTTTTTTTGTTCCAGTAAACTGCCTTATCTGAGCCTATGACTAATTTTCTTATTTTTTCTACCCTGTTCAGCTGGGAAGAGGAACAATAGAGCAGCTTGGTGGGCACCTGGCATCCAGTCAAGGTCAACCCACCACAGTCATTTTTGGTTCCCCATGTGGGGCTTGAGGGCTTTGAGACAGTGGCAGATTTGATTGGGATGTACTAGACTTAACTTACAGCTGCTAGTGCAGTTCAGCTGAAAATGAGCAGGCTTCTGTGCTTGCCATGGGGCTCTCTTTTCTGGCTGTATATTAGAGTCTAGTTCTTGTCAGTGGCCACTTTTTGCTTTTGCTGCTGCCGTACTGCTCATCACCTTCCTGTTTGTGCCTGGGAGCCCTTTGGTTACAACGGTGAAGTGCCTGTGCTGAACAGTGGCCAGCATGGTGCTGCTGCTTTCTGTGCTGTTGTACTGCACAGGATGGAACTCCAGTGTGAACCTAAGTTGAAGAAACTGTGATGTGAGTGAGTCTACAACGGAGCAGGGGTCCCCCTGCAACCCACGGAGGACTAGGATGTGAACTGTACTAATGGTGGACTCTGGAATGAACCCCTTGTTTTTAGCCAGGCTGAGAACAAGGGGAAGGGTTTGGTGCAGTGTTAAACCAGATAACCTGGTCTAAAAGGACTAGGAATGGACATTGTAACGGATATAGCTTTAAATTATTGTAAGCCATTATTTGAGTTGTATGTTTCAGGAATCGTGATAACAGAAACTACCCAAACCAATGGAGGAGAAACATTACAAGAAGCAGTTGCAGTGAAGCAGTGACCCAACCTGAGCTGGCTTTGGTGCCCAGTAAGTCCATACAACATGCCACCTCACCTGTCCTGAGGGACTACCATAATAGATGGAGCCCAGAGGTATGGGTATGCACTAAATTAATTCAATAGACATTTGGTGGACATTTTATGGACATTTTTCAGGGGTGATCCATAGACTAAGGGAGCAACATGTGTGTACATTATAATAAAGAATAGGAAGGGGGGTGCTCATTAGTGGGGTTGTGTGGGACCTGTGCATGAGGCAAACAGTATGGAGTAAGGAGGGGAATGTGCAGGTTTCAGTTAGGGTAGAGATTAGATTTAGAGAACTTACTTTCATTTACACTGATTTCAATGCTTTGTACCCTGAAGAACATACTCTAGTAAATTGTGCAAATCAATACCTTGAGATATTGTGACAGGACACTGCATCTGTACACAAACTATAGTCAGCATTCCTTCTGCAGCAAATTTCCAGCCTGGTTGTACTGGTGCAGGTGAGTAAGAAAATATTTCAATAATTTTGTTTCTTCTTTTATTTCTATTTCTGCATCTTCTATTACTATTTCATGGTGTTTTTCTAGGAATTAACGTAAGCACACAGTAATTTTTTTCTGAGATTCTGTGAGCATAAAATGAAAGTGTATCAACTATCTCAAGGACTAAAAAGAGTCACTATATACCAAAGCCAGCAGACTGCCATAGAGGTTGTCCAGATGACTAGTGAAGACCCTAGTTCAGCAGAACATCGAAGCACATGCTCATGTCAGTCTCATCCATGAAAAAATTAGCCATTAGATGTTTAAGTAACTAATCATGTTTCTTCTTACCAAATGACATAAGCACAAGGTGTTTGCTTCTCAGCAAAGCCAGCAGCAAAACCCCCATCAAAAACAGACTATGTCCAGGCCAGTGACTAGACAGCACCCCAACCACTTGCTTCAAAGAGTGCTCAAATCCGACACTGGAGGAAGTCCTCCCACAGATGTCAGAGCACTACTGAAAGTCACCATTTCGTTATTCTGGTTTTGGACATGTAAATACATTGAAATCTGGTTTTGAACCTATACAAATTATGTAACTCAGCAGCAAGAAAATCTTGAATCTTTTGTGGCAACTGTGTTTTCCTTATCCTAACATTTTAGTTAGACTTTATGATGAACCTAATATATACTTCTGTCTCAAATAACTTATAAGTTTAGTCTCTTATAAGAGGTTTACTCCTGTGGTTTTCACTCCTTTTTCTTCTCTTATAATTTAGTTTTTAAAAATACCACACGTATCACATATTTTCAACCAAAAAGATTGACTTTTGATGAGATGAAGCTAGAATAGATGTTATCATTGTATTTTTGTACTAATATGCTACTTTTTTTGGGTTAATTTTTAAAGCCAAAATTTCATTGACATAATTATATAATGCAGACGAGAAAAAAATACAAAATTCCATATTTTTTATGATGATGGTTAAATACTGTGTATATATATACAACTCAAATTTCAGTATCTATATTAATGAATGAGAGGGACCAATCTAGTCTTTGTTTTTGCCTCAACACGCTTTCCTGAGGAAGGCTTCTCCTGGCAGCCAGTCAGGGCAGAGAAAGTCTCCACGATCGAACTGCGAGCCTTCGCCCCCGCCACTCGCCGGTGCGGGGGGCAGGTACCCGGATGCTCGCAAAGACTGCTTTGCCCAGCTCCATGCGTGGGAAGCCGGATTGTGGGAGGAGCCCTAACACTTTAAAAACAACTGCCTACAACACGATTGCAGCCATTTTTACCTGGGTTTCGGAGGGAGCGGAGGTGTGCCCGTGGATGGGGCCAGCTCGGCTCTCCTCCCCACCTTCGATTTTCCTTCCCTGGGTTCCTGCTTTTCTGCCCACATCTGCTTTGCCCGGTTTCACCGCTCTTGAACTAGCCTGTCGCCATGGCGACCCCGAACCGGCCACGCAGCAACCTCGGCAGTTGCCGACCCAACTGGGTGCCGTGCCGCCTGCACCCAGCCAGAAAAAATCGCCGCCGTCCCGCTGCCCAACCACCACCGGTCCCCGCCGAACCAGGCCACTGGGACCCGCACTCACCATCGCCGATGTCCCGCTGCCCGTCAGCCGCCTGCAGCAGCCGCTGACCCAGACCCAGCCGTGAGCCCGCAGCAGCCTCAGCAGTCGCCGATCTGGCCACATGGTCAGCCCCCTGCAGCAGCCTCGGCAGTCGCCGACCCATCCGGGTGCTGTGCCGCCTGCACCCAGCGAAGCCGTCGCCATCCCGCTGCCCGCTGGCCGCCACAGCCTGAGCAGCTGCTGACCCAGCCACGCCGCCAGCCGCCTGCACCAGCCTTGGCCGCCGTTTGCACCCAGGCACGCAGCTTGTGCTCAGCCACGCTGCTGTGTTTTCCTGCTGCTTTGTAGTTGCCGCAGCCATCGTGTCCTGACCACTCCACAAACCTGCCTAGGAACTATAACAACTTGTTCTCCGGCAACGACAGAGACACATCGTTCGCTACTATTTGGAAATCGCACCTCGTCCACCGTGGGAGTTAGGCAGCATGCACGCTTCATCCACCAACTGCCGCTGCCAAAGCACCGGGGGTTTTTTTGGTGGTGATGCTGTCCCTGTCTCCTGGGTTTTTTTTCTTTCTCTCTTTTCTTCCTCTTTCTGCTCCTTTTTCTATCCCCGTAAGAACACCTCCCCTTTTTATCAATATACGGTCTTCAGATATAATATTGCCGCTTTTGTGCCTTATTTTCATCCGAGAAATCTGTTAAAAGAACCCTTCCCGGTTCTCCGTTTTCAATCGGAATGGGACAATGAGCTAAGATGATCAGTTTATCTTTTTGTGTTCTTTCTGTAGGGTAGGGAGCAGAGATGGTCATCCATCAGCAAGAGCTTTATTGGTGTGTACAATGATTGATAGTTTCTCTACTAGTTGGTTTTACATTGATCACTAAAAAATAATTTATTCATATACACACACCAAATGCAACTTGGGTTCTGTGCTTGTCAGAGTAATTAAATCATTACTATCAGCAGGTCTATCAAACCAGTATAGGGCCCACAGGTAGTGTAAGATTGCCAGAGATCAACACTCAGTTGTTGTTATAGAGGGTATGCTGAAGAAAGTGCTGTCTTCCTAATTGGCAGGAAACCCCAGAACATAACTAGGAGCTATGATTTGTCTCTGGTTTCTTATGACTTAGCAAACAATCCAGTACTTAGGTTTTGTTTTGTCACAACAAAAATAATTATGCATTTTATGTCATGGCTCTGTTTATGTATGCTGGTTTATTGTGAGCCAATATAAAGAAAACAACTGTGATAAAATGTGTTTCAGGTTAATTACGAGCTCGTGACATTTTGCCAGTTACATCACTGAACTTCAGTGATCACTGCTAGATATTACAAGCTCACATATCGTAGTGTTTCTATGGCACCCCATGATGTAAAAATGGAAGCTGACCTCCCTGTTTTTAACCACACTGATCTGTCATGTGAGAGCTCTGCCACCCGTGTAGAGGGTGCCAAGTCTAGCTAAGTTACTCATTGCCTCATGAGCCAAGGAAATATTGTGCTGGACTGTTTGTGCCCTGACAGAGACCTTCCCTAAATCAATTTTTGGTAAGATAAGTCTATGGGGATATTCTAAGGACAATTTCCATAGCAGAGGCATGTGTGAGGGCAAGTAAAGTCCTGTCCTTTAGACACCTTTGTTTGTCTACAGGACAGAACAGAGAGCACAAATGGAGATATTCATTAAAATGCAGAATAGCCAGTGAGACTCACATGTTTATATAGCGTGACTGTTTAACACCCACTAAAGCTAGTGGGACTTAATTAAAGGAAGTCTCTAATGACATTCTCATCTGAGGACTCAAACATGGTGCCACACTGAATTAGTGGGCTCTCATGAAAGCATTGGCACTAATAATTAGTATCACACCCCAACATGAGTCACAAGTACTAAAATATGTGTAGGAAAAACCTGTTGCAAGACTGAGGCTGCCTCTGGAAACCATTGCACCTACATTTTGTAATTTTCTTCTAACTTACAGAATTCTTAAAAAATAATGTATGACTTATGCTAAGAGCCCATACAAAATTTCTGAGTTAAAATGTTTCACCATGACAAAGGGAGAAGTCACCCATTCATGATGGACAACCCTCACTCTTCCCAGCAATGTCAATATCCCTGACTATGCATGAACATGTTAGAAATATTTTAGATGAGTAAGCAAAGAACAGTATCTTAAAAAATCATTGGGAAAATCAAGATCCCCTGTCATTTTTGTCATCTTCAAAAATATTCCTAGGATATTATCCAAAGTAATACTCCACTCTTCTTATGGCTTGCTATTTCAAAATAGTTTTTGTATTTCTGCATAAGTATAAATAAGAACAACTCTCCTGGACTGGACCAAAGGTCCCTCCTACCCATGGCCATAAGCTCTATGGCCAAATAAGCACTTCCGGTTGTGGAAGACAGTCATCTGTGACTCTTCCCTCTAGTGCCCTCCTTGCAGCCTTTCACTTTTTTCAGTTCACAGACCTCCCAAACCTGACACACTTACTGTGCATTAACCAGTCCTCAGAGGAATTCTTTTTCATTAATTTGTCTGTCAACCCATGCATGATTTAGGTGCCCTTTTACACCCTGACCCCTATCACCCTAACCAGCACCTTGACTTGTTGATTCCTCCCAATATTCATTTTGGAAGAGACAGCAAACAGATATCTCTGCGTGGTATATTGCATTCCTGATTTGATAGATCCCTGAGGATAAGCCTTACCAGCTTTCTCAGATATCTCGGACATGGCCAGCCTCTGCCAAGCCCTGCCACTCGCCATGCCATGCATGCCATACACAGGCCAGCTGAAGGTTTATCATCGAGGAACTAGTGCTAGTTTTTCCTGAGGCAGTAACAGTGGCATCCTGTGGGGAACACAGGAGGATAACTCACCACAAGTTACAATGAGAGAGACCTACTGAAAGGTAGAGCAGGGGCAATTTGGACCCTTGGAATCTCTCTGTAGATTCAAATGGGATTCCCAAAATAAAAGTCACACATTGCCACTTGAAATTAAGAATAAGGCTCTTGTTTGTTGCTTTTGTGTGTTTATTTATTCATTCTTGATGCCTTTATGCTTTTACTGACTGTTAGAAAGAGGAACAAAACCCCAAAACCAGAACCTACATAGACTAATGAGCAATGTTCTTTTCTACTACAAGAGGTGAGGAGTTTGGCTTTTTACATGCCAAAAAAAAATGGCTAAACCAATCAGTTTCACCCTGTGATGTTCGTGTGTGCAGGCAATGGGATTTTTAAAATCTCCTTTCTAACACCCTGATTCAGAGCATGCACACTGGAAAAGATCCTGCTTGATAGGGCCTCTGAAGTTTTCTCTTCCTCCTGTTCCCATCTCTCCACCTTGGATGGTCTCCCTGGCTGAGACTCAGTGGTAGGGTACAAAAACAAGTTACCTGCTTGTTTGTATGCATAGATGCTGTCGCTCTGTGTGCTTCAGGACACATTTTTTGAGACTCCAGACAGAGAATCACTGTACCATACACAAAAATCCTTGAGCCATTCCAAAGACTAACTCTACTCTCAAAAGACACAAAAGCATGTGCTTGATCAGAGCAGGCATTTGTTGTAACTCCTTAAACTGAGTGTTCAACAATTCCACAACTGATTTTAAAACCAAGTCATCATAGAAGAAGGAGAAGTCAGGTACTCAAATCTGTGTCGGAATTTCAAAACAAATATTAAGCAACGTAAGAAATTATTCATGTTATTACAGAGTTTTTCACTAGTGCAGTTGGATGAAGTGAACAAATACAGGAAGAGAAGCACAAGCTGCTTTCCAACGACTTTTTCAACTCAGAAACAACAGGAGTGTCTGCTCCACCACATGTGAAGCTGCCATCGAAGCCATATCTCGCAGGATCTTCGCCACCAGTAAGAATTCATCCTCTCAAACCAGCTACTTGCCCTCTCTACTCAGGATTACACAAGAAACTAATCAGATGTTTATAACACTGTGGCTAAAAAGCCTGAGAGTCATTTGTTCTTGAGGGGGAAAAAAGGACCAGCGAATAAATTTAGCACAATAAGGTCATCTAGTCCCTTTGACACTTTTTTATTTCTCATTTCCAGGTAATATTCTAGCTTGGACTTGCAAACACAGCAATCAGGCAGCAAAGAAGTGTCCGTTTTCCTACTGACCTACTTTTAAACAAAAGAAATATATTTCCCTGAAGTTGGTATCAGAAGATGCTCTCAATTATTCTGCATATTAAATAAACCTGGTGGGGGGAATACTGAAAATATCTGCGTTCCACACACTCTTTAATTACCTATTGTGTCTTTGCTAGGAAAATGCATCTTCTCATGCTCTAAATTGCTAAAGCTGAGCTCAGTGTTAGCATGGAGAAAAGTATGATGACTGCTGTCATCCTTCTCTCCTTCTCTAGAGCATGTCACTCTGGCTGCAGGCACTCTGGGAGCATTGGATAAGATAAGGCAGAGGCACCAGTCTCCCTGCTTTGTATCAGGGAGTGAGCATAAAGTGACGCTGAATGATCAATGCAGAGCTGTCTCCAAAGCAAGTTATTTGTTAGTAGCTGAAAGAAGGGGAAAAGCTAAGCTACTTTACTATATGACATGGAAAAGAAAAGGGCTCTGATGAAGTCAGTAGCCTTGGTGTGATTTAGTTTAGCTAAAAAATTAGTCCGGCTGAATTAAGCAAAACTAATTCATTTTGCAGGAGCTGAAGACTCTGTGCACACAGTTACCTGTTACTCATTCCACTAAGCTAGGTCCTGCGGGACAGGATACCACAGGCAACCAGGGCTCAGACAGTAGCTCTTGTTCTCAATACACCTGAGTTTGAAAATTCTACTCTGTGAAAATCCCGTTTCCCCTCCTTTTTCAGTATTTATGCTGAATGTGGCTAATACATTTGTAATCATTTGATGCACCTTTTGGTTCTTGTGCCCTGTTCAGTATGACTCAGACTAGTAATTTTGATTTGCAGACCTGATACCATTTAGTAAATGAATTTTAGAAAGCGTGAAGAACCCACATGCTTTGGGATTTATTCACTAGATCTTCAGCTATCTGATTTAGACTCTCATATGCAAAATTACTCCCATACACAAAATTACTCCACACACTGACTCAGATATCACAAACCAAAGTGTATTTTTGTTTTCTTGTTTTTACCAAGTCTAAGTTACGTCAGGAGAAATTATCCCCAAATTGTAAGTCTATTTTAAGAATGGATATAGCTACATCTCAAGGAAACCTTTCGTGTGTACAGTGTTCATAAACACAACTTTCAAATTTCTCCAGATTGGACTTCACTGAAATTGCAGCTATCATTAAAGCTTTATCTGTTTTGTAAAGCCACACAAGGTGCATCTCACTAGGACACTAGTAGGGAAGGACAGTGGTGCTCAGTGCTCAGTGGTGACCCTACAGCACACCTGAGCCATACTGGGTGATAATTCCAACTCACAAAAACACATCTCAGGGGAGGAAGCCATTCACACCCTGACAGTATATTTACTTATTATCAAAACAGCTCAACTCATCTGTATCAAAGTACCATTGACAAAGCAGTCACATCAAGTGGGACCCAAAATTATGCATTTAACTTACCTGCATTTAAAAAACGAAACTTACTTAGAATGAAAAAGGTAAAGACCATAACCATTACTTAGTGAAGGGCAATGTTGAATACGGGAACATGTGGCTGTCAGCAGAATCAGCAGAGAAGAACAAATAAAACCAAAACATATTCTTGTGAATCAGGAAGCACAACACATTTTCTATCTTCTGTTGTCAAGAGCCATCTGAAATGCCTTCTTGTATATATAACTTCTGAGACGAGTACCTTTAGAAAGTTTTTCTCTCAAGAACAGAATCAACGCACTAAGTGAATTGATTTTCAACCACACGACAGATTTTAGAGTTGCTACATTGTTGTGAGAGTAGCAATCATTTCACAGTTTCTGAATGAGGAGACAGACTGTGGTTCAAACTGCTAATACCTCTTGTATTTTTGGATGCTTACAAGTGTTCGTCTTACAAAATATTGTCTCATTTCTGTGTTTAGAAACACCAGACTTCCTATTTCTTATTGATCTTCTTGTCATCAAGCACATTCATCTGCTGAGAGGTGAAGTAAAATCCATTTGAAGAAGAAACAGAAATATTTGATAAATACTGTCCAAGCAGATCACAGAAAGAAAATGAGAAGAGCAAGTGAATTATTACAAGATAAAACTGCACCTTCTGAATATTAAATATCAGTTGGATAATACCTACCAAAAACCTCTCAAAAGCTGGTTCATTCATGTTTGTCCATAAAAACACTGGTGGTTCTCAACACTCCCTCACCAGTTTTCTTGCTTTGTGAATCCTGCCCAAAATGTAGTCAAGCCAGAGACAGAAGACAGACCACTGCAGTCCAGGCTGAAATCTATCTCATAACTTTGCATATCAAGTTTCAGTAGTTGTGTACCACATGCCTTTTTCTTAGCTAACAGAAATTCCATAGTCTCATCTGCAGCCTGACAGAAGGGATGGACAGCAGTTACTGAAGTGCCTGCTCAGAACAGTGGTGAAAATTAAAACAGCTTTGTTCTTCACTTACAGAATGTTAAGGTTTACCTTTAATAATCTTAATTAACATAATGAAAATAGCTATGTTTTCTCCATATATCTTTAATAATTTCCATTCAGGGATCACAAAATAAACCATAAAATGAATATAGAGATACATGTAAGTACAAGTCCATCAGTATAATATCCTTTGTCTCCATCATACTAGTCTGTCACACTATTTGCCTAGGCTTGCGGCACGAAGAAGTAACAGAATATTTAATTCAGCTTCAGGAATACACAAATCAGAAGCAAGCCTACAAGACTGGAAAGAAGTGGGTCTTCCCATGAAGATAGGACTTTGTGCATACTCTGTTCTGTTCTAATCAACACAGAAATAAGTCTAGTGGACAGAGGAGCACAGACTTGGGTCTCTATGAAGAACATCTCCCTTCATAAGACAGCATGGAGGCAGCAGGACATACTGGGACACAGTTTGGAGAAGGTCCCAATCACTTCTGCTCATACCTGAATGATCTGATGAAATTTTGTGAAGTGTGCATTGTTTACTACCTTCACTAGGCAAACAAGCAAAAAGCTGGCAATGAAATTGCATGACCATGATACGTCCAAACACTGACAATTTCTACTTCATCAGAAGCATGTTGAGCGTCCAGGTAGTATCTGATACCCATTAGACCAGAGAAGCAGTCCCAACCACTCTATGAAAGGGGTTGCCGATGCACTTAACCCCACCTACGAAAGTATTGAGCCAAAAGTCAGCCACAAGGAAATTCCTCTGCCTGAAGGAACTACATCAGTACTGGGTTTGTGTGGCAAGATCATTCTGAGGAGGAAGAATACCTGCAGGGGCAGCTTCTGTGAGAAGATGCCAGAAACTTCCCCAATGTCTGATAGAGCAAATTCCAGCTGGCTCCAAGACAGACCCAATGCTGGCCAAGTGTGAACCCTAAGTGATGGGGAGATATCTCAGCACCTCTGAGAAAGCATATTAAAGAAGGGTAAAGAAGTTATTGCACAGAAGTTATTGCAGGGGGAGGGGAGGGGAGGG
>VZTJ01001129.1:12034-31575 GCA_013397795.1 Orthonyx spaldingii | reverse complement strand
GTGCAGAACAAAGGGCGGGAGGTGCTCCAGGTGCTGGAGCAGAGATTCTCCTGCAGCCCATGGTTCACCTTATGGAGAGACAGCTGTGCCCCTGCAGCCCTTGAAGGGGTTCCACCTTGAAGACATCCAACTGCAGCCCATGAAGAGTCCCACACTGGCTGTGACCCCATGGAAAGCCCATTGCAGGGAACCCATACTGAAGCAGTCGGTTCTTGAAGAACTGCACCACAGGGGAAACTCACACTGCAGCAGTTTGGAAGAACTGCAGCCCATTCTGGGATTTACTTTTGAGAAGTCTGTGGAGGAAGGTCCCCTATGGGAAAGACCCAATGATGGAACAGGGGAAGGAGTCCTCCCTCTAAACAGGAAGCAATGGCAGAGACAACATGTTATGAGCAGACCACAGCCCCCATTCTGCATCCCGTTGTGCCTCTGGGGTTAGAAGGTAGAGAATTGGGAATAAAGTTAATCCCAGGAAGAAGGGAGGTTGAGGGGAAAGTGGTTTTAAGATTTGGCCTTACTTCTCACTCTCCCACTCTCATTTGAGTGATACTAAATTCAATTACTTTCCCCAAGCTGACTCCGTTTTGTCCATGATGGTAACTGCTGAGCTGTCCTTGTCTCCTCCCATAAATACATGTCTCTCCCCTGCCTAGCTGAGGAGGGGAGTGGTAGAGGGTTTGGTGGGCACCTGGTATCCAGCCAGGGCCCAACCTCCACAGCACCCCTGTTTCAGCTCTTCAGTTGTTACAGCTCATGAAGATGATTTGCTTGTGAAATATTTTTTTCTGTCTTTTTTCCAGCTTTTGTCACAGATGAGCTCTCTAATCTAACCCATTTTATGATCTCACAACCAGTTTGTATCTTCACAACTGAGAGTGTATGTAACCAAATTGAACTAACCCCATTCATAAAGACAAATTTGGCTTGGAGCTCATTTCACCTATGTCAATGAAGAGTAGAGTTAAAGTTATTCAAATCTAGGGTGAGAATAAATGCAAGGGGTAACAGCCTTTAACAACAGCACCTCTGCTTTAAAAAATGCTTGTTGAGTCACAGTTTCTTTATGAAAAGTACCTTTCATTAAATGTTATTTTTCCCTGACTTCCAAAAAATTATGAAAAGTTATGAAAAGCTCATGCTATGTAAATGTAGTCATGATCAACTGGATAAAGAACTACATTATATATTTCTGTTGTTTATTGGGAGTCTGTAACAGGTGGTATAAAAAAAGCAGGACAAAACTTAAAGTATTATCTGATTACATACTTAAAAAAAACCCCAGCAGTTATAATTAGTTCCAATCAACAACCTGAAAAAAGTTCTACATGTCTTCTGGAAATGTGTACATGTTTCCTCAAGTGGCAAAACTGAATAGCCTCAAGGACTTCAAGAATATGACTCTCTGGGAAAAAAAAAATCAACTGGATGGTTTTTTTAAGTTGAAAAAAACAGTGTAAAGTTTTTGCAATGTTTAAGCTTCTTCTAAATATTACATATAGGACAGGGAGGGAAAAATACACTCCAGGTGGTCAATGATTTATTTACTCTGCAGGAAAGAGAACTGCTAAAGAAAAAAAGAATGAGGATTGCAATAGGAAAGCAGTAAATCAATGAGTAGCTTTTTAAAGAGGAAAACAGCTACACAAACTGGCACTACAATTTGAATATCTCTCTCTACTGATCAGAAATCAAACCTAACACCACAGGCGCAATTATAGAGAAAATGGGTGCTTCTTATAGCTGGTAACTTAGAAAACATAAGAACATAAATGAATTGTTTTTTCTATTTTTAGGCATCCAGTAAAATCTTCTGCAGCAGTTAAAAATTGTTTTATTACCTATTTTTTTCCCTGCAGAGTGGAAATTGGGGATGATAGTCACCAGCCACATTGCCCTTCCTGTTCTAGATGAGTTATCTTTTATCTTCTTCATCTTTACTCATACTTGCAACACCAGCTCCTTCTGATGATAAATTAACTATCAGAACTATTGGGTAACCTGCTTATTAGCACTGACAAGAAAAGCAATGGTAATATAAAGGTGTGCAAACAGAACCTATTTCTTCCACTGTTTTTTTAAGCTGTCCGGACACTCAGAAAACATAGCCTAGAGTGTGATGGTCTTTCAGTGAGTGGTTGCTTGAAAAAAATATGTTTGATTCCATGTGGACTTTAGCTCTTAGATTTCTCTTTCCATCATCCTTCTAAGATTTCAAGGAAACAGATTACTAGCCTGTATTTTATTGATCTAAGTACTGTTTTGGCAACAAAATCAGTTGTGACTTACTTGATCATTTTAACTTAGATTTCATTCTTAGCTTGGCTGAATATGACCAATGCAATTAACTACAAATAAACTGTCAGGAAGACTGCAGAAAACTCACACTATATGGGGATAGTTCATATGCAGAAGACTTTTGTTTGGTATTCCTGACTCACAGACCACTCAGTGAAAACAAAAATCCCAAACTAAATATTCAGGGAACTAGAGAGATGCTTAGCTAGCAAACAGGTGTTCTGGTTGATGGTTGGTTGTTAAAATTCTCTGCCAGCTATAAACAACATTAGGAAATGGATTACAGGAACACTCTCCAGCCCATTCAAAAATTTGTTTATCCAGCCAGATAGCTTGAGTTGATCTACGATTTTTTTCTCATGTAGATGATTCACAGCCCATGAGATCCTTCCAACTAGAACAACCCTTTCTCAGCTGCTGGCACCAAAAAGCTGGTAATAATAATCTCTTCACCTAAGAGAGAAATGCTCAGAAGTGGGCAAACCCCCTTTTAGATAATCCAGAGCTTTTGGGGAGGATGGACCCCAGCAGTTGCTGGCCAAAGTACACTACCTACCCTAAATGCCAAGACAAAGCACTGGTAGAAAGAAAGAGCCTCCCCAATAATATAAACCCACTTCTTTCAGATTTTAATAGACTAGACAAGTCCTTAAACAATCATTTTGAAATCAAGAGGACATTATACAGGAGGCACTTTCAGAGAAGTCGCTCACTGTCAAGCAAAGTTGGTTAGAGCATAACAATAAAATACCACAATATAAAAATACAAGGAGATAGGGTTACCAGTTATTGATTTTCATTACCTAGAAAATGTTATCAGATATTGTGTTTAATTATTTTGTGGGAGATAAAATAGTTGCAATCCTTAAATCTGTGAACCCTGAAAATTGAATTCACTACAGTAAAGAAAAAGTCTTTCCAGGGTTTTTAAAGGCACCTCAGACACTTAATTCTTTAAAGAACAAGGTTTCACTAAGCTAAAAAGAGATGATTATTACAAACATTTTGATACCACCACAGGTAAATGCTATGCTACAAAGGCTTCTTTGAGCAAGCACTGCACAGGCCATGAAATTCCTGCCTTGAGGAGACTGCAGTGAAAGTTCATTTAGTCTTGAAAACAATTGTGATACACTGCTCATCTTTACACAGCTTAAAATATGTGTAACCTAATAACCAGAGTAAATAAATGGCTGATTTGGCAGTTCATTCTTGTCAAAGTGATAGAGTTGGCCATTAGGGTATATAACTTAGAAATATATATGGGGTGCACAAAAAGGTCACTAAATATTTTCACATAAGTTTAAGAATCTTAATAATATTCAATTAGTTAGAACTAGCTTTTTTTTTTCTTGCCTCATTCTCTCTCTTCTCCCCCCAACAACTTTATTGGGTTTTTTTAAACAAATCATTCCTTACAGCAGATACTTGTAATATCTTAATACTTCTTCTAGCAGAATCTATGATTAAAAAAAATTAAAACATGAGGCTAGTCATAGATACAGTCAGTTAACTCTGGAATCCTTTTCTGTAGCACTTTTAAAATAAGTAGAAGTAAGCCCACCATGGCAAGATGCAGTGAATTCACTGCAATGATTCCTCAGTAGGCCCTACTCCCCCTTCCTCTCCCACTGTCACTGAGGCACCAAAGGGTTTCCAGTGTTCTTTTCAGTCAGCGCTTCTCACCCATTGACATGATCTCCACTTCCACACCTCTGCTGCTCCCCCATGGTGGTTAGTCCTGCTCAGACACCCTTTTCTGTATCTTGAGCTACTTTCTTGAGCTATAGGAGGAAGGCAGACTGCTATACTGTCACCTTTATTCTAGTTATGTCTGAACAACAAAAGCCTCTCCTACACCCACACTGTCCTTCATCACTGAAAAAATGTTTCCCTGGCTACAAATTTAACCTTGCTGTTATATTTGTTTGAAACTTTGAGCTTCGCTGTGTGATGTTCAAGTACGTGCAACCCTCACCTTCTGTCTTTTCAATTTGCTTTTGTGACATTTTTTCATCTCCTTTTCATGTAGAAAGGAATTACTACTCTGACAGCTCTTCTATGACAGCACCTTCAGGCTGCACAAAACACTTTGTCACATAGATTAGACTGCGCCAAATGGTGCTGTTGCTGCTGCTACTGTTGCTACTGCATACACTGATGAGTACCCACTTACCATGGAAGTCATGACAATGGAAGCAGAGTAAAGTGCCAGGACTAATAAGACAGGAATAAACTTTGCTTCTGCAGCTATATAGGCCACAGGGAATAGGATCAAAGCAGCTGAACATTGAAGTGGTTCATACTGCATTCAGACTCCACCTCACTCTAAATATCTAAGACTTATTTCAAAGAGCGGTAAGAAAGGATGCAAAATGGAAGGAGGAAAAAGTAGGCTGGAGGCATCCAGAGAGTACTTTTAACAGCATTTAGAACAAATTAAGATCCTTGTCCCTGGTTGTTTGACATGCACATCTTTCCTCTATAGACAAGGTCTGCACAGAACCACTTGTAAAGGTGAGGAAGATAAAGGTGATTCATCTAGAATAGAAATGGTGATGTGGTCAGTGAGTTGTTTATTTGGCTTTACAACTTCCTGCCTTTTTTAATTGCAAAGCCTCTCTGGGTCGTCCCAAGCTACCATCCCCCCTTTCCCCCCTTCTCATGTCTGTGTACCGTATCTGAAGGTGATTTGCCTCTGAGAACAGGGAAGAATATTGGGGCAATTTTAGTGGTGCATTACTTGCACTAGTGTTCTCACTATTACTGCAAAATGAAAATGTGTCATGGAACAAAAGAAATGAACATGTAGGCACTATGTGCTGTATTTTATTTGCTCTTTACCTTTGCAATGTGTCTAGCTGCTCTCTTCTGAGTTTCTCCTTGAAATGGGGGGATTGTTTGGGGTTGCATTTTCTTTTCCATTTTCACAGTTTTGTAAATGTGTCTCTCTACATTCAGTGTCTCTCATGACACTCTGCTAAATAACCATCCATTTCTCTGTAACTGGCAGTTTCTCACAAAGCCATTTATATGACTTTGTTAATAGCTTTTCTCCAGCCAAAACACATTAATTTCTCTACAGCCTATTATTATTTTCTCTTTAACCTCTGTTTTTAACCCCCAACACCAAGCAAACTACTGAGGTCTTTAGGGATTTTTGTTAATCTTGTTTTTCTTGTGGAGAATGTTGTTCATTTCAATAGCAATTAGCTTTTACTGTTCTATTTCCTTCTTCTCTTTCACTTTGTCTTCCTCTTAGATGTTGTTCCATTGCACTATAGACTCTTCTGTGTGTTTGGAAAGTACCTAGCATGTCATTGTCACTGCATATCACTGCCACTGCTGTAAGAAAAAGATCTTCATTTAATACTTAGGAAATATCATGTCATGTTATTTCCTGAAACTTGTACAATCGTATCATATGGTCCCCTGAGTCGTACCAGTCAACCCACTAAACTTCAGGGGAAATGCATAAAGGACAAATTACATTGTAGCAGGTTCAGTCAGTCAAGTCAGTATCTTAGTATCATAACCATCTGCACTTGGTATCCAGACTCTACCCTTTAACACTTCATTTTTAAGTGTAGGGTATCCAAAGAGAAAGATTTCTAAGAAACATCAGTAGTTCTATAGGGACATGCCCTAATCTTGCCGTTTTTAATTTTATAAAGATTTATTTACAAATAAGATCCAAGAAACAGCTACTAACTGTACTTCTTTAGTTAAAACACCCTGTTAGAGTTAACTTAAGTGAAGAATTTTGGCTTTGGTTTAGGAGGATGTTGTGAGCCCTGATTTACTTTGAACAAAAAAGCTTTGCTGTATTCAATGACTTGGATCATCCTTGCTATGAACAGCCCAGCCTAATAACAGTCACTAACATCCCAACTCCTCATTCTCTCACTTGGTGTTGTTCTCCTGCAGGAATTCTCTTTAAAACAAATTCATTGAAGAGCAACCTTTTCATGTGTTTGAATAAATCAGAGTCAATAGAACCTTAGAATGGGTTTAATTGGAAGAGACATTAAAGATCATCTAATTCCAACTCTCCTGCCATGCACAGGGACAGCTTCTACTAGTCCAGGTTTCTCAAAGCCTCATCCAGCCTGGCCTTGAACACTTACAGGGATGGGTCATCTACATCTTCTCTGGGGAACTTGTTCCAGTGCTTCATCACCCTCTATAAAGACTTTCTTCCTAATATCTAATCTAAACCTGCTCTCTTTCAATTTAAAACCCTTAATCTTGTCCTATCACTACACACCCTTGTCCAATCACTACACACCCTTGTAAAAAGTCCCTCTCCAGCTTTCTCCCAGCAGGTCGCCTTTAGGTCCTTGAACACCCTACCACTACTCTAAAACCTTGTCAGCCTTCATAAGAAATCCAGCAAGTGCTCCTCACCAGCTAAGCGACTTCCCAGAAATCTACTCCTAACAAGAACATGAGTCCTTTTACTGCTTGTGTGCCCTGCTCCTGCCAGTTCACCAGTGTATGTCTGCGGTACTGAAATGTTCCCACATGCTCAGCAGGTCAAGCTGGACTCCTAGCAGCCAACAGCTCTGGAGAATATCACAGTGCTCCCCAAATGCTTCTCATCATGTCATTTATATCCCCTTTTTTTTTTTTTTACCTGAGCTGCTCATACAATTCAACGGTAGTTGGAAAACACTGAAGAGATAAAGTCATGTAGGTAAGTCCCTGTCTCCCTGGGTTCACCCACTCCTCACACACATACGGCTGAATATTATCTCAAGTGTTCAGCAAAAGATTACTCACTTTTCACCTCTAACTTGTCCATACTCAAATTTGATGAAATTTGGAAACTGCTTGCAGAGGGCAAACTTCATCTTTCCATGCACAAATATGTGATAATTCGAGGATGTGCTGGTTAAGGACTTTAACTGATGAGAACATTGAGTCCAGCTTGGGTGCATATTATGCTTGTCACTGTGACCGATTAACTCTCCTTTTGTTCAGGTTTTTGTTTGGAGAGGGAGATTTGTTTTGGGGATTTTTATGAGTTTGGGGCAGGGGGGATGTTTTATTTTGGGTTTAGTTTTAGGTTTGGCATTTTGGGGTTTTTGTTTGGTTGGTTTGTTTTGGATTTTGTTTGTTTGATTGAATTGGTTGGTTGGTTTGTTTGTCTTAAATAAATGCTTGGGAATAGAAGAGAAAGAACTCCCTGAACAATTTCTTCTTTATCAAGTACCATACAGGAGTGAAGCAGCATGTACTAGCACTATTTTAGTACATTACAGGGCAGAATGTGTACTTCCTTTGCTGTTTAAACATGTGCAATTTAATGAAATAAGTATTAAAAAGAGATGAGATTTTAAATGCCAATTGAAACACACCAAGATGCAGCAAAATTCTTTCCCCTGACAAGGAAAATGCTACAAAAACAACTACTTTCCTATCAATCAAAATCAGAGGAGTATCAAAAGCATTAGACAGGCTTTAAAATATCTGGGGCATGACTTTCAAATATAGAATGTCACCTAATTAATATCAAGCAAGATACCTTTTTTTTCCAAGAAGTGACATAACAATGCTATCGACATCTAAGGTTCAAACTAGGTTAGATGTGGCTGAAACTTCATTATAGTTCCTGTTTTGTGAATGCTGGCTTTCAGTATGTTTTGGAGAAAGCAGCTGAAGCTTCACTTGATTTTGTCAGTGTTTACTTATCAGCTCTATGATATCTGCAAAGCAAGAATGGAAAAGTTTAGCTGATTGATTCTTGTCAATTGCAATGTAAAAACTGAAAGGAATTCACCTGCTCTTATTTTGAAATGAGAAATGATAAAACAGCAGCTGCAGTAGGTGGAATGGCAAACACTCTCAGCATAATTGCTTTTTGATTTTTGGATCTCAACAGGAGAAAAAGTGTGCCTTTTCTAAATTACTTGGATTACCATAGTCTTTAAAACAGGTTAGAATTTAGAAAAGTGTGTTAGAGCAGTTCCATGTGCCTGGAATTCTAGCAAAGGCTTAGAACCATATAACTGCCTATACTGTTATCACCAGCCTGGTTGCACAAGACTATGTGATTCTTATTCCATCTTTCTGCTGAAGTTCCAGACCAAGTCACTTTCTTTCCCATGTCCATAGGATCCTTCCTGGAATATTACGTGGAATTCCTCCCTATATTGTGATATTAAAGAGAAACTACACAAAAGTTCTCTTAATCCACTATGTCCACTTCCTTTTTCAGATGAATAGGTAACTTCAACACATTATTCAGTTGTGTTGAAATTAATTAACTTTTCCACATACTGTGAGCACAATATCTTGATCATAACATTGTGGACCTCCATGCAATCCTGCTAATGATTGTATCTCTGTGAACAACTCAGCAGGATCTCAATGTCTTTTGGGGTGACACAGGGCAGAAAGAACATAAATAGTCATGCACATGCTAGATGCAGAAAGATCCTCACTTCAGCCAACTACGAGAGAGTAGATGTAAAATAACTTAAAGTCCCAGTGACTTCTCCATTCCCTGATCCTGAATTCCTGCTTAGATCACACCCATAGTCATACCCACCACCCATGGAACCTCTCCAAGGATTAAAGGAAGTTCCAGGGCTCCTTTGCACTTCCCCAAAGACCTCCTACCAAATACTAATCCCTACCAGATCCCAACATCCCGTTTCTATTGGACATGGATGGTAGACATACAGATGGTCATTTTCCAGTGTCTGCAGCTTCTGTACTGTGTCTCCTTGAGGCAGCTTTCCTGCACTGCCTGCCACCAGTTTACCAGACAAAAGCAATGGTATTTAAACCAGGGCTAGAACTGATTAAGTAACTTTCTTTTTTGTACACTATAAAACTTTTAATGAAGCTGTAACACTGGCAAATCTCTGAATAAATGCTAGCCAAGTCAAGTCTAAATGAAACAACAGAAAACATTTGCAACTGTTTTCACAACAGATTTACACTCATTGGCAGAAGAGTACACTCTTCCATTTTAAGCCTTAATACCACCATTCTTTCATCTCCTTCTCTGTTAAGTACATGAGCTCTTACCTTGATGTCCATTACCAAACCATCTGATGTTCCATAAGATGATATTAACAATAATAAATCTCTCATCTTTCTTATCATGTATTAGTTGGAACTTGATTAGGAATAATTTTAGGCATTGCTACTCCTGTGTTACACTCAGGGAGAAAAAAAGTCTTGTTGACTGAAACATTAGTAAACAGGATTATGACAAAACAAATCATGAAAGTAAAAGAGCTGGGGTGCCCAAAGCATTTAGAGAAATGCATTTGTCATATCTTGGAAATCAATCAAGAATTTGGGGAAGGGGGGCAGAAAGCTAGTGAGGTCAAAAGGTAAGCACAACTAGCTGTAAATAATTTCCCTCAAGATAGCTGACTGACACAATGTGCATGAGCTGAAACCTGCTTATTTGAACCCTGTGAACCCAGTACACATTTCTGTTGGTTAAATATCTTGGAGCTAGAGGCAGATGCAAGAAGTGAAGGTTACTCCCTAGTTACCAACAAAAAGCAACCTGCTCTCCTACACCTCTCCACTGAGCCTGGAACAGGGATGATCAAACAAAAAAAACCCTTAACCCCTGGGAAATACATTCCCCTGTGACACATGGGAACGGTCCTGAAAAACAGCCTGCACATGCACTTTGGCTCGTGTTTACACACCAGATGTTTGATATAGCCCAGGACTAATCAAGGAAAGGAAGGCGGAACACTGCTTGGAATTTCACTTTTGTTTCCCTCAGCATCTCTTCTCCTTCTTTTCCTTCCTCAGCTTCTCTTTTTCGTCTCTGTCCATGTCACTCTATGACTTTGACACTTTGTTGCTGGAAATACGTATTTTGGCAAAAACTGCAGAAAAAAATAGCACTGGGCACCAGTGAAACCGCCCTGAATAAATGTGGGAAAAAAACCCCAAACCAAAACAAAAAGCACCCTCTTTAGAAGGAAAGCTTTAAGCAAACTCTAAAACAATAGGATCTTATTATTTTATGATTCTTTGCCCAGTCAGCTTCTGGATAGTGGATAGAAATCTTACATTTCATCCATGAAATTTATTCCTCTGCAGATATTATCTATATTCTAACATGATTTCATTATGAATTTTAAGAGGAAATACTAGAAGCGAGCACAAACGAAAAACTCTTTTACTACATTAATAAACTTCTCAAATCCCAATACTAAAGTTGAGCTGTAATGAACATGTCAAATTAAAACTCCTGTAATGCTCTAAGGGCACCTCATGGCCTACTCCTACTACATCTCAAGTCACCTAGAATCAGTCTGGTGATGTCTGCCCCATTTCACAACTGAACTCAGAAGCTATCTAAAATTAAAAGCTGAATGAATTTGGTTCCAGCAACCTGAGGCAGTTCTTTTCTTCCTGAGATCAGAACATCTCAAAACACCCCTGTTTCACTGTTAAAGTGAAAAGATAATTCATATAGTAAAAATTATGACAAAAAATTTTAACAGGAGGAGGATGAAGGCTGTATGTAACTGTCAGCTGAAGTGAGAATAGTTTTTGAGTGCATTTCACAGCAAGGTCACTGTAAAACCATCCTTTCACAAAACCACACCTATCACTATGGTAGTGCCTCCTTTCCATTACTGTCATAGTTATGTACGTTATTGGAAGGGAATAAATGCTCCTTGGTGCCCATTCCTCTCTGGAAGGGAAGGAGAAAAATAATAACTTTGTCATTACTAGAACGGATTCAAATTTCTTGCTGTAACTGTCACATATTAAGTATGTAAGTTTAATCGTCATTATTTCCAAATGCAAATACCTCATATTTCCAGAAGTGTCAAAAATTTTTCTAGAAGAAGTGTCAAATTTTGAACTGCTATTTATATGTAATCTCATTTGAGTATATCCAAATATCAACTTGTAGAACTTTCAGTACAGCAAAAGAAATAAAGCCAACTATTAAAAAAAGAGGTTTCAGACAGTAAACTGGTTCTTCAACAGCATCAATTGCAAATTAGCACTCATCCCAAGACTGGAACTTAGTTATTGTTATTTCAAAAGATGATATTAGAGAAATAATTAATAGGTTAATATTTATAATGTAGGATCATTCAATGAGCTGCTTCAGGTTGAATATGATAAGGCATAAACAAGTATTGACTAATTATCAACTAGGTTAACATAACATTGTGTGCATGTTGTGTGTGTTGGATGAAACACTGTTATGAATGTGTCAAATCTGCAATACTGATTACTAATCTCTGCTGGCAGACAGATGGAAAGTACTTGCTGCCAAGTGTATGTGCCAATTAAGCCATAGAATCATAGAATAACCTGTGCTGGAAGGTACCCATCAGGATCATCAAAGTCCAACTCCCAGCCCTGCACATGACATCCCAAGAGTCACACCATGCGCCCAGGAGCATTGTCCAAACACTTCTGGAACTCTGTCAGGCTTGGTGCTGTCACCACTTCTCTGGGGAGCCTGCTCCAGTGCCCAACAACCCTCTGGGTGAAGAATCTTTTCCTGATATCCAACCTAAACCTCCCCTGACACAATACCCTTATGGATTAAGTAGAGAATATTATCATTCAAGGTAATGGTGATTCAAATATTGCTGCTTGGTAAACGAATTTTGCTGGGTTTTTTAATAACTTTCTGTTCCCTTGTGTTACAGTAACTTCACCATCCTGAGAAACTAGAGCATAAACTAAAAAAGCATGTCTACAATTTAGCTATTTTTAGCCCAGCATTACACCAGAAGAGTTCTGAGTTTCTCTTCAAAGCTTTCTATGCAAGTTTTGCAGAATAAATGCCTTTGACAGCTCTCAGAGCCCACAATTGCTCCTCCAGTTGTACTTTCTGGTGTTTATCCCATAAAGGTCAAGAGATGCTGTACATCTGTGCTCACACTTGGTCACTGCATAGCTGTGTCATCCTCTTCTGCAGTTACTAAGTTAAAGCTAAGCCCTACATGCAGCATTGCCCCTGGTCCCCTCAAGTCATACCCTGGTGATAGACCAGACACAATTCCTTTCCTGGCACCACTATCAGTCAGGAACTACAATTGGATACAGATCATTACACTCACAATTTTAAAAATGCTTTCCACTTCACTTCCACTAACAGTTTGTGGAACCATGGAAAATGGTTAATAGGGTGATTTTATATTATCTGTTGCAGGGAAAACATCCACACTTCTACAGTATTGTTTCAAAACAACTAGACCATTCTGTTTAGAGAAATTTTGCACAAAATGAAGGCAGCAGCTCTAAGGATCTTCACAGGATGCCAGAGTCAGTTGATGTTTCTCTACCTGACAGCCTTATAGGAGTGAAAAACAGACAGATTCTTAAAAATGTTGGCATCTACAGATGAATTAGTAGTCTAAAAATTTTGAGACCCTCAAATTTATACCTGCAAACCAAGACACTGAGGAATCAGCTAAAGGTACCATTCCCAGGGCAGACAGGTCCTGAATTCTGAGAGATGCCAGAATCATATTTCAGTAAAAGCATTTTCCTTCCTTCTGCTGATGCTTTGCACTTGGCTGAGGCAAGTCATGGTGAGAAGCAGAGGTGTTCCAGCTCCAAAGTTGCATCCCAGGAAAAAGAATCTTTTCCTGATATCCAACCTAAATCTCAGACCACCGCCTTTGGGTCCCCAGCTCTCAGACCACCTGTGCACATGATCAGGCTACAGTCTTGTTCAATCACTTTTTCTACATCTATTTGTATACCAAAATTGTTAGTCTAACTAGCTGAAGATGGCAAATAGTTCCTACCAAGCACTGAGCTCTGTTGACTGTTAATAAGTTTGGTTTTAGTACAACCTTGATGTGACTCACAGTAGAAAAGCTTTGAGTTTGAACAGGTTTCCAAAATATTTAGAACCTCACAGACTACTTAGACTGGTTGAAAATGACCTCTGAAAGCCAAAATTTTAGTTGTGGATGCATTCCAAAAGAAGTACTCGAAATTTAAAAGTGGAAAGAAATGGCTGAATAGGCTGTGTTTCAAATTTTACAAGTATTTTCAATGTAGACAAAATGCTGAAAAAAATGCTTTCCAGCCTAATGTTTTGCTTTTTCAAAAGCATAAGGCCCAGTCAAAGTCAGGAAAAATAAAATTTTATGAAAACAAAAAAAAAAAAAAACTCTGTCCAATTTTCAAACCTAAAGGATACAGCTGTAGTAGTACAGAGATGATATTGTCTTTTTCTTTATTCTAATGGGTACCGGTCAGAGCAGGATGTCAGACTGCACTGCTGCAAAGCCCATGCCATAGAGGACAGCCTGTGGTAAGTATCACTGGTGTACTTTATCTTTGCAAATCATCCCATTAACCTTAGTAGGAAAACTCATTTTCTAGGTTGATCTATATTCTTCAGTGTTTGCACAGTTTGTGTTAAAAATATCTGTTGAGGAAGAAGTAAATTATTAATGAATTTTCAACCTCAATTTACCTTCTATATTTGTCAAGGAGAGCTGTGTTTAAATACTTAGCCTGTCACGCTGCTTATGGATACGCATATCCAGGACTGTAACATGCAGAAAGACAGCCTTCCACAGAAGGATAGAAGGGGGAGAAAAAAATATCTCTTTCTTGTAGAAAAGGAAACAACACAGATCTTAGCTAGTAATTTAATGAGAAGTTTTGTCGATTTTGCAGTAAAGTTTCCTCATGAAATTATTTTCACCTTTCTCAAGATCAATTTAATGACAAGATCATAATTTTAAATCCCTAACATCCAGATCATTTCAGCCTGGAAAACTGGAATATTTGGGCACATGTATTTGCTTTGAGGTCAACAGAGGAGATAATATATGAACATTGGGGCTTACAGAAGACTAAGAGTAAAGTTTATTTCAAAACCTGAAAAGTTGGAAGCTTGATGGAAGTGTGGAACAGCAATCATAAGCTCCTTAGTGACATTGACTGCTTTGCTTACTTTCTTGCCTGCTGTTTTTCCATTTAAACACTCTGTCATTGCCAGGTTATTTTGCATCAGAGGAACCTTGGATCTGCTGAGAAAGTAAACACTGCTCAAATATGCACATTTTCTCAATATTAACAGACCAGAATTTCTGGACATGAGTGAATGACATCACACAGGAGACAATAAATTATTATGTTATTAATTATTATAATATTAATTAATTAATATTATTGTAGACAATTGTCTATGCTGCCTTTTGCCTCAAAAGGTACACACTATCTGTCTGGCTAGCATCCCGTGGCAGTAAGCTGACAAGCAAGCTGTTGATAGTGGGCTGGCCTGCAACTTAGCCACCCAGGCAGACAGGACCCAAGCCATGTCTCACAGTGTCCCCTCCAATGGGACTGCATCCCCAGCTGACCCTCATGAGTATTTCAGTCATTAGGTAGCCATGGCTAGACTCCTGATTCCATGAGATGTCATGCAGATTAGTGTGGGGTAACAATGGTTTCTCTTTTTTGAAGTAAAGGTGCAGAACTGCAAGTGCCAACCAACTGCACCCTCGTGCAGACCCTCATCCTATCCTGTGACTTAATTCTTTCTTCCCAATACCCTGATGGGCTCTGGGGATCCAGAATAATGCAGTTCTTTGTCATCAGCAGAGGTTAAAGTGCTATGGATTGAAATGGTCCATGTTCAAATCTACAACTCTTATTCTGCATTCCTAAATCGTGTAGAAGTCTACACCAGGGGCCTTGTTTGACCTAAAATTTTTGTTCATGCAGGTAAGTGAACTGTATACCAAGAATCATGTCTGATTTAATGATGGATATTTAGTTCTTTGTGTATGCACTTATTACAGAGATCCTTGATTTTCTGAATCAGAATAGCTTTTTTTTTCCTGAAGAAGAAAAAAATAATAGTGTGAACACAAAGAGTTTAAAGCTAGAGCAAACAGTCAAGGAAGCCGAAGTATATTACAGTTCTGCTGCTACTTAGAAGTCTTTTGATTTTTGAATGCAAGAGGTTAACACTACAGGGCTGGCACAACCATTTGTTGACAAAGTGCAGCACCATCCCACAGGAAGGAAAACAATGAGTTCTCAAAAAGGTGGCTTTTTTTCCCCTTAATGCCAATAAGGCTCTGCAGGTTGAAATGATGTTTCCATGTTTGATAAGTTAAGGACTTTACTAAAGTGGTTAATGGCAGGTGTGAAATAACTGCTGGAAACATTCTCATCTGTAAAACTGCATCAATTTGGCTGTACCACATTTTTTCTCCATATACCATGTGCTGACTGATAGAATGTGAAATACAGGAATTAAATACATTAGCTCATCCATCCTTATGCTACCAGGCCAGTCTTATTCCCTGACATATATTCAGCATTACCTTCAAGTCCTTTTATGACAGGTGCATGCAGACTTCCACCAATTCTTTGCCAATCCACAAGCTTAATGCTTCCCCAGTTAGAGAACTTTTTTTAAAGTGCAGCTTTTGCATAATTTCATGGCATTATCTCATTGGCCTGCTCTTGGTAAGTTCTATATACTTTTAAGTCTCTTTCCATTTTTTTTTCCACTTCTGCCACATCATTCCTGTCAAATGCCACAGTAAATGAGCAGATTTGCAAAGGTGACTTTTTTGCATCCTCAAATTTTTTCAAAGCACCACTATATAGATCCACATGGCTGTTGGTAAGCAGCTATTAAAAGGACATGTAGAATTATACAAAAATGCAGGGACAGACTTCTGCTAGTGGAGGCATGACCAAAGCATTACTGATGAGCAATGGGCTTTCCTGAATGTTGCTACATCTCATGCAGTCTGTTTATGAAATGCTGAGAAGAATGTTTTAAAAAAAAAACACAATAAGCCAAATTTTGAGATTTTTTTCTTGCCGTTTAAGCCCTCCTATAAGGGAAACTGAAAGTGTTCTGTAACTGGACAAGACTTCTACATTCTTAAAATATCAGTTTCATCCATGGGCAATTGTATGTGTTGGTTACAAGTACACAGGTAGCTTCCCACATAATGTATTATCTGTTACAATTCATACCTGTTCTTCAAACTGAAATTGCACACTCTGCAAAAAATATTCTGCTTAGACCATGCCAATTGCTCAGTATGCTGAAGCCCAGTGTAAAGAACCAGACTCTAGATTACCTTCCTATCTCTACCTCTTTCCCTCATCTACAAAGGTGACAATGTCATAGAAATCAGAAGCACTTTTGTGGTTTAACATTTGCCCTGAGGTGTTTCAGCATGTGATTTAACTGAAATCTTCAGTTGCCTCCATTCTCTTTCTTCATGAGAAAAGTTGGTCTACCTAACGAACAGGAAAGTAAGAAAATCTTACTACTCAATAGTTACCTTCTAAATTACATGGTGGGCTCTGGGGGGGGCTCAGAAGCAAGGTTTATCATTTTCTGACCGTGTCAGATCACGTTACACCCATTAGTACCAGGCAGCAGTCAGAGCCTGAGTAATGCCTCACATTTTGCTATTACTGAATGTAGAGCTGGAAACTGATGGTGAGCACAAAAAGCTTATTTTAATAGCTTAATAGCACATGGTATCCTTTCACAGAATCAGAACAATAGATTAACCATTTTTGTTTGTTCAGTCTTAAGCTATCCTCTATTAACAAATTCACTGCACATACAAAAGCAAGATAGTATTTCTATCTTGAATCTCAAGAAAACTATATTACAGAATCACAGAATATTCTGGTTGGAAGGGACTCACAAGGATCATGCAGTCCAACTCTTCAGTGAATGGCCTGTACCGGGATCAAACCCACAATCCTGGCACTATTGGCACCATGCTCTGACCAACTGAGCTGTATTTTCTAGTTTGTAGTTGTCTCAAATCAGTTTGTTCCACTGTCTCTGAAGTGTAATACCTGATCTGTTATTCCCAAGAGAGCTTTGTCAATAAAGCTGTCATCACCAGTACTGAGCAGTGACAGTTTTATGAAGAATTTTCACTTTATTCTTTTGAAAGGCCAACTACCCAAAATTTCAAAATTCTTCAGAAGGGAAATTCAGGACCTGAATACAGGGGAGAAAGGATTGGAATGCTCAAAATATCTTAAAATGTTACTGTATTACTGTCAATTTTTCAACTGCTATATTGAATTATACATAATATAAAACATATTGTATATATACTCAAGAAAGGTATTTGTTACACACTGTAAGTGTTCCACTTAAATATTGTTAGGGAAGTCTTCGTATGATTCAACCATTTTCCTCTTCCGCTTGTATAAGAGAAGTGCCAGGCAGCAAAATAGGCTTGATTTCTTCTGAACTTTGATATTAATACATTTTTGCTGCACATTTTCTAACAAAATGTTTGTCAGAAACGTAGTCTTGCACCTTTTATGTTTGCTTTACTCAACCACAGTAAATGACATCTAGACACATGCCAAATACATTCCTACTTTGTTCCTTTCATGTATACTAAAATATGTACAATGTATGCCACTCAGTGGACTCCAACATGTTCTGAATATAAGTATAAATATTTTCCAAGCCATCAGACACATAAACTTGTTGCACACACCTCCTTAAAATAAATTTTATTCAAGAGAGAGAAAACCACATTGCGTTCTAGTTTAAAAGCAGGGAAGAGGTATGGGCAGAAGTTGATTAATCAATTCTGAATGGAAGCAGGAGGGATGCTCTGCTGACTTTCAATCGACACTTGTGCAAAACTGCCTGTAATTTTGTGGTTCTGCAGAGACTTGCCACACTTCCAAGTATTAAATACTGCTTTTGTTTTAATATACAGTTTCCTAAGGGACTGTGACTACTGCTAGGGGTCACAGAAGAACTGCACTGACAGCTATAAGAAATGTTCGGCCATTAACACACAGTTAAACAGTGCCGGTATGGTAGGTTAGGCTCCACCTTTAGTTATTTATACTTGCAACATTTTTTTAAGAGTCCAAGCAAGTTGTATGTTCCTGAGGAAACAGAGAGGCCTCGGAGGATGAAAATTGCCCAGGGTTTAATCTTCTCATATTGTCAGTTCAAGGAAGGACAGCAAAGAGCCCTGAACTTTGAAAATGTGTTCAGATTCTAATAAATGAACAATCATTTTCAGATACAGGGCTAGAGTTGAATATTAACCAGATATTGCAAGTTTCTAATTGCTCTATTTCTCTCCATTCCTTTAACGGAGACATTACTGCAAGATCATAGTGGTTACACCTGCTTCCTCTTACCCAGGGAGTTACATGAGAAAGATACATGGTGTCTTCATATTTTGCACCATTAAATAACAAGGCATCAGCCTACAATCTAGTTTACAGAAAGGTTTGTGTAAAGACACTGCAAAGCCAATCTTTAAAGCTTGGTAGATATAACACTGCTAAGCTGCACCCAACAGGTCTGGCTGCACACCTCATGCACAGGAAAAACAGATTATTGTGTATTGCATTATTTTTATTCGTCTGTATTTTGGTAATGAGGACAATGTACTTGGCATCCACTCACCACACACAGAGAAAAGACAGTTTGAACACACACATACATGCACACACTTAGTAATTTTTCATGCAGTTGGAGAGAGTATTGAATTGCTTACATTATGTACAGCAAATAAGGAGCAGCTAACTGTAAGACAAAAACTAATTTGATCTCACATAGTCAAACTGAGTATATATAGCTGCTCTTTATTGAATTTTGGGTTTCATTACAAAGAAAGCTGGACAATGAAATGAAGATGAGAAAATTGTGAAAAGAAAGACGTTTGCTTCTCATTGTTACTATAATCTCAGCATGGTCTCTATCAGTGCCCAGAGTGGAAGTCTGGTTTTATTTTCATGCCCTTAAATTAATATTTTTCTCACTTAGCTACTTGTATTGAGTTTTCATGGCCACACTTCTGTAGCAGGGGAATACAGAACTGGTTTCTGTAAGAAGCTTCAAGAAGCTTCCTCCATGACCAACAGAGCCAATGCCAAGTGGCTTCAGAGGCCACCATGCTGCTTGCCAAGGCTGGGCCAATTAGAAATGATGGTAGTGCCTTGGTGATAACATATTTAAGAAGACAAAGACAAAAAAAAGTCATTGCACTTTGTAATCATGGCCAGAGAAGAGTGGGGTGAACACAGGTGATGGGTACAGCCCTGCAGTGGGGAAGGAGGGGGAAGAGATGCTGCAGGCACCAGAGGAGCCTCATACCAGAGCCGGGGGATGCCTGAGAGGAGGCTCATGGAGAGAGCAGCCCACACTGGAGCAGCCTGTCCTTGAAGGACTGCACCCCATGGAAGAGTGACCCACACTGCAGCAGTTTGAGGGAGAGTGATGA
>VZTJ01001129.1:0-11941 GCA_013397795.1 Orthonyx spaldingii | reverse complement strand
CTTCTCCCTCAGCCGCATGAGACACAACATGAGATAAACAGACCATAACCCCCATTCCCTGTCTCCCTGCACCTCTGGGGGAGGAGGTAGAGCTGGGAAGGAGGGAGGCATGAGCGGAAGGTGTTTTTAAGGTCTGTTTTTCTTCTCATTACCCTGCTCTGATTGCGTTAGTAATTAATTCAATTAATATCTCTAAATCTAGCCTGTTTTGCCTGTCACAGTATTCGGTGATTGATCTCTCTGAGTCCTTATCTCAACTCATGAATTCTTTGTTATATTATCTCTCCCCTGTCCACCTGCAGAGGGGAGTGAGAGAGCTGCTTTGATGGGGTGTCTGGCATCCAGCCGGGGTCATCCCACAACCACTGATGAAGAAAAAGAATTGTGACACTTGTACAGCAATAATGAAACAGATAAATATCCTGCATTTTCCACCCAATTGCTTACAGACTTTCTGAATTAGTGTTCAGGAAATTGGCAGTCTGCTGACCCAGCAGCACCTCTGAGTACAGCAATGGTGTTCAGCTAGCCTGGCAACTCAACCTCCATACCCTGACATGGCTCTAACTCTGGTATGTGCCATTTTATGACAATATACAAATCTTGCCATTTTGTAGTTGGGCCATAACTTGGAACAGAATTGGGAAGCCAACACAACTTATAATTAGTCTAGGATTGGTAACTAATTCCAGGTAGTTTTTTCTGAGATATTTTGGTAGTGTTAAAAGACTTTACCACCAGCTTGTAAGTGGAGGTTTGGTGCAAAAAGGCAGGGTTACACCCAGACTGCTGAATGTCTATATAATATTATTTTCTAAAGAGAAGCTATATTCTAATGGTCATGGTCAGAATTATTCTAGTTTGGGGATCATATCCAATAAGAAAACAAATTCTCTAAAAAGTAGTCTAGAGGAGTTGCAATGAATGTGTACATCACAAATGTGCAACTCCACTTATTTCAGTGACATTAACCCAAGCCAACCTAACACAGAAAATTGCTTAAAACTTGTCTGCTTTCTTTGACATACATCAAGATTATGTACTTCATGGTAAGCATATCATCTGAGCAAGCACACAGTGGCAGCACTCCAACAGCTTTCATTTTACAGTGAGTTGATGCTTTCAGAAAAGGAAGGTTTCCTCTGATGGTTTCACTTTGTTATAATAGTGCTGACCTTCATTTCCAGTGCATTTTCCTAGTATTCAGATGTAGGCTATGGAGCAACTAAAAAGTGCTATGCCCCACCTTAGGATGACACAAAAAAACCCCTGGGATGTTCTCCTGCCATCTCATGATCCGACTCTTTTGAACAACCAGTGTCAGTGGATAGCCACAACCACCACAAGGCAACCCACACTTGTCTGATAGTCAGGCAGATGCACTACACACATGGTGTGTGTACATTAGACATGACACTGGTCACTGCAAGCTGGCTGCAAGCCAAGCATTGTGCTAGTCAGCAGCTGTGACCAGCTTTAGGGGCTTGCACTGGTTTTGGCTGGCACAGAGTTAATTTTCTATGCAGTGGCTGGCATGGGGCTGTTTTGGATTTGTGCTGAACACAGGGTTGATAATATAGAGATGTTTTCCTTCTTATTGAGCAGAGCTTGCACAGAGCAAAGGCCCTTTCTGGTTTTCATCCTGCCATGCTGGTGAAAATATTGGAGGTGCATGGGAAGTCACAGATCCCTCTGTCTCCTCTGCAGATGCACAAGAAAGAGAACAATCATGAGATCAAGGAAAGAGAAGCCTGGGTACCTCCTTCAGCAAAGACAACACAGAATAGCTTCATTTAGCACATTGTAGTTCTGAGAGCAGTGAAGAGACCTCATCAGGGAGAAGAGAACAATGCATGGCTGCAGAAGACAAAGGTCTGTGAGCTTCAGCAACAGGGACATACACATAGGAGAGCTCCTGCAAGCACATAGAGCACCTTGAAGCTCATGATGTTCAATTGGTGCCTGCAGGTGGTAATTAATACGATGCTGATAGCCTGACAAGCAGAACTCTTATCATGAAGATGAGCACATCTCTTGAATTACAGACACTGTCACTCTTTTCCCCTCAGCAGTCCTCAAGACAGCTACGGACCAGCTTTATGGACATTACTGTGTATTTTCCTGTCTTCTGAATCTTCCTCTTTTCTTCCACCTATGACAGGTGATGAAGGCTTGATTATACCAGGAACTAACAGTCACCAAAACAGATGCAGGGGAACCACAGCATGTTTTGAGAAAAAGTGATCCTTACTGTGTAATACCAACCTCAGAGTCCAATTCTGAACCGTTGTTCCAGTTTTGTCTGAAGCAGTACTGGATGCATTGCAGAAAGAGAAAGACACCAATTTTCCAGGCAGTCTCAGTGCACTAGGAGATGCCACTTTCTAAAGGAGAATTGCTGGGGATACGGTGTCAGGGACATCTCATACAGACATGAAGATATGCATGTGGCAAAAGAGACTTTGACTAGCATGTTGGGTCAGGTGTCCTACTTCACAGGGTGTGAACCACTAGCCAAGGTCTCCTGAGAACATGCTTTTGCTTCACCTTCAGTGTGTCTGATTGAAATCACATGTCATCTATTTAAACATTTGGGCCTATTGGCTAAAAGAAAGAGTGACTACTCTCCATGGAATTTCTCATGCTTTGTAAAATGGTATTTTCCAGCTCTTTCTTGGCAGTAGAAATTGGTTTAATGGGCAAAAGGAGAAAAAATACATTTGCACAAACAATAGCTCTCTCTTTCTTAAGCTGAAACTGCTTACGTGCTGTGCAAACAGTGCAGGCTCTGTAGGATCAAAAAGATCTTGGTTTGAAAATTTTAATCTTTGGATTCAAGGCTCTGCCTCTTGGAACTCCCTTGGGAACTCTAGAGGTTTATTAACTCTAGAAGGAGTTAATAAAACACCACCTTCAGCTCCAGAG
This sequence comes from Orthonyx spaldingii, assembly GCA_013397795.1. Classification (NCBI taxonomy): domain Eukaryota; kingdom Metazoa; phylum Chordata; class Aves; order Passeriformes; family Orthonychidae; genus Orthonyx; species Orthonyx spaldingii. Next base: position 9,016 of record VZTJ01001129.1, on the reverse strand, counting down.
GAATCAAAGCAACTCAGCTTCCATGGATCACTGTTTTCACTACAAAAGGGATCACTAGCTGAATGGTTATGACACTTCAAGGTATGCTTCTGGAAGGAGGCAGAGTAATTCATGCCTGTCAAAAGGAAATTCTCTGCTCAGCAGCACCAACCCTTGTACCGATCCACTGCCTATATGCAGGTCTCTATCAATGCAGCTTGAGTTACTACTAAGTAAATTCAACATGCTCAAAAGTCCCACGTACAATTAATACTCATCCACAACGTTAATTTTTCCTTATTGTATTGCCCATGCTGTTAGGACCTGGTCACACAACATGACATCAACTGTAAGTATTTATTAAGAGGTAATGAAGGCCACATTCTACCACAAAGTGATTCTTGTGAAATAAAAGAGGAGGTCAAATGTACCCCCAAACCTGCCTAAAATTACTCATAACTTTACACATAAATCAGCCATCATGCTAGTTGTACATACTGTCATAGTAACTATCCAGACTACAGTAGTACTGCTCAGAGACTTTCAATCGATTTATATCAAATACACATTTCCCGTGTGATTGTTGACACCTCTGGTCTACAGCTATGCCTAAAAATTCCATTCCTCTCCTCCACACCAGTATTAGCCACAGATGTCTCCCAGTTTGATTTTGCTCAGTGAATGCCATATATTGTGAGGAAAAAAAAAATAGACTGGATTGGACAGCATATCACAAAGCATTGATATTGTTTCATTGATGAAGAGCCCTTCCAGTTGATAATGATATACTTAATGGTTAAAGCCCAGCAGAGGAACTGATAGATATGTGGAACAAAATGATGGGTCCTTGACCTATTCTCCAGCATCTCAGTCCAAATAACTTCAAGTCTTGGTGTACATTAAGCGTGGGTCTCTGCCCTAGGCATTTGTGCTAAGCATTTTATCTACACGGAGAAATTTACAGGTCAAATGATATTGATAAAAATACCTCAGTAGAGATATATCATTATTGAATCCTTACATGACACTCTTCTTCAGGAGTAAGACTGCTTACATGGAATTTATTCCAACATAACTATAGCACTATAATCAGATCAACATAGTTCTACTGGTCAAAATTCCCATCCCAAAAGTGTTGTCAAAATTACTAGAAAAAAGTAATACCAGCCCAGCTTCGTCTGTTCAGGTACATTTCATTACTGCTATTTTATGTATGCACAGAAAGGAAAATAAATTTATTCTCTACATAATGCAGAGGGACAATTTTTTTTTATATTGGCTGGGTTTATATCTTGTTTTGTGTCAACAATAATTACTACAAAACTTCGTATCAGTAACATGATAGTATATAACTCAGAACCCAGAGAATCTAAAGGGAATATGGAACTTCAAAAATACTTGCTAGAGCTCAGTGAGCTAGGATTAAGGGGCAAAATAGCAAATTTCACTCTTGCACTAATTAAATGTAATCACAGCTGACAAGTAGCTCTTCCCCCCAGGGGCTTACTGAATCTGTTTTAAAGCTTTAATTCTAGATTAAATAAAAGTACAAACAGTTCCAAAAGGCATCAAAGATATGGCCACTACTGGAATATTAAAATACAACATGAACCATCTGACACAAATCAACTGATTTCTTATCTGGCCTGTTTTTGTCATGATGAAAACCCCTGTTCATCCCAGTTCAATACCATTCTTTTCTTCTGCTGGCACTCAGTAATTTGTTCCTTTCTTCACAAGCAGCAATGAACTGTGGAGGTGGAACAATGAACTCTTTCATGGACAGAAAGACAAGAAAATAAAACCCCTTTCACTGGACATCTTTTGCTCCTGGTCTCTCTCTTTCCTGAGACAATGGTTGCCTATGTATTTTCAAAAAAGAGAAAACTAAAGGAGAGATTATTAAAGTTATAATGATCTAAAAGGATACCCTTTTCATAGCACATCTCTTACCTACACAGTTACAAAGTTCAAAGGGCTAGATCCTTATTTATTATATGCAGGCATTCTTTTATAAATGATGGGAAATCTGCAGGCACTCATGGTTTGACACTGTCTGTCTGTATATTTAAGGCCTGCGTGCTGCAAGTCACGGCACAGGTTGGGCAAGTACACCTTGGAAGGGGATGGCAGATAGGCTGATGCAGACCCAGGACCCTGTTGTGCTGAAGCACAGTTTTGGGGAGCAGAGCCAGCATTCCTCACCTCCCTGACTGCGTGGCAAAACCCACACAACCATGTCACAGTGTTGGAATGATGCATGGAGCACATGCACTACAGCAGCACATTGTAGATGCTGGGCTGGGCAAAGCTTCTCTCTTTCCTTGACACATCAACCCACTCTAGTGCTGTTGCCATCATCCAGCCAATTGAAGTCTATGTTGATAAAACTAAAAAGCAGAGACCAAGCCAAGAACTGATGTTTCTCAAAGCTGCCAGCTATGCCCCTTTAAGACTTTGATATCAAACCTGGCAAGACTTAAGCGCACCTCAAAGTTTGAATCAAACTTTCATTTGTTAATCAGTAGCTATAGATAGAGTTATGATTAAGCAATTGCATTGTGAATGTTGTATGCTTGGCTAATCTTTTATTTTAACAGAAATTGATGGCAATCCCAAGGTGAATGAAGGGTCTGGATGAGAGCCCAGGTGAAGTCAAAAGAACTGAGCAGGAACTGGGGGAAAGGTAATTTCAGAAGTGGGCCATCATAACCACCAACTCAGTGTCCACCTATTCAGACCAGACCCCAGACTCAAATGAAGGGAAGAACTGCACCTGTAAACTAAGAAGCATAGGAAAAAAGAGCTATAAAGTAATAAAGAGTGGTTTGGGTATTAAAATTGAAAAAGTTACATAATTGTAACCAAGGAATGCTGATGCCTCTGTTCATTAAAATGTATAAATAGTGTAAAGTTTTGATGATTCATGAGCCAGCATTTCATGGGTTACCATCAAGCTCCCTACTTGGTACAAATTTAGAATAAAAGATAGAAATACCTCTCCTCAGTGTGTGAATTGGTACTGTGCACCAGGTAACAAGATCACATTTGGGACAACGTTACACTACTAGTTAGGAATATTAGTAGAACTAATGGTAGGCAAAGGAGTTTGCACATGTGGAGTAATTTGTGAGCTTTCTTCTCTCTTTCAGTGGTGAACAGGAGATTGAATAGCGACTTCCATAAGGATTCCTGGATTTTTTTTTTTTTAATCAGATCACAACAGAAGTTTATGGTTTTAACTACTGCTGGTGGTACTGGAGTCTGTATTCCCTCCCCTCAAACACAAAGACCTTTTTCCATGAGATTTTTATTTTAAAAATATGTTCTTATTGTTCCTCTTTTCAAATGCCTGCATTTCTTTAAGAACAATCTCAAAGGACTTGTTTAAGTATTAATTTATTTTCTCCTCCAACATATTCTTTTCATTATAAAAATACTTTGTAATTTGCTACATGGTCTGTGTCCTTTGAGAAGCTGAGCAGCTCCTGAAAAGTGTGAATGCTTAGCTCCTCATAAGGGAGGCCCAAGACAGCATCCCTCAAAGAGCACTGAGCGGGAACTAGGAAAAAGCTGATTGCAATTCTCGTCCATCTTAAAAGCAGATGAATAGCTGCTGTGAGAACAAAGCCTGTGTTCGTTGGCAGAACAAACTAAAAATAATGCAGTATTATAGTCCTGGAACTTTGACTCTTCTTGGAGCATCTTCACACTTAATACTCAACCTCTCAGATTGGAAAATGAGAGAAAAAGGAGTGTGAGGTATGTCGTCCAGGAAGAGAGGCCAGTAGCTCAAGCTGCCTTACACATCTACAGTTTTGTTGTTGAGCATTTTAGGAAACTGAAGTCAATTGGGCTTCTACCACTGCCAGTCACTCCTTTAGTTCAAATAATGAGAAAGTGTTAGGATTCATTATCTCTGATAAAGACCCATGTGAAAGGCGGTCAGCAGATTGCAAGAAGACAATCATTCAGTTTAAGGCGTGACTTCCTTTTTTAAAATCCCAAGAAATTACATTCTCAATTTTCTAGCTTCCTCCACCTGTCATGAATGAGTAATTTATGTCGCTTAAAAAGTCACCATCAAAGGTCTTTTTTTCTAAAAAGGTTTAATATAAATTTCCAAAAGCACAACTTATCAAAGTTCACTGGTAAGGTTCACTGTATTACTTACTACATGAATGAAATATACAAAGGAAACTCAGATTTAAATCAATTAATGCATGCATACCAGCAAAAGGAAGTATGTACAGAGGTATATAACTGTTAAAAATTCCCCTCAAGTTCAGTGAAATACTCATGTTGGATTCCTTTGCACCTCTTAGCAGGTGAAGGTTGAGCTTTGAGGAGGGGAGTATCAGCCCAGACCCTAATTCCACGTTTCCATGACCCAAGTGTTGTAAACTGCAAAACTGCTAAGTTGCAAGAGGTACTGCAATGGGAGGGAGGTGCAGGGCCAGCCACTGTGGCCCAGCAGAGCTCCAAGAGCCTCATCTGGGACTGCTGCTTAGGGTTAGATTTAGTTGTCTATCAGTTTTCCCCCTAGCCATAACCCGGGTCGGAATTTTCCTCCGAAGTCCAGGCAAATGGTACACATAAATAATATTCCCAGGCATGAGACAACACCAGTTGGTTAGGCAGCAGAATTTCCAAGGAACACTGTCTCTCATAAGCTCAGAAGGAGCTTAACTGCCCATCAGTCAAGGTGGAGGCCTAAAGAGAATTCCTGGGATGTCGAGCAGCCAGAGGTGGAGGGTAGGGGGCCATTAATACAATCAAACACCAAAAGGTTTATTAACATTAGCACAACAGTAGACAAAATTTTAAGTAGCAAAAAATGTACACAACTATGTAATTAAAGCTGGTAGCATGATGCCTAACCTCAAGGGGCTTGAATTAAGGCTACCCTGGCAACATTGACTTTCAAATACTAGATGTCACAATGTTGATGTTTCTTTGTCAGAGGCCTCTGGACTACAAAGTATCCACTTAAGGCATAATGGAAAGCTTTGTTTCTGGCTGTATGGAAAGCATAATTTTTTATAAAACCTGGGTTTCAGACAACCTTGAAAAATACAGATTTTTAAAATATTCTAATTGATTTTTCTAGGGGGAGGGGGAAAGAAAGCAAAAACTTACATGACTCTGCAAAGTTCAAAGTTCAATGAAGTCTCCCTGTTCCTAAGATGACCAAGGTGCTATAGTTACAGTGACCATGGAAAGGTACACTAATTAGCTCTCACTTTTGAATTTCATAAAATAACCACAAAACCTTCTTACCAGAAAATGTGTATCGTAACTCACAGTTCTTACGTTGATACTTGAGAACCACAGCATTTTCAGTACGAGAACTTCTCGTGTGACTTTTTGCCTTATCTAGCAAAGTTCTGCTGAACTGATGAATGAAGCCACTACCATTCAACACCAGAAGCTCTTCACAATGCTTTTCTCCTTTCTGCAAAGGTAAGCATGCACAAGGTTCAGCAAGAGGAATCTGCTAATCTAAAGATTCTTTGTGACACACATCTAAACATAACTCACAGGCATATCTCCAGCTCTTGGTTTACCATCAACTGGAACTGAAAAAGTGTGAAAATTAGGAAGTGTTCATGTAACCTTAGAAAAGGCAGATGAAAAAAATCTGTATAACACTGGAGCTCCTGAGCCAAGGGACACTGATGAAGATTGTGCACAGGCAATTTTCAGGAAAATCGAAATTGCCATTAACAAATGCTAAGGTTCTTCGGTGGAAGATAAACACTAACAGACAGTTCCTGTTCATTCCCCTAATCAGTAAGAATTCATCTTATATCAGACATGAAACATTGTGTGGATTAATGGTCTTGTGATCCCTAAAGTTACAATATGCTGTAAGACCTTACCTAAAATTTTAATTCCAGTAATGTAAGCAGTACCGTATACTGAAAATCATTAATATAAACATTAAAAAAAAAAAGGAAGGAAAAAGTCATTGTTGGAGATGCAGTCAAGTACAGTGACTCAGTAATGACAGACTATTTACAAATAGACTGTTGTCTGCAAAAATTGGATTCCTTACCTGGTGTGCAATAAGTCAATAATTACACATTTTAGAGAGGCATTGATTGTTTATTTCAAGGTTGCACAAGCCTGGATGCCTGGTGGTATCCCACAAATCAAGCACCCCAAATATTAAAGCTTTTTGCTATTTATACATTTTAGAAAACAAAGGAATTAGTGTTCATTTGCTATAAGTTACATAGTTCTTACTAATCAGAATCCTATCTTTTGCTGGTTAATTATTCTCTCACTTTCTGTGCTATTTAGTCTGCATGCTCACTTTTCTCTTCTTTTGAGTCAGTGGGCTTCTTGTGCTGGTAGTCTGTGAGCCGGTGGTCGCAGATTTTCCTCCAGGAACTACCTTTTACCAGTCGGAGCTAATTTCAGCACAGTTGCTGAGCTGGCTTTATTAGTTTCTCCCTTATCTGGGAAGTTCTACCAGATGTCACATAAATTTTGCATTCTTTGTGTTCAGTATCAATGAACATCCTTTATTCCCAAGCCTTGTTAAACCTCCCCCTAGATCTGAGATCATTGAAGAATGTCAAGCCTTAAACTTAAACAAGGATTTATTTTTCTGACACATGGGCATCATTTACAGTTTGCTTGTTAGCTGCTATCTTTTTCAGAGATTAAATCTCCCTTCTTGATTAGGCTTGAAAATATACAAAGATCAAACATCAAAGAACATCCTTTCTTATGAAAATCTTTACATACTCCACATGTTGCAATAAGACAGTACATCAAAGATTAATATAAAGCTTTGCAGATGTTTTGTTCTTATCATTTTACCCTTTGGGAACTCAGTTAAATGCACATTTTTATAATACTGTGTTTTCTAGAAAGATGGTTCACTGGACTATTTCTACCACCAGTCCCTGTAAGCTGCCAGGTCACTCCTTCAATTGATGTGTGATCACAGCCCTGCTTGGACCTTTTGTCAACCTTTCACTACCATACAACAGGTTGGCTTCCCTTGTGCCCCACCTATGCACTTTGATACCCTGTTAATGTGATGTCATTTCACACTACCCTGACCACAGAAAGGCAAAGAGAGGCATTTTTACATGCCACTTAAAAGAAGAAATAATTAGTCATACTATAGTGGGATGGGGAAGGGGCTTGACATCCAAGGCTAAAGAGCAGAAAAAAGAAGGGATCATGAAAAACCTTCCCAAAAGGTATTTTAGACCTGACAGTAATGAGTTGCATCTTCGCTGCAAAGTATAAACAGCAGTTAAAACATAGGGAGGAGAAATTAAATCAAAAATATATAATCCACTGCCTACACCATAAGAAATAATTTGATTTGAAATTTTGAGAGGACTAGGAGTAAGCTGAATGTCCAGACACTGGCACCAGGTAAAATGCCACACAAAGGCATATGAATACAGCCCAGTGGGTGTCGCATACCTATTCCCTGCAGTTTTGAGCCTGTAAGCAGTCAGCAATTCATTCAAATCCTTTAATAAAATCCAGTGTTCGTGACTGTGACCTCCCCAAAGTCACTAACCCATTAACTTGGCACAAGCACTTACAAGTATGACAAATTTTACAGTTGAAATGAGAAGAGTCCTTGCACAAAGGGGAGATGAGAGCCAAAAGTATGGAAAGCCTTCCACCACCCTCCTGCCCAAATCTGGACACAACAAAAGACAGCGGCATGCAGACAAGCGAATTCTTTGCTTTTTTTCCTAGAGTACACACTAGCACTGCTACAAAACAGCTGCAAGCTGGAAAGCACAAATCAGCGCACCCACATTCAACTGCTCAGCCATAAATCAAGCCAGAAGCGCTCACTAATTCCTGGATATTTAAAGGCAGCATCAATTGGAGGAAAACAAAATCAGAGGTGGCCTTGAGTGTGTGCTGGGTCTGTCTTTATAGAGAGAATGGTAAAATAAATCAATCAAGCAGTAGATGTGCCAAGCTGAGTTTCAAAGTCATAAGCTACAGCATCATTTTTTGGTGGGACTTTTAAAAAAAATTCTCCAATACCTTTTCTAATGGCTGTAGGCCTGCTCTAAAGCCCAGGTAGAAGCCCTTCATACTAACATGAATGAAATGTGTATGTTAAATGGCAGAGTTGTGATTTCTATATCACAGGAGGGATACAGGGACAGAATCGTCATGGCCCTCTGTTATGGAGGATTGCATCACTGTGGGAGGATGAGAAAAGAAGAAAATGGGAAAGTAATCCTCTGGTCACCACATGAAAGTGGGCAAGAATCCCAGGCAGCCCTCAGCCATCATGTGAAAGCAGAAAACAGAGCCATGCTGTACCTCACCACTGCCTTTCCATGACCCTATTTTCATAAAGTTTATGGGAGAGACATCTTAGAAAATCCCCAGATAAAACATCAATGAAAAGTTTCTGGTACACTCCCAAACAGAGACATCACAAGTCACTTTTGCCATTCTCAGGATCTTCACAGAAATATCAGTGGTATCATCTTGGAAACTTCTCCAAACTTATCCCATTGCTACTGCCTATGCACTAGACTTATAAAATCTAGGCCCAGGCTAGAAACCTAAAACAAAGTTCTTTTCCACTTAGTGTAGCTCGGTCAGTACAGCTTAGTACTTTTGAAACACTGCTAATGTCTAAACTAAAATAAAGCCAGCTAAGCTGGTTAGGCTGTGAGTAAGCAAACACAATGAGGATTTTCCCATTGTGCTGTTGAGCACAGAGGAAGAGCAGCTCAGGACCTTCCCTGCTGCTCCTATAATACTGTCTTGCTGGCAGTGTAAATCAGATCTCCAGCAGGGAGGCACCACAAGGCTGCTCTGAACTGCTTAATTCACAGCTTAACCATCCACAGGCACCCCCCTGCTTGTGCCCTGGCCAGCATCAGGGCTTGCCTGGACCCAAGGAAAGGTCTGGCCACTCTCTCCTGTCTTTCTGCTACAGGGCAGAGTCCCAGAACCTGAATTAACAGCAGAGGAAACCAACAAAACTGCACATAACACTTAGGTTAATGTACTAGTTTGAAAACAA
>VZTJ01001128.1:554976-632461 GCA_013397795.1 Orthonyx spaldingii | reverse complement strand
GATTACATGGGTGCATAAGATGTCCCATTGTGTGATGCCCTTATGAATTGAAATGAATATTAATTTTATAGCAAGTCAGAGGTTCTTAGTTCTTTTTTTTATTCTTCTGAAGAAGCGATCTGTCATTACTAAATGTAATTTATGTTGAACTATAGGAATATTTTATTTGCATTTGGTCACTACAATTAATCTGTGTATTGAAAATAATGGTATTTTTCTTGCCCAACAACAACGAGAATACTGTGAGATAGTTAAAGAGAGGAAACAATTTTCAAATTAATATTTGCCACTGCAGAATGTTATGTAGCTAGGGAACAATATTTCCAATCTCCTATTTTGTTCTTTTTTCTATCTGAGTTTAATACTGTAATCTCATTTAAAATGTATTCTACTTTTTGCTTTTGAGAACTAGGTCATGTTTTGATAATTGCGTTTGTATTCAGATGTGTGACCTAGTAAGGAGATACGTCTTTTTAGCTGTATTTTCAGAAAGAAGACCATTAAGTTGCCTTTATAGACGAAATACAGTAAAGCTTAATTATGTCTTGAACAACTAGATAAACTTAGCTTTTTACAATTGACATCCTTTGGCTTTCTTTAGTTTCTGCCAATTTAATTACGTTTAAAATCTTTACACTGGTGGTTTTGTAAAAAGCTGTCGTATCATTTTGGAATACAACTACAGAAGGGAATTTTCTGGAAATTAAAAGCATACTGCACTTGTATATGGGAATAATTTATAACTTCTTTCTAAATTCAGGTGAAGAAGTAAGACTGCAGTAAATATGACTTTATTTAAAAATAAATGCATTTGAAAAGAGCTGAAAAAATTGAACTGAGCCATTAGTTGCGGCACTTAGAGCTTTAAGTTGGGGAGGGGGAAAATCAAAACAGCCTCTATTTTTAGCAGTGGTTGCTTTTGCTAAAATTATACCAGAATTGTGAAAGTTTGTTTGGGATTTGGGTTTGTATGTGTGTGTGTGTGTGGGTGGGTTTTTTTGTGCTTTTTTGTTTGTTGGGTTTTTTTTTTTAATAGCAAGAATTACAAGACTGTGTGTCCATTATTATAATCTGCCTTGAATCACTTTGTTATTGGTGTAAGGCTGTCTTTATCCTCAAGAAAGGAGGAGAAAAAAGCTTTAATAAATCTCTTGTAACCATGCACAACAAGACAGGCCTGGCTAAATTAAGTCAAATGATAATGATTTCCAGAAGTCTTGTTTTTGAGGCTTTGGGGGAGAAAAAGCTCTCATCATTGTGGGTCAGATCTTCAATGTGTATTTTATAGTATGCCTCCCATTAAGTCAATGTTGTTTTTTATACTGGCTGTGGGGTCAGGGCTGTGATAGTGTATGTATGTTATCTTTTGGGATTTCAGTTGCAGAACAGACTGAGGCTATGTATGGAGCTCAATGCAATAACCACACTCCTCAATAAAAACACCATGTTTAATAAACACTGAAGCTGTAGAAAGGATTTGAATTCAGCAAATACATGTAATTACTCAAATTGACATCTGGCCCCAACCTCTTTTAAGTGAGAAACACCATTGATTAGCAAAGCTCTTCCAAAGAATGTAGGCATAAGTGCCCAAATCCCATAAGCAGGGAATAAAAATTGGAGACTGACTTTCTTGGTTCTTTTTAAAATTAATGTGTGGTCAGGTGAGTTTTTTATTTTACCTTTGGGGACAAAACCCCTTACTCATGGTCGGAACTAAGGTCTAGAACCTTACTAGATCTGAACTAAGTTAAGAATGAATTTTTTAAATGAAGTATTAAAGTTACTATTTTCTTGTTGCATTATGACAAATCTTGCAGTTCTTTGTTAAAAACATTTAATTAGTTTTGATGCATAAACTGTGATGCAACTTTAATAAGTTGTGATATTTAGCAACTTTGTTTATACATAAGTCTAACAGATATGATTAGTTTTAGCATAGTCCACTCTGAATGAGACCATCCTGAACGAAAGCACCTTGTCATCTGTTGCTTGCATTTGGTTTTTTTTATTGTGTACTTTTTATTTTATTCAGAGCAGATACAGTTCTATATTTACAGAGTTTGTTTTCCTTCTTTAGTATTTTTTCTGTCTTTCTGGCTTTCAGTCATCACCAGACTTTCAATTTACCTGAAAGAGTGCACTTGTTCATCCTTCAGATGGACATCCTCTTTTCAAAAAAGTTCCTAGTTTGACTATTGAAGATCATACATACATGCATTTCTTGGTGCCACATTATATGCTATGGTTTGGTTTTGGATGCAAGCTGTCAAAAATTGGTTTCAGAGGTCCCAAGAATGGTATCAGGATTATAAAAATTTTCACTTGATTGCTGTTCTGCTAACTGCTACCCCACCTTCCCATTGTGAAGGCTTAAAAATAAGCAAAAATTATCATTGATGAAGTCACTGCTGTGCCTTGTTTTACTATTTGAATTTCTGAGGCTTCTGTGGAGCTTTCGTTAGCATTTTAAATTGTGGTTTAGTAGTGAACACCCAAAATTTACCAAATTTACCAAATCCATCTGTGCTTGCTGCAAGTAGATCTGGGTATCATAGATGGACTACTCTAGTTTGGAAATCCTTTGATAAGAACTGTGGATTTCTCTCTTAGGGAAGAGAGATACATGCTATGAGTTGCATTCCCATGCATATGGGAAGCTGGATGAAATTTCAGATAGCTATCAAATTTGAAAAAGGACAAATTACAGCTAGCAGAGTCATGCTTAACAGCCAGCCTGAGGCATCATGGTCTCGCCGTGTCACTGACACTGTGAAAGGTAGATTTTGGCACAGTATTTCGCTTGCTGTAATATGTTATTGCCTGTTTGATTAACTGTACAGTGTAACTAATACAGTCCTTGACTAGTAGCAGCATTCTGAGTGGATTGCTGGGCTCTTGGTTGTTTTCCAATAGTAGATTTATTTCTTCTCTTGATATTGAATTAAGATAGCCTTTGACTAAGTGTTGTCTGATCCTGGTGCTGCTGTACAGCTGTGACAAAAATCAACATAACCTCAGCGGTAGTTTAGTTTTCCTTCTGGTAGGAATTCCAGATGTTGGTCTTTGAGGACAAGAGGCTGTGCTCTGAACATGGCTCTTTAAGTTTCCTTCCACAAAGGTAACTCTACCAAAAGGAGGGTGCTACTTGCTCAAATGGTTTATTGAGATCAGCATAGCCAGTTTGCACTGTGTTAAAACAGGCCTTCACTATTGCTTGCTGTCCAGGACTTCCATTCCCCCTCTAGGGAGCTGCACTGTGCATGTTTGATGCGTTTGGAACACTATCCTTTCGTCACCCTGTTCAGGTTTGAAATTGCATGTTTCAATCACTGAATGAGAAAGAATAGTTTGTTAGCTCTGCTTTGCCTGTCTTGGTGTCTGGCTCTGTTACTTGAATGAATTGATATTCAAAGGGTAGCAACTCTTGACATGGTACTGAAAGCATAATGTTGCTCTTCTCTCGAAGAAATTCTGAGCTCACTGCTCGGGCCAAACATGAGGCTATGACTTCAGAATAGTATTGTCAAGTCTTGTATTGAATACACCTTTTGCCTAGGTAGGCACTGTCTTGATGATATTGCTAAGCTAGCTTAAAAAAAAAAAAAAGCTTATTGTGAAATATTAGGGAGTGTTTCTTCTGTAGTGTTCTGTGAATGAACTGGCTTGAAACTATTACTTGGTAAATTATGCCAATTTAGAAATAAAAATATTTTAGCACTAGACTGGGGAATGTATTGTGTCAAACGAGAGTGCTAGTGATAATAGAGTATGTGTTATCTTCATACTGCAGATCAGACAAGTAGACAATAAAAAAAATGAAAACCATATCCCATTTAATTCTCTTAACAACCAGAGTTTATATTAGAGACTATAGTTGTGTGTATATTATATAGAGACAATAGTTCGCATTTTATTTTGTGTGCTTTTTAAGAAAGGAAAAAAACTTACGTAGAAGTAGAATGTAAAAATGTAACTGAATTCTTTTAACTCCTTTGTGTTGTGTAAATTCACTGCTTGATTATGTGCTGTGCTTTTATGTGTTTTTGTGTGAGTAATAAGTTCTTAAACATACTTAGTAAGAGTAAAAAATACAAGAAATAATTTTCATTTTTCTTTTATCCAAAGCTTGCATTCATTTGAACATCTAGGTTTTACTTCATTATTGTCTTACTGAGGGCAGAATGAGACTACAAGACGCAGCATAGTAAATGTGAAGAAACTGAAGAATCTGTTTATCAAACTGAAGTGTGTCACTGGAGATGATTGAAAAGTCCAAATAATGCTATATAGTACAAGAAAATTATAAAACAGAAAACTGTAGCTAAAGGGTTTGATTAAACCACCTCTTTCATTCCCATTAGTTTCCCAGTTTCTGTTTCTATTATCAAGAATATAGAACACAGTCTCTCCCTTACTTGTTCATAATAAAGTACCAAACAGATTTTTTTTAGTAAAGAATATGATATTCCTCTATTAAAATTGGAACATCTTTTTTAATTCAAAAATATATTATTTCTATGTCATATTTAAGAGTGAGTGATTAATGGAGGAAACAGGGAAATTAATAGGATTGAATGAGGTGCTTTAGCCACTGTCAAAATAAATGGAAGAAAAACTCTATTAATACCTTTTGCTTAATAGTCAGCTATAAGCAATGTACAGTAACCAGTTTCATTAAAAAGCAAAATTTCTTTACAAGTATTAAAAAATATATTTTTTTAATGCAGCTCTTTATTGTTATTGATTGTGTGCCTGAACTTTGAAGGTATTAAAGCAAAGACAGTAATGTTCAAACAAGTCTATCAACAGTTGTAGTCTATTAAGCTTCTTATCTAAAGCACAGGAATTAGAGGGTACCTAAAAGCCTTTCACAGCTGTAACTAGCAAATGTATGGCACAGAATGTCCTGTTCAGTCTTTAAAGTGTGGTTGTTTTTGCAGATGAATATATTTTTGAAACATATTGGGATATAGAAATTAATTGAATAATCACTTTGTCATTATTTTTGCACTTACGATAGGTAAAGCTTTGTAAAATTTAATTACTTGCCATGTGCAAAAATGGTTTGACCAATCTTCTTTACCCTGAAGTTCATGTAGGAAGATTTGACAGTCTCTCTCAGCTACTTTCATATGTTGCTATATACACTGGTTGGTTTTCTTAGTGTTACAGAATGGAGGAAAGTATTTGTTGAAGTATTTAATTTCTGTTAGTTTTTTTCTCAAGAGAAGAGTCTTTTTTTGATGGTAGTGCTTGCAACTTAAAATGAAAGCAAACTGTTATAGTCACTGACTTGATTACAGATTTTTCAAGGCAGGGTAACTGCCTGAAACAAAACTGTCATTGCTAAGGTTATGTGCCATTGCAATGTTGTTCTTCGGGAAAAGGTCCCCAAAAATGAAATCAAGATACAGTGCTGTGTTGCAATTATTTTTTTGATTTCCTGTGACATAAATTATTTAATATGTTAAATGTAATTTTGTGATTATAATGTTCGTAGTATAAAGAATATTCCAATTATCAGAATTGCACACGAACTGCCTCTATTTGCCACTCAAGGTGCATAGTTTATGCCTTTTATGCCTCCCCCCCTTTTTTTTAAGTTAAAAAATCTTAGTTTTTATAATCAAGACCCACATCACCAAGAGACATAAAGAATCTGGGTAGTGAAGAGGTGGAAGAGAAATCTATTCTGAGTTACAAAATAAGAATATTTGGGCATAAACTTAGTTATTTTAAAAACAAAGTAAAAATCCATTCCTAGTTATTGTGCAAGCTAAAATGTAGTTTCAAATAATCATTACTGCTGATTCAAAATTCCTATTTATAGCTGTGACCTTTTGAAAATTCTTTTATAACTTGTAACCAGACAACTTGGAGATTTTGGGTTCATAAAGAAACTCTGTAAAGTAACAGATCTCACACCTTTCGATACTGGTAGAAGAATCAGCCCATAGACTTGCAGTATTATATTTTTTTAGTTTTAAGCTATAGTTAGTTGAAATATGCACTAAAGATAAACAGCATATAAATAAGTGCATTGCTTTGTAATAACAAGACTTAAATTTGTAATTCTTTGTTTAACATTCTCACTCTTTAGATATAACTCTTTTTTCCTGTTTCTTGCTTTCCTATTGGGTCACCCTTCAATTATGGAATCGATCTACAGATATGCACTTAGTGGTATTTAAACATTTTGGGGGCATGTGACCATTCTTTATATTAATTTGAAGTCTCCATTGTTGCTACATTTAAATAAATATACTAAGAAATGGGGAGGGAGCTTTCTTATCTATAGCTTAAAATTTGTCCTTGGAAAGGTTCTGGAACAACTCAATGTGGAAACTACTGGGTACATGAGGGACAATAAAGTCATGAGGTGTAGTCAGCATGGAGTCAGAAGAGGGAAATGTTGCTTAACCAGTCTTACAACCTGTGATGAAATGACTAGTTTATTAGATGAGAAACAAGCAGTGGATATTGTCGACCTCAACTTCAGTAAGGCTTTTGACAGTATCTCTTGTAAAATTTTTGTAGAGTGAGTATGGACTGGATGAAAAGGCAGTGAAGTGGATCAAAAATTGCCAAAATGAATGGGTGCAGACTGTGCATCAGCAGCATGAAGTCTGCTTGGAGGCCTCTAGCCAGCGTGTATCCCAGGGGCAGTGCTGGGTTCAGTCCTGTTCAGTGTCTTCAGTGGTCTGGATGATGGCATAGAGTGTAGCCTCAGCAAGTTTGCTGCTCATATAAAATCGTAAGGAATAGGTTGTGCTGCCATTCTGAGGGAAGTGAGCAAGCTGGAGAAATAAACCTACTGGAACCTCATTAGTTTCTACAAAGGAAAATACAAAAAACCTCCTGCACCGGGTACATGATGGGGGTAATGATATGAAAAGCAGCAGCACAGAAAAGTCATGCAGGTCTGGGTGGGACACGAAGTTGAATGTGAGGCAGCGCTGTGCCCTTGGCAAGGAAGGACAGTGGTATCCTGGGCTGTATTAGGATGGGTGTTGCCAGGAGTTGAGGGAGGTGATCCTTTCCCTCTCATCAGCACAGGTGAGGCCACTCCTGGAGTACTGTGACCAGTTCTAGGCTCCCCAGTAAAAGACACAAAGCTACTGGAAAGTCCAGTGAAAGGCCCTGAAGGTGATGAATGCTCCAGAGCATCTCTTCTGTGAGAAAAGGTTGAGCAAGCTAGGACTGTTCAGCCTAGAGAAGACAAGGATTGGGAGGTTATCTCGGCAACATATATGAATTTCTAAAGGAATGGGTGTTAGAAGATGAAGCTGGGCTATCTCTGGTGGTGTCTAGTGACAGGACCAGAGGCAATGGGCACAAACTGGAACAGAAGAAATTCTCCGCGACCACCAGGAAGTCCTTAATCACTGTGACGGGGACTGAGCATTGATACAGATTACCCAGTCAGGTTGTGGCATCCCCCTCCTTAGAGATCTTCAAAAGCCGTCTGGACATGAGCTTGAGCAACCTGTTCAAGGTGATGCTGGTTGAACAGACAGGCTGGACAAGGTGAGCTCCAGAGGTTGCTTTCAGCCTCGACCATTCTGTGATTTAAAGGCTTCTCATGTGCTGCAGACATATGTAGGCAGATATTTGCCACACTTTCTTAATCTGCTAGAGTTAGATAACAAATTGTGGAACTGTTAATCTATTCCTCAATTTATGGCATACTTTCCTCTAGTGATCCATGTAATACTGACAGTATGCAGGATATTTTTATACAATTTGTCCTCCTGGCTTTATGTTTCATGAAATCCATTATTCAAAAGGAAAAATGAGCTGCTGGAAATGCCCCCTGAAGTTGCTTGTCCTAGTAAGCTGTTCACTAATCAACCTTATTTGTCAAATAATCAGAAATAAGCATGTAGAATAAATAGCTTGGACAATCTATGTCTTTGTTCTGTGGCAACTCGGTTGTGTTGTCATTTAAAATTGAATTCTGTAACTACTTCCGTCTTAGATGGATGCTCACAGTTTTTGAGGCAAATAGAGTATACTCACTACTTTCTTTTCAGTTTCATTCTGAGAAACAAGAGTTCTTCTGTTCATAATTAAAGACAAGTCAAGGTTATGAATCTGGTTCAGCAGGTACTAGAGGTAGTGACCAGCTTCTGATTTATATCTGAATAGCTGTTCTTTCTGAAGATTGATTGCCAGAGGTCACTGAATTAAGATGAGAAAGGAGCAATAAGGACCTTTTTGGAACATTGTCCAGGTATAGGACAACACAGGAATAGCAAGGGAGGTTAAGGTGACTGTCTTTCATTTTAATATTTCATATCAAATGCATAAAAAGGCAGGCTTTAAACTGGGGCTTCATTTGAATATTTGTAGATACCAAATTCTGACTGCTATAATTAGTTGAATTGAAAATATTTGTCCTAATCTGTAAAAAAGTACTTAAAAAATAGAAGTTAATTATATCTAAAGGACTGTATAGAATTTGTGCATTGTTAGGACTTGAGTGGGCTTTCATGGAATTTTCTTTCCTGATTCATGGGAATCATGAAATGTTACTGCAGTAGCAGTGCAGACCTTTTACTTTAAGAGAAGCTGAATTCTATGTCCGTTGGACTTCAGTTCTTTAATTCTGACTCCTATATCCTAGCCAAAAGAAAGGGAATACTGCAGATATTCTCAGGTTGATTGTAACAGCTGCCAAGCTACAAATGGATGATTCTGATACACTTTATAGGCACTTGGATAGTCTAAATCTCAAAATCTTGTGTCTAGTGCAGGATTGTTTTCCTTTTATATGAGTATGTGGTACAGTTGCTTACAGAAAATATTACTTTTTACTGAATGTTAAAAATTTTAAGTTAATCAATTTGGACATGTTCATGCAGGTTGACCAGGAACACAAATCACAAATCTGGAATTCTGGATAACCATATTATTCTTCCTCTGCCTGTTTCAGGAACTCACAGTAAGGGATCAGCATCAGTGAGAGGTCTTCCTTTGAGTAATTGGACAACAACTAAAGAAAGGGGTTTTTTACCCGCTATGTAAAATCTACTGTATGTAGTGTTTCGTAAAAATAAGGCTACTGTCATATGCAAACTTTTGCCATTTTGATTTTACTATATGTATTCATTGTTCATACTTTCTTCTTCCTCGCTAACTGTGGAAAGTAGATTTTTCCTAGTTGATCAGGCCATTTATTTTTTGTCAATAATGAGAAAGTATGGTTATGCAGAAATAGAAAAAGGCTGCTGAAGAGTTACTAAGAAAATGTCACATGTATTTCAGTTTCCTCCCAGCTATTCTCTTACATATCTGTAATTTTATAAGAACTTTCTTAATAAATTAGTCAGAAGACTAAATAGTCACTTATGATTCAGATCAGTAGAATCCAGGCAATTTTTGCTTTCTATTTGGGGAATGTCAGTGTCCGCAATAATATGAATCAGCTGTGTGGGCTTTATGGCACACATCTGAGAAACTATGTAGTGGTCAAGTCCTCTAGACCAGGTGCCTGTATTTGTATGCTGGCCTGTTGTTTGTCATATCATGAGTTCTAAGCAGAAAGGAAATCCCTTGTTAGTCACCAGCAATAGACATCATGTGGAAAGTCACTGGAAGATGAAATAACAATTACCTGCTTCAGAACAATTGTGATTCTTTGAAATTACTTCCAACACATTTACATGTGTTTTTATGTGCATAATTGCAAAGTGCTCATTCTGTGACATTCTGTACTAATGGCACAATTGAGGGCGAGTTTAGCTTACTCTATTCTACATCTTCTGGTAATGAAGTGTCACAGGAGAGCAGGAGGTATTGCAAGATTACAAGATGCTGCTGGTTAGCCGAATCTAAAACTACATGTGACATGTCTGTTTACCAGGGATGTATTCCTGAAGTTGAGCTAAAGATTTACAGTGCATTGTAGGAAGCAAGTCCATTTCTTTATATTGCTATATAAAAAATATCTTCTATTTCGTTTGAGCTTTTTATGGGTTTAGTTTAGCTATTTAATGTTACTAAGTTTATTTTCTCTATTGAAGTTCTTCAGTTTACCTATTGGTCTCTCTACCTGTATCATATCTTGAATGGCCAATAAACATCCTTTTTTACAGGTTTTGTCAGCTTCTGTGCTAACAGATTATTCCTCAAACATCTCAATACGTAAAATTTATTTTGACCTACTTGTTCATGTTTGTCTTCTCTTCAGCCAGAACTCTCTACTCCTGTGATCTCAAATACAGGGATGTGTTTTTGTCTTATATCTGTCTCTGTTGCTGATATAACATAAACTGAATTGGACCCTTCTATTTCTTTACTGTACTTAGAACCTTACTTTTCTGTAATATAATTAAACATTGATATTACATTAGGACATGACTATCGGTGTTTTCTAGGGACACGTTCTATGTGCAGAATGAAGTGTATTTACAGAATAAGCAGCATGTTTTACAATAGAATAGATGTGTGAAGTAATTCTTTCTGAACTCATTGTATGAACTACCTTATTATTTAGTGTCCTTCATATTCCACACTTAGATGTACTATGGTAACTCAGTGAAATTCTCTAACTAAATTTTAATGCTGCTCATTACTTAGTCTTTTTAACTACTTCTGGCAACATTAGTCTCTATATATACATGGTCTACTCTTGTCTCTGTGTCATACACTCTCATTTAGTTTAGTTAATCTGTTTCTTTTGTATGTATCTTAAATTCCTTTTTGATTTTACTATGCAGCTCATGATTGCACCCTGATAAACCTGTATCACATCTAGAATTTAGCACTAATGAGTAATTGTAAAACAATTGCCTGAAATTTATATCTTGTTATTTGAAGTGTGACAAAAAATGTGGAATGTTAAAGTATAAAACCACTAGGCTTCTTGACAAAGCTTTAAATATTTTCTATCACTCGTAGCAAATGAGCCTTGTCATGTAGAATCATTGTGGAGATTGACCTGTCTATTTGTGTAATTTATTGTTCCTAAAATTTAAGTGCATACAACTCAATTAAGTCTACAGGGCATTATTTGTCAAACATCATCTCTGGTTTTCTTATGGGCTCAACAGCTTTGGCAGTTGTACATTAAAGTCATGCAGATAAATGTGATCAGGTGCCTCTTGTGCCACAAAATACTAATACTCCAAGAAACTTTACCTTTGTTAACAAGTTCTAGTAGCGTAGAAACTCAGTTTACAATCCCAGGTGATTACTAACTCTTTTCTGTGCTAGTTTTCCTGATACTCCACAAGAACATGTTAAAAGGATTAATTTGTTAAATTAATTTAATAGATACACACAAGGCTATTACAGAGAATTTGTATTTTACCTCTTATTCATTGTCAACTCTTATGTCAGGTGATCCTTTCAAATTAATATTCTTGGGAAGTGACAATTCTAATGTACATTATCAAACTGCTTTTTCTCCCCTTGAATTATGAAATTTTTTTACTTCATTATAGGAATGCTGTCTGTAAATCTTGAAACCAAGCTGTTTTATAATGCTCTTTCTGTAACTTTCATTTCCATGTGCAATAGTCTATTTGAATTGCACCATAGCTAGTTCCGGGAGTTGCTTATCTTAGGAAAGTATTCTGCCTTGGAGTACTGCAAAAGCCGTGCAAATAGTCCTCAAGACACTGTTTGCTAGTCTCTGATAAATGGAACATTCATATAGGCAGCAACTGCTGGAAACTGCAGTTAACAATGACCCTGCCTCCATGTTCAGGCAAACTATTTTTTATTTACCCATGGCACAGGCATATTTCTTTAAGAGAAAGGCTAGCTGTGTCAGCTAGCAAAATTGCAGGACTGTTTGGCAAATTGGTTGTGTTGACAGGGTTATAAGTTTCTGTCAGCAACCTGGCCCTGCTGGAAATGAGAGTTGCCTTTACATATAACTAAGAAGAAGTAAATAGAGAAAGCAGATTTTTCTACTATTCCTCTGTCTCCTATGCCTTCTGTGGCAGATGGCAGGTATAATGGATACCTTGAGCTCTTTTAAGTCACTGGAAGAGCTCTTGCAAACAGTAATAAGTAGCCTCTTTTGACACTGAAATTGATTCAGATAATCACTATTAATCATGATCTAAAGCAGCAACCCAGGGGCTTTGTTTTAAAGCATCTGTTAGAATCTTGAAAAGCATTGCTAAGTTTTTGTTCTTTTTGAAAGACAATTGGATTTTCATTAGTTTTTAATCATAAAAGCAGGTCAATTTACAGCTAAAATAATGTTGTTTAATTACATATTTTGTTTGTTACCCAGTGAGAGACTACAGGCTTGTATGTTGTCATGCTGATGTACACCAATATTGAATGATTCTTTTGTTAAATGAAGTTATCTGAAGTGTATCTGTCAGACAGGAAAAAGGTAAGCCAGATAGCACAATTACTAAATTTAGAACTAGCTAGTTCACTAGGAAAAGTTGTAATTAATACATTAAATTAATAATTTTTCTCATATTATTCTTCTAGATTTTAAAAGGAAATAAGTCTCTCATGCCTCATTTTCATTAATATATTGACAGGAGGGTTTTTACTTTCCTATTTCCGGCTAAGACTGAATGTACTGCTCATTGAATTGAATTAGCTAAAACATGAAAAAGAAGAAAATATTTTTTTAGCATCAGCAGAAAAAGCTATTGCTGTCAAGAGCTGGTTTAACTTTTCAACAAGCTGTACACCCAAGTGTCCAGCTAATGAATTGCTTTTGACTATCTTTGAAACTTTAGCAGCAACAACATACTACTGGAATGCTGTTTGAGTATATTTTAAAATGGATAGCTTGTGGTGACTGTTACAGTAACTATAATTAAAGCTGTAATATACAGGTTTATTTCTAAAATGAATATGCATTTTTCATCAAACTTTGAATTTGTGGTGAAGAGGAATGAAGAGAACTTGAATTTGCAGAAGGTGAAAAGCAGTACTTTAGGCTGATTATTTAAATGACTTTTCTGTATCAGAGCACTGATGATAAATTACATACAAACCATTCCATGGTTGCACAGGCCTCTGGAGCCCTGCTACCTGTCATGTGTGCTGGCAGCATGTGCTTCTGTTTGTCAAACTGAAGACTTTCCTACCTCTATTAAGCTCTTAGCTGCTGCTTTACAGGACGAAAGGGGCAATAGTGATGGCCACTATTGCCAGTGGTGGTCTGGGAACGTTAAGACACAGAGAGCTTCTGGCTGTGAAAGTATCACAGGCACATCATACATACACCTCTCTTTCATCTGGGACTGTTTGTATAAGTGCTTTGTGTAGCTCTGCTATCTGTGTTCTTGAAGTTTACTTTTCAGATTTGTGTCAAAAGTGAGCAGAAACCAGAAGAAGATATGCAAACCTATTCAGCCACAGAGGGATAAGGAGGGTCATTTTTTTTGCCAAAATGTTGCTGATCAATACGTTTTTAGTCACAGTTTATTTTATGAAACTTTTTTTCCATAATACTGCTGTACAATGAGCAAAATGTAATGAAATCACATTCCAGAGATGTTCTTTATGAGGTTGGTGTTAATTGGTGCTTTCTTTTTCAGCTAATCTGCCTGTACCTACTATTGCTGCAATGGATGGAACTGCCTTAGGTGGTGGCCTCGAACTGGCGTTAGCCTGTGATATACGAGTGGCAGGTAGGTCTGAATCCTGCTATGGAATATAAAATTATTGGCTGGCTTAACTAATCCATCCGTTGGCAACAGTCTTATAAAACTTACCTTGTATTTGACATTGTTTATAGCTCATTATTTTAAAGGACTTTAGCAGGAACTTGTCTAAGTACTTTCTAATGTTTCACTGAAAACAACACTGTTAGCTGGATTGGTTTTGTTAAATGTTTATTTGATTCTTCTGACCCTAATTTTATCAGTATTATCAGAAGGGTTATGTAATTATTTGCAGGGGGGTTTTTTATTCTTGTGCATTTGAAGTGCTCTAGATGGAGAGTTGATTTTATCTAAACAGGGTGCAGGGAAAGAACAAGAGTTGCTAGTGAGTGTATTATTACACAAGAAATTAAATTACAAAAGTGGCAACAACTCTTGAAAACAGGAACCTTGAGCTAATAAGCTGTCAGAACTGTAAAGCCAATTGATGGAAAGTAAATGGAAACTTGGTCCTGAGCAATTGCCAGTAACTTAGGATTTATAAAGTTATTTGACCTTAGAGAATGTTCTGTCACCTAAAGAATTCAAATAATCACAGATAGAGAATTCTACCCCATTCTAAGATGTGAAGCAGTAACAGCCATTTTCTTTTAGGACTTTCCATTTGAAAGCAAGTCTCTGTTAGTCACTGTGATTGCTTACTTTTTATGTGAAAATTAATAACATACAGAATATGCCTTGATGGAAGTAGTTGTATTTTTTACTAAAAGCAGATCAGTTGAATTTATCTCATGTTTTTTTAATAAAAAATGCTTTTAAAAATGATTTCTTGTTCTTTTTGAAGAAAATTTAATAAATTAACAAACGTTTAGGTCATCATTATGCATTTTCCATAGATTTTGTTCCCTCTACATTATATAAGAACTCCTTTACTTCTGTTTTTTAGCCTCTTCTGCTAAAATGGGCCTAGTTGAAACAAAGTTGGCAATCATTCCAGGTGCAGGTATGAATGTTTTGCTTTTGCTACCACAGATAACTAAATAGCATATGCACTTAGTATTAGATTTTTAATTTTTTATGGATTTCTGATTATTTTTATATTTCTATTAAGTATTATAGCATGCTTTGCAGCTTATTGCTTGTATTATTTACCAAAATAAATTAAGAAGTGTATTTCTTATTTTCAAGGTGGGTCACCTGTATATTATATTTTTAAATAGTCTTTATTAACTAAGTCAACATTGAGTGATTCTGTAAATGACATTTAATTTCTTGATCTGAAGACTGAATAATTTTGCTAAAGGTCAGGCAAGGAAAAAGGATTAACTGTCAGTGTACAAAAACAATGGTTTGGATTAAGAGCCACTTTTATATAACATTTGGTACTTCAGGATTCAAATTCTCTTTTCAAGCTGTTTGTGTATTAGTTGTAAAGATTTTAAGAACTGTAAGTATAGCTGTGAATAAATCTGTTATCTTACCAAGATTTTTTGAGTCAAAAACTTCATTTATCTTTGGAAATCCAGTTAACCTGCTTTTCCTAGGCTCAAGGTGAATGAAAGTTACGTAATAGATAATATTCAAGGAGGTGTTACGAAACCTTTTGTTTTTATTTTATGTATAAATCACTACTACTTGAATCAAGATAGTTGCTGCTCTGGGAAAAGGGCAATAACTTGGAAAAAAGTGCATCCCTGTGATTTTTTGCCTTAATTTCTGTAAATTCTAGGGAACTTTATAATGTTTCTTTGTTCCTATTTTCTTTCTAATGGGTGGAACTTATTTTGAAAGCACTATATCCAATTCGAGTGGATACTGTTGCAGGTCACATAGAAAAAAACCAGTAAAAACAACCATAATGGGAGTAGTGGTATGAACTTTGTGTATAAAACTGTCCCATCCTGTGACTAATCTGGACAATTATTGTGCAATTTCAATTGCTGTATTGTTATGGTTATTGTTGAGATGTGATTTCAATCAATACTTTCTGTGGTCAGAGCTAGATTTTGCATAAGGAAAACAGTTATGGTTGATGCCTGGTTTCTTTTAGTGGCGGATGAGGATAATGTAGAAGATTTTAAAGATGTATTTACTTGTAGCGGTGTTGTCATGAAATAATGTGCCTTGGCAATAAATCTCAGTGAAGAAAAAGACAGAAATTGATGTTGTTTATCTTTGTTGTCAGTTTTTTCTCTTTCTTCTCCCATTCCCTCCTTTTCTAATAAATTCTGTGGGACAGTATTGGAACCATACTCTCCAATTCAAGAAATTCAGATAAAATTCTCCATAAATTCTCAGTGTTCAACTTTTTTAGGTTCTCTCATTTCCTTGTCTTCAGTTAATTATAGATGTTTCAGACTTCTGTGCTCTTACCTTAAAATGCTAATTAATAGAATCATTTTAAGTTTCATTCAGAATATTCTACTGCTATTCAAAGACTGAGGTTTGAAAAATCCTTTCTTTTTTTTTTTTTTATTGTTTTCCTCATCCTAAAATAGTGGTTCAGGTGTATGTCTTCAGCTCTTTGAAAATATGACAGATGTAATCTTGTTACATTGACTGTTCAACTTACAATCTTTTGGGGGAACATTTAGTGATGAATTTTTTTCCTATTCCTATCAGCCTTTTTGACAGCTATTTTTGTTGAATATATTTGAGCTTATCACAATGTTTTCCTGATCAGCCTGTACTTGCATCAGTACTGTTGAGCAATGATAATGTTTCAGCTCTTTTTGCTTCTTGTCATCCAAAGATTAACTGATCGTGCTTTTTGCCATCAGAAAGTGAAGGGAGAATGAAGGAATTTTGCATACAACATTTAGGTAGAGGAGACCAGATATACACACTTGAACCATAGGCTTCATGGGTTAATGGAATGTTTTTTGAGAGTGTTTATTTCCAGCTGCTCTGAGCCCAAACAGAACTGCGGAGTGGAACTGAAAAGCGAGCTCTAGCTCTTAAGAGGCCTACATAGATTTCTGCTCCATCTAGTACACCTGAAACCTGCTGACAAACAGAGTTGCTTCTTTGAACTAGGTTCCTATCCTGTGGCAAGCTATTGTTTTCATTCTGCTCTGCCAGCTGTCAGGAGTGATAGATGCAAAATTTTAACTCAGGTGATAATTAATGTAGGTGTTTGAGGCTGGAAAACATATTTATACTGTGAAAGTTTTTAAAACCCCAGAAAGTTATAATCAAAGAGCTGTGTTAGAATAATGTTACTAGAATTCAATAGTATTAAAATATAGATCCAGGGCATTTCAGGTGTTACATTTTGGACCTTGTTGTATGTTATGATGTATTCCATTCTCAATGAAATGTGGTTATCAAAAGACACAGTGAAGTGTTGTCTATTGACCAACCAGTTTTAACACAAATTTCAGTAGTTTGTTGAGTTGACCAAAATGAATTGTTCCTTCTAAGTCTGCTGAGGGTCTTGACCAAGTAGGCATTTATAGAGCATGTTGTATTGTAGCAGGCTGAATCTCCTTAGAAGATTCATCCATGACAGACAGCATAGCAAGACTATGCTATGACAAGCTAAGACAAGCAGGGTGCTAGCAGTGCCTCCTTTTATGTGATAGCTATGTTCACAAATCTGCTGTTCATGTTGTGAGGAAGCAGGATTATTCTTCTGCATTTGGAAATCTAAACCCAGTTTTCCGCACTATGGAAGAAGCTGAACTGCCAGAGTGTGAACTAAGAAAAGCAGAAAATCTTTCTGTTTTTCCTCTTGAGTACATCCCACTTTCTAGGAAGGAAGTCAAGATTCAGAGAACTAGTGGAAATGTGTAACAGAGAGAAAAGCTTGGTAACTTGGCGATGGGAAAGTTACCTGAGAATGAATATTGATGATTTTTATTTTCTAAGGAGTGTCTGCAAATCATGATTGCACAAGTGGTCTTATGCCAACACATAAAACCTGTGTCATAGAATCATTTAGATTGGAAAAGACCTTTAAGCTCATGAAGTCCAACTGTCAAATAAGCACTGCCAAGTTCACCACTAAACCGTGTTGCTAAGTGCCACATCTACACGTGACTCAACCACTTCTCTGGACAGCCTGTTCCAGTGCTTGACAACCCTTCAGAGAAGAAATTTTTCCTGATATTCAGTATAAACCTGCCTTGGCACAATTTGAAGCATTTGTTACATGGTAAAAGAGATTGACCCCAACCTCCTTTCAGGTAGTTGTAGAGAGCGATAAGGTCTCCCTTGAGCTGCATTTTCTCCAGTCTTAACAATCCCAGCTCCCTCAGCAGTTTCTCATAGGACTTGCGCTCCCTTCACCAACTCCATTGCTCTTCTCTGGACATGCTGCAGCACCTTAATGTCTTTTTTGTAGGGATCCAGAACTGGACACAGGATTTGAGGTGTGGCCTGAGCAGTGCTGAGTACAGGGGAACAATCACTCCCCTGGTCCTTCTGGCCACAGTATTGCTGATACAGGCCACGATGCCATTGCCCTTCTTGACCACCTGGGCACAGCATGTTCAGCTACTGTCATCAGCACCCCGAGGTCCTTTTCTGCCAGGAAGCTTTCAAGCCACTCTGCCTCAAGCCTGAAATGTTGCATGGGATTGTCTCCCAAATGTCTTTCCTTTTTTTATGGAGTTCCAGCAAACTGTTCAGTCACACTGGTCTTCTTTCCCATTGACTCTTCTTTTGCCACATAGGGATGGTCTGCTCCTCTGCCTTTAGGATTTTCTTGAAGAATGTCCAGCCTTCCTGAAAGCCATGGTCCTTTTGGACTGCCTCCCAAGAGACTCTATCAACAGGTCTCCTAAATAGGCAAAAGTCTGTCTTCTGGAATTCTGAGGTGGCAGTTCTGCTGACCCCTTCCTTACTGCTCTGAGAACCGAAAACTATCATTTCATGGTTGCCTGTGCCCTGCATGACCTCCAAGCATCACATCATCCTTCTCCATTCACAAATAGCAGTAGGGCACCTGGCCTCTTGACTCACTCACCAACTCTGTCAGGAAATTATCTTCCACGTAGTGCAGGAATCTCTTAGACTGTTTCTTCTTTGCTGTATTGTATTTCAGAGTGTGTCTGGGTCTGTTCGTTCCCTCTCTTCCTCAGGTTTCCTCACTGTGAACTTGGTGTCTGTTAGTCCATTGTGGTATAATTTGTGGTTTACAGAGTAGAAGTTGCAAAAACAAACAGTCCCTAGAATTTTATTAAAAGTAGGTGGCCAGATGAAGGGAAAATTTTATTGGCCTCAGATGAAAAGGTTTCAACACGAACTAACCTATTCTTGGGCATGAAAGAAAGGGCACAGGAGGGAGTTATTGTGTATGTCTTAGCTGTGGATAATGTTTCAGTCAGAATACTCATCTCAGTGGAGAGCAATGAGTTTGTATGAGACAGGATTTCATGAGAAACCAGACTTCATTAGCTTTGCAGTTTAAGGAGATGCTTGTTATCAATCAGAGTGACTTTTCTCAAAGCTATTCATTGCTAAAAGGAGTTAATATTTTTTGATCTCTTATTTAAAAAGCTGTTTAAACAACTTATTTTCTGTGTAATCCTGTGTCTGTACAGAACTCAAAATAATGTGGGAAGAGTCTTTTTACACAAGAAGTTTGTGTTCATGCTCTTTGCTTTGTTTCCCAAACTGACATTAAAAAAAGTGCAAATATCTGTCATTAATTGAATGTAGTTTTTGATGTCTCTCAACTGGCAAAAGGAAGCATTTTTCAGTGACAACTTTTTCCTCAGCCAAAAATTGTCTTTTGGAGCATTTGTTTGTTGAAGTCCTTTGTTTTTCTGCTTTGTAATGTTTTAGAACTCTCTCCATTCGTGATGTAGTTAAGTTGTTTATCTCTAAATTCTCACAATGGATGTCATACTAACCTTGCAATTGGTAGATGATGCCTTGCTGGCAGATCTGCTTTTTTTTGGTTAGTATCATATTTATATACCACTCAGTATTAGATCTGTTGTGAGAAGATAAAAATGTTTGTAAATGACATGCATAAACTTTCTACACTGTTAATAGAATGGGATATATTAGTTGCACAAGGGGAATTATTCTGTGATAGCAGGAAGTGGAAAAGACAGAAATATATATTAAAAAAATAAATTGCTTTTTCTTTATGCAATTTATTTCCATGAAATATTTATGTGTAAGGTAGAGGTTTTGGTATACATCAACAATTATATTTCCACCAGAAAAAGAATAGAATTTCATTGAAATTAATATGCTTGTGTAAGCAGGTAATTTGACCTTGCTAGATAAAAACTGTGGCTTATTGCCTTGCATACTTACAGCAGTCACTCTTTTTTTTTGTTTGTTTTGTTTATAAAGGCATTTTAATTAACCAGGCTTTGTTCATTTAATCATCATTTTGCCTTTATTCTTCAATGCTCCTCCCAAAAATCTCACTACTTCATTACCAAGCTGTCTTCCACTGTTTAATATTAAAATAAAAGCTAAATGCATAAGCCCTGGGATCATGCTTTCCTTGAGAGCATTCAGTTGAAAAGCATATTTTATGAAGAAAACTTAAAAAAAGGAAAGGAAACAAAAATGAACTCTGTTAACTCTCTAAGAAAGTCTTTGTAAATAAGCTATATAGTCTTTCTACATATAAAAGTTGCTTTGAACCCTTTTTTCCAAAGGTGAAACTGAAGCGTCAAGCTGTAGGAGACCGGAGTGGTTTTGACTTGAAAATATAGAACAAGGGAGAGGTTAAATTATAACATTTCTGTGTTCTCCCCTTATTATGTTAGTAGTATTGTTTTTTCTAGACTTTAAATTGTATTTGGAGAAATTATAGTGCTTGCATATTACAAGACTATAAAATAAGAGAGAGGAATGCTGAAATATGAATATTTTTATGAAATATGAATATTCATAATTATTAATATTTTTTGCATAGGAAGAAAACTAGTGTAAGACTGAAAACTGGATTTAGGTAATCACAGTGTGTTTTCCTTATCTATGAAAATATTAATTCTTTGCTTTTAAAAGCATCATTATGATCTCTGTTGCAGTATTGATTTTAAAGCTGAAAAAAAATTTCTATTTTGGATGAGAAAGATGTCAAGGGAATTTCTGAATGTGAAAAACTCACACAAAATGTGTTCTTGCTAACAGCAGTAGTTGTCCAATTCAGCCAAGTGTAAAGGTTAAATGGAATGTCAGGCATTTCAAGTTGAAATCTGATGCACATTACAATGAACTGCTAGGATATTCTTTAGATTTCTGTATTTCGGTTTCACTGGTAATAGGAATGGCATTTGACAAATACAGAAAAAATTAAAGTGTTACTGTTTGTGGTAGTGTTTGAGGTAGGACTTGAAAACTTCTGCACGTTTAGTGTAGTTTTTCTGCATATAGATGCTTCTTGATAGTACATCATCATAGTTATACTTAGAATGAAAAATCTGCTTATTTTGTATAACTTTATACATCTTACCTGGGTAATACAGTACCTTTCTTGCCAATCTTTATTCCTACCCTCACTAGCCTATTCTTTTCTTTTCCTTTAATTTTATCATCTAGTGTCCCGAGTTTTTACATACACTTTTTTTTTTTTTTCTCATTACATAAGGAAACTTATGTAAAAGTTTTCTTAAATTTTTAAAGTTCGGCTCCTCGTCCTGTGACAATTGACTGACTGGTTGGGGAAAAAACCCGAAGTGAAGAGTTGGCTCTGAGTCTGTTGCTTTTTTCAGTTACACTGTAATGTCTCTTGTGACTTCTATTACTTCTCTTGTTTCTTTATCTCCATCCTGTGTCAGAGTTTTAAGACCGTAAAGTGCACAAATTAAATAATAGTAGAAGACAGTTTTAAATAAGCTCCTGGATCAACATCTTCAGCATTTTATCAATACTGTGCTTAAAATTTTATTTACTGTGGAATGACCAAGAAGGTGCATTTTCTTCTTCTTGATTTACAATTTAAAAAAGCTTCTAATTTTTTTACTGTGGTCTAATAGTTAAGCATTTAACAGTTCTATTATGATTTGATATGGTAAAAATCCTAAATTAGTTACTCTAACAACATTTATCTATTTTTCTTCAGTCATCTGAATTCTTGATACCTCTAGTTGCGTTTTAATATTTTAATGTTTGTTTCATGAGTTGTATTTAATAAATGGCCTGAAATAAGAAATTGTTAA
Organism: Orthonyx spaldingii; assembly: GCA_013397795.1. Taxonomy (NCBI): domain Eukaryota; kingdom Metazoa; phylum Chordata; class Aves; order Passeriformes; family Orthonychidae; genus Orthonyx; species Orthonyx spaldingii. The sequence goes on along the minus strand of VZTJ01001128.1, from coordinate 610,737 downwards.
TGCCATAGAAAACGGATGTCTTAACATCCATGTTTTCTCAAAGTAATTAAAGAGAACATACAGAATGTTTCTAAAGGGGGGGCGGGGGGATAAATTTGTTCTGCTTCTCTAAGTTAAAGAGAATTGTGGTTCTTACAGTTTCCTTTTCTTAAATAAAAATAAGCTGATTTTCATCAAGTGACTCATTTTCTCCCTGGCTTTGTGATCAGTTGTAATGATTGATGCAAAACTGCAAAATGTCTTGCAATACCAACACTGCAAAAGCTCCATACATAAAACTAATGTCTTGCAAATTCTATGTACAAAATTATTTCATTTTTATAAATAGAATGCTTCTCAAATAGTAACAACATACAGCAAACGGGATGATACAAGTCCATGTCATCCAAACCATCCCCTGTACCTTCAGGAAGCAGGTATCTCCAATACTTAACTTTGCAGAGGGGTCCTCAGAGCAACCTTTTCCCCTTGCATGCTAGTCATAGAATACTTCCCAAATCCATTTTAAAAACTCAGCTAGTACTTCCTACAGAAAAAGGAGGTATCCAAGGCTATCGTGTATGTCCCAGATGGCTGCAATTGTGTAGAATAGTATTTGAAATGTCAAGTTCAGTGTAAGAAATTGACCACTTCTGACATTCTGGTTTATTCTGCTATCAGAGATGGCAGAACATTTCTTCCTGACCTAAATTTGGAGATATCTTGTTTGCAAAGCAGAATTAACAGTCAGGCATTTGAGAATCTTAAGTAGCAACACTGCATATGCAACATACTGTGTTTAGTTAAGGTTTGTTCTCTGATGCTGCAGAGGAAGAAGGAAGTAAAACACAGACAAAAGAAAGCCCCAGAAGCCAAGCTGAGCATTAGAGGAAGTGAAAGAGCACAAACGGGAAATTTTCTTGATCTTGGAAAGCAGAGCATAGAAGCTCTGAGATCAGTATGATATACCAATGGAGAAATCAAACCTTACCAGCAAACAATGATTGAATGTTCCTTAGATTTTTGTTATGTATTGGGAGAATTAAACCATTTTTCTTTATATCAGGATTGAATTTAGGAGTACTGTTTTTATTAAAATTCATTGTTACAACTTGAACAATGTTATCATTTGCTTTCCTAATTATCATGGGTATATAAGAAAGCTTTTGTGAGTTGGAAAACTGTTTTGTGAGATTGATGGCTTGCTCATTTTTGAATGACAGCCAGAAAAATGAAAAAAAAAATGCAACAAGTTACTTGTTTTCTTCCATCCTCCTTAAATAATGTAGATTTAAGCCCCATCTAGGTACTATGTCAATGAGCATGGGTTGTACTATCACGTTTGTGTCTTTTCCAGAACATCTCTGTACTGTGGGGAATTATGGAGTGAAGCTTTAAAAAGAAAGCAAACCCAAACTTTGCTTTTGCAGCTTGTTTTTTCTTACTACATATTTAGAATAGTATGACACTGAATAGAAATTATGGTCTAGGCCAACTGTAACAATATGAATGGAATTCACAGTAGGTTTGAGAACATAGGTGCAAAGTAGGTTATATTCACTTGGGGTGCTCGAGTGAAGAGGTCATGGAGAGAATAAAGTTAATAGAGAAAAGAATGATCTAAGATGCTGCTAGGTAAGGAACTTCATATTTTTTCAAAGCCAGTAAAAATGAAAAAATTATCTGTGAACAGACTTGCCCCTAATCAGTTAAAGGAGTTTTCTGTTCACTCATGCGGATCTATCAGAGTTCATGAATACCTTTGATGAAATGATTTTCCCCTTCCACAAAGTTTGGAGTTAATTAAAAAAGTTGTACAAGGCTTTTGTACAAGACCACCCTTTTTTACTTTGTAAAAGACCACCCTTTTGTTCCCCAAACGTGTCCTGAAACCAGAACCTAGTGTCTATCTCAAGTTCTCTTGTTCCCTGAAAATTGTAATAGAAATTTCACTTTCATGTGAAGTTTTTTAATTTTTGTCTTTCAATATCTTATTTCTAAGCTTATGCAAAAACAAAAGGAAGACTAAGTAATAATAACTGGTGTTTCTGGGGAAAAATGGGGCATGAGAAAAATAAAAATTTGCTGGATATAGAAAACAGAACTGCACGAAAGTTTCCATTAAGAATTGGCAGTTTGATTGTTTTGGTCTTTTTCTTAAATAAAAAAAAATGCGTTTTGGAAGTAAATTTTGGACAAATTAAGGACTTGGCTCCATCTGGTAGCCTGGAGGCTAAAACAAAAATTCTGAGCTTAGCTTTCTAGGCTCAGCTACTTCCATAGCCAGCCTTTGTGAATTTTAAGGTTCTCTAACTTTTCTGACTACCTTTCCAAGTTCCTCTTTTAAAGAGCCTCATTGCTACTTCAGCTCATTGTCAGAGATTAAGTATTGTCTCAATAGTGTCCTTTCTTCCTGCAGCTTCACTTATTCACTTTATTTGACAAACCAATGCAGCTTTTTCTCTATTCTTCCTATCTCCACAGTAGCAGAAGTGGTAAGGAGAAAGAACTCCTTAGGAGTTTTAGGAGAGGCAGAGAAAATAGGCAGGTGAAGTACAGAAAATTATTAACCTTAAAGAATCAATGAAGAATGAAAATGAAAATGGATAAGGAAGTCAGTCTGGGTTGGGAATTTACTTTCTAATTCCTTGAGGTGGTGAGGGAAAAATCTAATTTTATCTTGTAGTATAGAATCAAGCAGAAATATATTATTACCAAGCTACCAGTATATATGCATGAAAAACATACCACGGCAGTGGAATACAGCAAAATTAAAAAAGTGAAGAAGATTATTCATACCATCTAGGCAATTTTGGAAGACTTAGTTCCTATCCTGTCTCTCTGCATTGACAGCCCAAGAAACATAGACTCCTTATTTTAGTTCTTGGTTTGTCACTAAATGAGATGTGTAAAAAGGATGATGAAAATACTCCTTGTAGTGTTAAGAAGCTTGTTAATCTGCACAGTGATAGACACAATTCAGTACAAGATGTTGAAGATGAGACATTGGATGCAAACCCGTGTAGCTGATCACATTACATATCACTTGGTAGTTTTCAGTAGTCCTGTAAAAGTGGTGACCAAATGTGCATTTCAGTTGTGAGATAAAAAGTATATGTAGAAAACTTGTGTGATTTTCATGGGTGAGATAAACAACCTTCATAAATTAGAATCAGACAGCTCATAAGCCACTTTTAAGTGGTTTAAAGTGACTCAGCTTCTATGTTGCATCCCCTTGCCCCCATCCCTGCCCTTTGTTATTTTTCAGTCTACAGTTGACAGCACCTAGTTACGATACTGCCACAGCCTGTATGTGTAGTTGGGATGGTAGTCTACAAAGAGATTTTGCATAGACACAGAGACAGAAGGTGTAGGAGAGAAAAAGGAGTAAAAAAATATGCACACTAATCAGGAAATTATTGACAGATAAACAAAACAGGTTGGAGATAGAAACATGAGAACTTTAAAAGGTTTTAAGAATGGAGGAGAGGGAAATAAGATGCTAAAACTTGCCTATTGATTCTCTTACATAAATGGTTATTAAGAAGAAAGTAGTTAGCATGGTGTTTCAGTTTGTTTATTTTTTTTCCCCAGATATTCCCACAGCATTTTTTGAAATTTAAATGATGGGTATGTCCTTCCAAAACTTAGTCACCAGTCTTCATGACATTATTTGCTCAAAATTTCCATTGACACGAGTGTTTGTCACGGTGAAGCCTACAAAAGCTATGATCATCCTTTAGGATTTTTTCAGTAGCCATGAATCCAGAGGGAATCCAGAGGATAAAAGAAAACTCAACATTTTGAGGAGATTAAATGACCACGGATTTTTTCAGCCTTTTAAATTCTAGACCTTTTGTGTAAGTCATTGTACAAGTGACCCTCACTGCACATAGCACGCAGAGAACAGTTGCGGTTTGGTCATTGGCTTGTGTTAGTAAGGACTTGTGAGCAGGGATTGCTGGGTGAAATTAATTGCATTGCATTACTTATGTCATGTTCAAGTCTGACTTACAAAAGAATGTTCTGGGATTTTTACCAGTACTGTAATAGTTTTCTTACAGTATTTCAGTTTGCCTTCTGCACTTTGCTGGATTAGTGAATGGAAAGCAATTTACAGAAAGCAGCAGGCTTTGGAAAGATGAAAAGAAGATGAAGTATATTTTACTTTGTGTTGTTATCAAGATTCCCTTCTTCAAAATGTCTTCATCTCAATATAGATGTTACTGGAGGCGAAGGATTGGGAGTGGGGCTCTGGTGGACCAGCTGGAGTGTATAAATGGGGGCTAGTATAGATACAACAATACTTGGTAAGTTCCTAAAAATTATGTTGACAGCTGTTGAGCTCATCTATACTCAGTGTGTTTTTTGAAGAGAAGCCAAGGAATTTCTAATCAAGGAAGATTACTGAGCAGATTACTGTGTGCTTAAAAATAGTCTTACTTTTATTAGTAAAACTTTTTGTTTAAGCCTGAAGTGTTACATTTTTCACTGAAAATGCAAAAGCTGTTTTGATTTTAAACAGTATTAAATTATTATGAATGAGATGGAAAGAGATAATGAGATGGAAAGAAGATAATATTTATTCTATTTAATCGAAATGTTGTATAGGGATGTCAGCATGAGTAATATAAGTGCATTTTAACTTTAGAATTTAATGGATCTCAGACTGACATTTCAAGGGAGAGAGGATTTTCAGTGACTCGTTAGATTGGAAAATGTCTGATTTTAAGAAAATTCTTTATGGAATGTTTTTGTGTGAAGTTATTTTGGTAATCTGCTCTCTTAGGACCAATTGCTAGTCTTTTCCCACACTAATGAAACTAGGTCACTAGTTTTTGGCACTCATCCAAGTTGTGAGATTTATTTGGTGTTCAAGCACACTGTCTCGAAATAGTGATGCAATGTCAGCAAGGCCACTTTTCATTTCATGAACATAATTTTCAGTGCCCTGGAATTAATTTATTCACTGACCTGTTAATAACTGCAATCTGTCACTGGCTTAACAGAGGCTGAGGAAGTGTCTGGAAATAGTCATGGTCACCCTACTGGGTGATCAGTTACAGAATTTCTGTTCAATGTAACATTTTTTGGTTTTGATCGTGCAGAAGAGTCTGACTGTTAATGAAAACAAACCAGCAACTTAATCAAAAGGAAAATACATGTAATTGGTAAATATTGGAGAGAGAACTGATTGAAGTGATGGTTTTACCCTGCATTAAACTACAGTGTATCTGAGAATTATTCTGGTTACCTTTAAAAAAGTACAGAAATTCAGCATCTGTAGGATATATAATTGTTTGGAAAACCACATTATAATATTACTGTTGTTAAATAAAAAGAAGCTTAGTAATTTGAATTTGCTGGTGTTTCAGGTTTGTTCTCATCCCCAACTCTGCAATGTTTTTGTTGAAATCAGGATTGTCTTTTCCCACAGGCATGGCAGGCAGTCACTTGTGGCAGTGGGTTGCTCTGGAGGGCAAAATAGCTGTTAGCCCTTTTCTACTTCACATGAGCTAGAGCCCTGGAGAGGAAAGCTTGCTGCAGCCATTGAGGGAGAAGGGTTCAGTGGTCAGAAAATAGTTCATACTGCACAGTGACACAGCTGGCTGTTCCTGGCAATGCTGCTGCTATCTTCAATTCTTCTGTTTCTGCTGTAGAGAACCTTGCTCTACAGGGATCCCCCCACCCCCCTCTGTGTGCATCCTAGCTCTGAGCCTTTTACCTTACTTTAGATCTGAATATTTCTCCTGTTTCTCATTTACCATTCCCCATGGTACAAGCTGCACAGCATCCTGGCCCTTAATCCACCGTCTTGAAAAATTAAATTTTGCCTATAGCAGTAAGATGGCTCTGATTAAAGTATCAGGCATCATCACTGCAAGTAGTAAACCCTACTCTTGGGTATATATGGGGATAGGCTTTTCTAGACTTGTACAAAACTGGTCTTTGGGTACAGATTAAAGCTTAATAATGAAAAAGGTTTTTATGGGATTTTTTTTTTATTTTTTGCTTGTTTGGTTTGTTTTTGTTATGGGGGTTTTTGTGGTTTTGAGGGCTTTTGAGGTGTAATTTAATACAGCTGAGGAGCTTCTGAATTATAGTACTTCGTGTGATATTTGAGGTAGTAAATTTCTGATGGAATTTACAGCAGAGCATAGAGCTGAACTGCTAGCACTGTCACTGCAAGCATGGAAGGAGTTGCCATTCTTTTGGTCTCAGGTTTCATGATCAGTAGTGGTTTTCTTTAAGATTTAGTTTCTAATGAAACTTATGGCCTGAACTTCCACGGCTGAGCAATGATAGTTGAAAACATGTCCCTTCTTTATAGTGCCTTGGAAGGGTGGTGTAAGTGAATGGCTGTTTTTATTTCTAATTTGATTTTCTCTGAGTCTTGCTTAAATGTCTTAACAGCATTTGAGAATGGAAAAACACTAGAGATCTTTTTTAACAGTAACTTTTATATTAAAATGGAGTATCTTTGAAATTCCAACCTTATACAGTGTACCTGAACTCTGTATAGGGGCCAAACATCTTGTTGTAATGTCCACGGAAGTATTATCCTACACCTCTGTAGTGCTAGAAGAGAATTTATGAAATCCAGTTTGAAGGCTAGTTTGTTTTTCTGGAATTTAACAGGAAATGCATTTTTTAAATTACAAAAACAGCAGAATGGCAAAATTAGCAGCTTTCTCATTGACTCCTGCTAAAACCAGTATTTTCAATGGAGACTTGTATAAAGGGCAGTAGCTACTGCATGCTCTTCTGTTTTATTATATTTATCTTATCAGACTGCTAACTATATGATTTCCCTGCATGGAACAAAGAAAGGTCTGACTATTTTGCATAATATCCAGTCTTTTAGTGTATGAAATGCTAGTAAATTTTGATGACTTGGTCCAATGCATCTTTTGCTGTCTCCTTTGTTTTCAGATTCTTTGAAGTGACAGTAAATGAAGCTGTTCTCTATTCTTTGCATCTGCTGACTTCTCCCCAAAGTCTTTGCAATCAAAAAGAGCAAAAACAAAGTAAATTATTAGTGATTCATTTTCTAATGTGATAAAACATAAAACCAAAACTGGGGATGAAGAATGTGAAAGAACATTCTGATCTAGTAAATAACATGGATGCAGGACATACTTACTTCATTTTTCATGCCAGGTAAATCAAATGAAAATGATTTGGATACATCTTCCTGTGTCTGAGATGCATTTTTCTTAAAAGCATACTATTGAAATATTTTTGGTTGTATTAATTTTTAAATTATTTTTAGGAAAATTCTATTGGTAGTTTATAATGTTCTACTACTATGATATTGTTAGTAGATAGTGTGGTCATGATTCACCTGGTTGTTTTGGAGGGGGAATGTTTATGTTATGTTTCAACAAGAAATAGAGAAGTATGTTAATGTTTGGTGACTTTCTAAACTCGTTGTTGTTTTGGGATGTTGAAACTGACATGTTTGGAAAATCCCTCAACCTGAATCAGTAGTTCACCTTGTGGTGGTGCATGCCCCCTCTTCTTTCTAGGCTGCAGTGTGATCTGAGAGGCTTGTTAGGCCTTGTCCTTGATAACACCACCTGGGCTTAGCTCTGTCTGAGATTATCAAAAAAGTACTGTCTCCTCTCAGGAACTCCTAACAAGCTTCTGTTTTTCTCATGATCAGCTTTGAAAAATGCTTCCCTGGCCTGAATGGCATAATATTGCTATTCTCTCACTTTCAAAGAGAAGTCCAAACCATACCCAGGATGAAACATTGTTATGACTAACGCGCACTCACTTGTGACCCTATAAACAGTGGTCCAAGATGCAGCCCTTTGAGCTCTCCTGGGCCGCAATGGGCTGTGACCAGCAATCTCCCGCTGAGTGGGGCTTCTCAGAGCCAGTAAACCCTCACGTTTACTATACCTGGAGGATCACCAAAACACAACGTGTCCTGGGCCGATAACCTTACACCCTGAGGCCTGACCCTTCTCCTGTTAGGAGATACAAAAGCATCCGAAGTGAGTATTTTCACTGACCTCTGAGGGAAATTTTTTTCACAGGTACCGTATCTTGCACTGACTGTTTCTGTCTGCATGCATACCCTTTGCACATATGCTGTAGCAAATCTGGAAGTTAAGTTATAATTTAAGCTAAATGCTGTTAAACGTTATTTCTCAGTTACATTGTTAAGATATAACTTAAAATATTGTTAAGTTTAAGTGTTGCTAAGCTTTAGGCTGCATTCTTTTTCATCCTTGTTAACAGTATCTTTACATGGGCACGCACACATACCACGAGGTAGTTTTCAATTCATTTCTGTTTTGATTGTTTGGATTTTGTTTAGTTTTGTCGTTACTTACTTTACCTTGTTGTGGTTTAGTTGTCCTTTGTAAGTACAGTGAATCTTGCCAACAGATCTGTTGTGCTTTGTAGTTTAATATTAAATCTGACTTCTAGTGATACCCTTGCTGGTAATTGTTGAGTGATCTCAAGCCCACTTGTTTGAGACACACCTGTATTGTAAGATGCATAAAATAGAGCAGTTTAATCATCTAAACATTTGTGTGAATGTTGTTTTTTAAAATGTCAGTATGCTAAGGGTTTGCTGGGTTTTTTTTGTCATTACTGTGACAGTTTTTTTCATTTTGCTGAGCTTGGCATCTGCTTTTTTGACTGTTTCAAACGTATTTCTATAACACTTTTGCCAAAGTTTTGCATTTACCAAGAACATAAGCTAAGTGCAGTTTTCCTCTTCTGTCATGAGGCCACTTTTTTCACCTGTTTTTACTGGGGAAAGTTCTTTGGAAGATGTCTCTCTTAACTCTTGGTTTTCTTGTAAAGAGTCAGCAGGTGATACTTCTCCCAGCAGAGCTGGAGAAAAAGTCTTGCAGCAAGGAGTCTTGCAGAAAGCAGATGAATTATAACCAATTAAAAATATTGAAAGTGTTCACAGGTTTGAATATTTTATTTGTTATATTTTCTCTGTACATTCTAAGACTTTACTGTTGTAACTCTTGTCTTCAAAATCATCAAGCCGTCCTCAGGTGCCTTAATCTCAATTACAACTAAAATTTCAGTCAATTCACATGTCTTCTACACAGAAAAAAAATTTAAAAGATTTCTCAAGTCACTTCTTCTAGACTGTATGAACGAGTGAGATGCTAGGTGGATATTAGCAGAATTAGAAGAAAAAGTTTCTGGTAAATTCATTTTAGATCAAAGACTTTCCCACCATTTTTCTTGTAGTGTAGCAGTAAACATGGGAGAAGTTGTCCTCTTAGAAAAGATCAGTGAAGGGTAGTTAATTGGAAAGCTGGTATTTTCTGTACAATTTCTACTGTCCTCTTTCTGGAAGCGTCTTAGAGTTCTACCACACCTGGAGTCAAACATAGGCAAGCTAAAGTTAAAGCTTCTCCCTGTGTATCCTGCTAACTGGTTGGACAATTCTCAATTCAGACATCAAGTAACTAGGTTAATCTTAATTGTCAGGACAAAGGCACACAGTAGCAAAAAGACCTAAGTGTTTCAGAATTTTCATGCTTTGAAGCAGAAGGCAGCCAACCTTTAGCTTCAGGCAGTTCCTAGAAGGCTGTTCTTGCCAGCAGAAGATAGCATGTGGAATTCAGTTCCCTAAACATGGTGTCCTTATGCCCTAAGGTGTGTTGTTTGTTTAGGGCTCTGATTACTTCTGTGGTCTTGCTGTCAGTGCAGGAGCTGTACAGATACTGTGACATCCAAAGCATTTTTCAAACTTAGGTGTATTAATTTGAATCCCATGCATAATCTCAGTGTTACAAAGCTTCAAGCATAGAAAGCTTTAAAGGGAGTTTCTTGTAAAATACAGAACATGAAAGCGAATTGGTTTTATGTTCTTTCAAATGGATGTGTCTGGGTTTGGATTCTTTTCTTTTTTCTTGGTTTTTTTTTCCTTTCTTTTTCTTTACCTTAGAAGGGACAGACAATTTACAATTATATGCATATCATTTGTTCTGATAATAAACTGGTGCAGTTACAGAGGTACACCATAGCTCTGCACATAGCCATCGTAAATATGCCAAATAAAATCTGAGAGGAAAAAGTGTGCTTCAGAATAAATGTTTAGTAAGTGTATATTGCATGGCCATAGCCTGTAATTTCCTTTGAATTTTCGTATATAAAATCTCACATAAAAGATTGTAGCAACTCTTTTGTAAGTAATAAGTCATAAAAATAGAGTAAATGTTCATATTTTTATTTTTTTTCCATTGCAGTCTTCATTTTACATAAAATTAAAAAAAGGTCAGAAAGAAAAGAGTTGATACAGAATTGACTGCTGCCAGTATGGAAGAGAAATGTGATCATTTGAAGACCAAATGCTCTCTGCTGTAATAATTCTGCCTGAAAATTAGCTTGTAGCTATTGATCTTTTATTGAAATTCCTGAAGTTTGATGCTAGATTCATGTACTAATTGCCATGAGTTTGAGCAAGGCAATATATAGCATGTACATTGAAGTTTTTCAACTGAGGAAATTAATAGACAGTTTTAACCCAGTTGTATTGGGCTGTCACTTCCTACAGGACTGAACCCATGGCAGTGAAAGATTTCTTACTGCTTCTCTAAGATTTGCTGTTAGAAGCAGAAATAAATGTCTGAATTTTGATACTTAAGTTGCTCAAAAGGATATTATGCCTAGCCCTCTTTATAATTACTACAGATGATCAAAATTCTTTATGCTGAACACTTTAGAAGTGCTAGGTTTCTGGATATCCATCTCTTCAACAGAATAGGAGGTCACCCAGAGCATAATACTTGCCATTAATAAGCTTTCTTTTCTTCAACCTTGAAGTGAGAAATAGAGAGGAAGAAAGAAACACTGGGAATACAAAAATAGTAGTACATGCAGCATAGGAAGCAGCTATTGTTGTCCTTACTCATTGTTCATATGAAAAAAATAAGCCTCTATGAATTAAGAAGGATTTAAGGTAGTCTTGGAAATGTCAAAGGTCCAAATAGTGAAAAAGGCTCATATGTTGTCAGTTCTGTTATTTCTCCATTTTAAAATGGGTTAAACCCCAAGTAAATTGTTTCCATATTCTCTAAAAGAGGTGTTCTAAAATAGAGTATGGAGTGTAACTATAAATTGTTTTGTAGCTACAGATGTTCTGATACTCGTGAATTCCCTGCAATACATATGTAATATTTCTAGGCAAGATCTTTGTTCCAGGTCAGAGAGCTCTACTCTTTACTTTGGCCTTTTACTAAAAGTTTGTCTTTACAATACCTTTTTTTTAATTTTTGAAACCTGAATTTAGTTTGGTATGGTTGAATGTCTGCAAAGACAGATGCTTTTCTATTCCTAGAGAAGAAGTGATTATGCATAATGGAACCAATGATAGTGACAAAATCTCTGTCTTGTTTCCTTTTGAAAAAATCCACCCCAATACCCCCAGCATTTATTCCTCCAGGAAAATTAGTGTTTACTTAAAAAAACAGGACAAAAAAAACCAGTGAAAGATATGTTTTGCATTTCTTGCTCTGGTGGGCTAAATAAAATAATTGTTAGACTACTACATGTTTCAGGTTTTTCAGGTGCCATATATTTTAGCAGATTTGTGTAGACGTCTGTAAGCTCATCCTGTCATCTAGGAGCTAGCTAGTGCATTAGAAGAGTCTGGTCTTCAGAATTCCTTGATCTGGATGTGGTCCTCAACTTTTTCTAGGTAACCTTTCATGGATATTGGACAAGGTGATCACCAGATGTCCCTTCCAACTTAGCATTCAGTGATTCTGTGATTTTAGCTGTTCAATGAAGTATCAAAAGACAGCAAAAAATGTGTTCTTTTGGGTTTTGGTTTTTCACTTCTCAGAATCAACATCTTTACTTCTCAGTATAACTTGAAGAAACATGTTAAATGTGTATGTGAGTCTAAATCTGGTTGGTTTTTTTTTTCCTTTCCCCTGCCCCTGCATAGAAAAGGGAAGTAGTGCTTCACTGTGGTGAAGTATGATGTGTCAATGGAAAAATTGTTCAGTTTCCTGAAAACACTGTTCAAAGAACAAAATATTATTGCAGTCTCATGCAATTTTTCTGATTTGTTATTTTTTTTCATTTCTCTTGTCTTCTGATGTAATAGGACTTCATATTATCGCTTCTGACAGAACCCCTACTCAAAAGTTTCATTACATGTATGATTTGTACTTTAGGCTTTAAAAGAAAGGTGTTTTAGTCTTTTAAACAAGGGTATTTTGTGATTTCTACCTTCTTACTTTGTGTGGTGTGGATAGTAAACTCACTTTCATGTTGTTCTATTGATTGTAATAGGCTTGCTGCAGATCTTTATTGTACTCCTGCTTAACCAAGGATAAGGTATGTAAGATGTGTGCAGTTACTGAGTTGCTGCCAAAGAGAGTTTGGCTTAAGCTGTCACATCAGGAAGACAGCTTGAGTAACAGGAAGGAAAATGAAGTTACCCTTACAAATAAATGGAGAACAGTGAAGTGATAGTACTGCTACAGCTAAGGCTGAGATGAATTTAGCTGTTTAGCTGGACATCTTTTCCTGCTCTAAAAGTAAAATGTGTTCTAGATTGTCTTAAAAGTGTCTGTATCTTACTGAAAATGGGATTATTGTGAACAGGCACATTTAAGGAACAAGAGATCCGCAAGGTCCAATGATTCTTGACCCACAGGGTGGCAGAAGATATTGAAAGGAATGGGCAGACACGCTGCTATAGCACCTTACCCAATTCTGATTTCAGTGTGTGTGAGGGTATAGATATAAGGATCAAATTGTAGTAGTTAATTTCAAAGTGTATCACCAGACTACAGAGAGACTGTGCTAAGAAGCACTCTGAGATTGGTGGTGAATTTCTAGAGTCATAGGTTTTATATATGCCTGAAGAAGTGTTTATCTGAACTGAACATTACTATACTCTAGTGTGTCTGATGTTACTGACTGAGTTGCTTTGGGGTATTTGTTCCAGATTTTGCTGGGTCATGTTGGGTTGGTTGTTCTAGGATTTGTTTCTAACTAGGACCAAACACCAAGTAGGAATCTTTCTTTCAACATATGTCTGATGTCTCTGCAAATGCAAAGAATATATGGAATGATCTTAACTAAAAGATTCTCTTTTGAAAATAGTATTGAGATAATTGCTTTGTTTTGATATTCAGGAGGAAAATGAGAGGATTTTTTTGTTTTATTAGTTTATTCTTATTGAAGGTGTAGTTTAGCTGTTGCAGAGTTTTCATCATTCTCTGAAGTAGCCATTGATAGAGGTAGGGTTCTGCATTGGCTGAAGAATTGTGACTGAAATCCATCAAGAATGCCTAAGTAAGCAGATATGAAAAAACCCACAGCTAATGCAGGTGTCAAATTTTCTTTGCTTAGAGGAATGATCTCTTATTTATATGTACATAGTCTAATTCTGTCAGGGACAGTGTTACTGTTAGGCATTTACATAAAGAGATCAATAAGCACTTAGCTTAGGGGAAGTACATTTTCAAAATCATAGATCCATCATTTCTCTATGTGATGATGTAGATTTTTTTATCACAGAGAGAAATGAATCCTTATTCATATAATGAATATTTCTATTCCTGTAACATTATCAGGTCACAGGTTTCTGAAAGCATGAATGTAGATAATATTCTACAGTGAATCTTCAGTGCACTGCTGAATAGACTATAAAGTTACACTAATGATATGTTTTTAGTAGAATATATAATAGAATCATAAGCACAGACCAAATGTGGAGTTCGCTTGGCTGACTCTACATGACCAAACATGACTTCTGACATTTACTGAAGGAGAGGTCTGACAGTTTCCACAGCTGTGTACATGGTCTTTACTGTCCCTTTCTGTTGCTGTTGAGCCAATGTTGAAACAGAGGCACCTTTCCTCTGCAAAATAGTGATGTCCACTAAAATGGAAGTAATTTCCGGGGAAAAGTTGAGATGGTCTTGATTTTTGTTCCTGGTACTTCCCTTATATTTAGAGATTTAAGCAGGCAAACATAACATCTTTGAAGAATTTAAGCCATGACAAGTCAGCTTTAGCAAAGTATAATGACATAGTTATTTTGCTTTAAATAATAGTAGGTTATGAAAAATATTGTGGAATTATTTTTAAATAACTTGAAAATTTGTTTTGCATAAAAATGTTACTGATGCATTTTTGATCTTCAGATACATGTGAAGTAAAGTATGAGTAGGAATTTTTTTGCCTATTTTTGGAAATGTAAAATAACTGCAGACTAACCAGCACTGCCACAGAAGTGGGGTATTGGGACATAAACTATTCACAGTGTAGCTCATTGATTTTTGAGTGTCTGATTAAAGTAAATTACATCAATCACTGAGATGGCAATGTAGAAATATGGAAGTGGTGTAATAGTAGTAATCATTTCCACAATGAAAAAGTCAGCTTTAAGAATGTGTGTAGGAGGAAATTTTTTCCCAAGAATTAACTGCATTTAAATACCATTTCATCTAAATAGAACACACCACCATGTGACTGATATTTTCTTTTTTAGTAATCATTAACATTCTTTGTGAGAAGTTGCTTTTGATTACATCTCTAGAACACTGGCCTGCTAAGTTTTGTTTCTCTACGCAAAAAATAAAAATAATATGCCTGATTCTGATTTCCATTGCATCATATAATGAGTCAAATATTTTCGGCATTTTTTTGTTAGTTATTTCCATGGTCAGTCTGGCAGTTTTCTCTGTCGTCTTTCACTGTGATTTACTAAGTTCTTTTAACGGTTGGTGAAAAGGGCTGATTTACATATTTCTTAGCCTCATAATCAAGTATGTATCTGATTAAGTCAAAACCTTAAAATCTACTACTTCTAAACACAATCAGAATTAAGCAAGGTACTTCTACAAAATAATTTTCTTAAGATGTTAGGAAGATTTTTTTAAAAATTATTTATTTATTGTATTGTAGACTCCAAATACTTTGAAAAAGTTACAAAGCTCTCTACTTAACTAAGTCAATCTTTTACAGTGTGCGATTAAGGAAAATCCAGACTGATTCAATTATGTGCCACACTCCTTTTTGTGTCTTTCTGGGGAAGAAATAAGATACTGAATATGAAACTAGGTGGAATATGGCTTCATACAGTAGGTAATGTTTTGTTGTTGCAAAGGCTATTCCATAATGCTTTGCCATCATACCTGTAGTTTAGTAGTGCAGAAGCAGAAAATAACCAATGGAATAGTTCATCAGTTTGAAAATCCTACAGGAGAAGCTTGCTAGAAGTCACCTACTTGTTTAATTATTCTAGCTCAAGTTCATGTTTACAACATTAAAGAAGATATACTTTACTTTTAGTCTTCTATTTCCAGTCTGCTTAGAAAGCAGACATCTGAAGCTTCATTAAAACTTGTCAATAGAACTTTGCCGCTAAGATAAATAAGAACATATAGCTCTACTATAAAGTCCATACTCTTTATCTCTGCTTGGTACCACTGACCTTGCCTTGTGATGCTAGGCAAATACAAATGGTTCCAAATTAGAATGGAATTTCACACAACTAAGGGCTCTATCATTTACCTGGAGCTGAGGTTTTAATGAACTACTTAACCTAGGTTAACCTTGTAGAAGCTGATACCATAGTCGTTATATTCTCATGAATCTAACCAAGTGTAGATTTACAAGATAACTTAGTAAAGAAGGTGTATACATAATGTTACACTGTATCTAAGTAATTTTAGTTGTTCAATACTTATGCCTACTCTAACTTCAAGTGTTCCCTAACTTAGGGACATGCTGTAGGATGCCTAGCTCTTTCTACAGACTACTGCTTATTGTACTTGCTCTTTTGAATTACTTTAAGTAGAGGTGATGAAAAGTAGTTCAGTGAATGCTTAGTGAAAGCTGGAATACAGAATCCTTGAGGTTGGGAAAGATTTTTAAGATCTAGTCTAATGGTTATTTACTTGACTGATTTATTGTAGTAACGACGTATATAAAGGTAATAAGTGCAGAAAAGAAAGTGTAATATATTGTGATTTCATTAGAAATAGTATTCACTTTGAAGGACACAGTGTATAAAAAACCTTAGATATTTTTCTTTGATATGTGAAAGTTTAAATCTGTAATGCCTCTGAATAAAGTTGTCTTGCTACTCCCTTGGACTTGGTATTCTGCAACAGCTCAGGCAATATTCTAAATGTGAAAAAAGGATGGTGTTGAAGGGATTAGTACTATACCAAAAACATTTTAATTAATTGTAAATGTAATAATTAACAGTTTAAAATAACTTCTGTTTTTACCTTGTGCAGAGTGTTGTATATGTATGCATCCACCCACATACTCATGTTTTTACGTGAATGTAGCTAGTCTATTCACTAGCTACAATTTTCTTTTTTTTTTCCTTAACTTTTATTTTTGTGGATGAATTTAACATCATTCCAGCTTGAATTTTTTATTTTAGAAACAGTTTGTGGTACTGTTTTGAAAAATCTAGATGACAATGACTCCAAAATTCTTATTAAGTGCTTTGGAAAAGAGTAAGCTACCAAAGTATCTGTTTGCTAGGAAAGAAAATAGATTTAGGCAACAGAGGCTTGTAGTCACCAGGATCGACATTTATTGATATTGAAGAAGTATAAATAATAACTTTGTTCAATTCTTGAAAATTAAACATTCAAAAAGATTAGCAGAGTGCCTTTTGTGACTAGTGCTGTGTGATACTTGTATTTCTTTAAATGTTTACCTGTGAAGATTTCAAACCTAAAGTAGGTGCAAAAGTTGAACATCGTTCTTTGTCTTTTTCTTTTTTTCTATTTTTGTAGACTACTAATTATAGTAAAAGTATTTGCTTTCATTGCATGCAGGATGTTAGTAGTGGTATTTCCATTGTTACAACATGCAGCTTGTTCATTTTCATTTGAGCTGTGATAAATGTTCATGCTCCTGATCACTCTCAGCTGGTAATGTTGCATTTTTACACTAGCTTTGGGATTGAGACATTTTATTCAATGTTTGATGGTATGAGGGAGAAACAATTGCCTGGTCTCAACAGGCAGCACCAGTTACCTTATAACAGTTATCACACTGAAAAGATAAAATATGAAGTTTTGAAGATCATCAGGGAAGAATCTCAAAGGGATTTATAGTAATCTCATAAACAACAGAAAGTATTTTCTCACATTTCAGAAGACCTAATAGGTGAAACCTTGTATATTGAAGTGGAGGAGCTGAAAAACTCTTGTAAAGTTTGTGGAATGTAAAACATTGTCGCTGATGTGGCCATCAGTGAAATATAGTGAAATGTGACTGTGTAACCCAAATAGCTCTTACTACAATCCCAGTTTTTTTTTATCTTCACATTCAATAAAAAAGGCAAAGGTCTTTTAATGATTGTGGCAGAAGGAGAAGTGATAAAGTGTTTAGACTTTACTAAATACGTTTTGTGTTAAAGCACTTCTTTGACCCTAGCACACATCTGTATATCAAGCCTTCTGGACAGTTAATGCTTTGTATCATACTTTAATCCTTCTTTTATGGAAGAGTTAATGTGGCATAGTTTCTCAGAAGTTTAGAAAATGACTATTATATGAATCACTTTGTCTCAGTGGAATAAAAGCTCATTGAACTGTGATCCACATCAGCCTCTTGTTTTACAGTCATATGAATCAGTGTTTGGGTATTATATTATTCATACCATGAAGCCAGTGCAGTAGAATTAGGCTGTTGTGTTACATGTTGGAAAAATATTACGTATTTGTACCTGGACAATTGTTCTTCAATGATGTAATGGCAGCAGTCTGTTAATTTGCCATCTACTTTAAAGTTCATTTAATCACTTCAATTTTGAATATGATTAAAAAAAAATCTACCCACTCCAAAGCCAAATTATTTGCATGTCCTACTTTATCTCTGTGGTATTTAGGTGAGTTATTTAAATGAACTTTCCAATAGTTTTTGTATTTAAAAAAAAAAAAAATTTTTCTTCTGATAACAATAAGTCTAACACACTAAGAATAGAGCTAAGTAATTTTGAATATTTCCTAAAAACTGTAATAACAAAGCATACTTTTAGAATTATTTGGTATAATTAATTTTTACTATTACAGCACAATAATACCCTGGTTACGGGTGAGAAGCCTGTATTTTAAGGCAAGGTGCAAAGTGGGGGAAGGTAACTGCTCCTGACAGAAAATATTTACAAGTGTAAGTATAAATGTAGAAAAGATGCACTATATTGTTTTAAAATATAAGAAAACTATGAGACCATATTTGATGTGATAGGTAATGGCTTGAGTAATGATACAGTCTCTTCAGTTTTCTTTAGACATCAGAGTAAAAGAAAATTTATGGACTGAGTTGAAGAGGATAGTTACTGTGTCCACAGCTGTACTCTCCAGCATGAGGTGTGTGAGGGAAGAAGGCATAATAGTGCTTGTTTCACAACTTGAGAAGTGAATGGTGGAAACCGGAATTACTGCTATAGTTCAAAGAACAGATTAAATCTCTCAGTACAGGATAAGATTTCATGGATAGATTTAAAAAAAACAAACCTAGAAGTATTGCACTGATATTTTTACTGAATAGAAGTAGTGTAGAGTCAACAAGAAATGCAGAGAGAGGAATGTCGAGACCAGAAACAGAGCAGAGACATTGACATTCAGAGAATGAAGAATTTGCTGAAGTTTCATCCTCATATGCTGATCAGCAGAGGGGTTAAAGGTAATTGTATATACTGTAATCTAAACCCATTGTTTCTTTCAACAGGACTAGGAAAGAATGACTGACACTCCCAAGATATTGTAGATGGAGAAAAAATAAACTGTTTTCAATACTCTCTCAATACATTACTTCTGATCTTTATGACAAACCTTTTTTGAGCTGAAGAGTAGTTGTTTGATGCTGCAAATGAAGCTCAGTAGGCATACAGTATGGAAAAAAGGTTTTGAACTGGCAAAGGAGTTGTAGGAAACTGCTAAAGGAAGTAAGAGTTGGTTGAGTAAATACAGCTTGAATATGAATCTCCACTGGTTGAGGTGATTGCACAAACAATTTCATGGCCTCCTTTTTCTGTCTGATCCCTTAATGATTCCCTTGAGGCATTGATGAAAATGTTATTAGAACTTTTTCTGGCACCGATTTACAATTTTATACACTTGTCTTGTTTTCTTTATATTGAAACAAGAATAAAATTTTAAATCAAACAAAATTTAAAATGCATTGCTAGTGAAACTGCAATAGACTAAATGTTTTTGAGTTAAATTATTTTATCTCCTGATGTTCGCACAGTCTAACATTCCTCGACGGTTGATTGGTCCACAGAGAAGTTTAAGAACTGGTTGAAGTCTATAAGCTGATATTTAAACTTTCAAGTACAAGGATGAATAGAGGCTATAGTTTTCCACATATGATTCTTCATCTTACGGATGGGGCTTATTTGAGCAAGTGAGTCTTTAGAACCAAAGAGCTTGTATTGCATACCCCAAAGGTCTGTCTAGTCTCATATCTTGTCTCCCACAGGGCAAGTGTCTATAAATGAAACTTCACTTTATTACTTTCCCAGTCTCTGTTTTTTTGATTAAGGGTTTTCTGAGCTGGATGAGGTTTATATATTTTTAATAACTCTTATGGGATTTTGCTTCCATGAATTTGTCTGATCTTTCCTCCCCTTAAGCCCCTGCTTTGTTACAAGCTTTGTTCAGAACTTGTACCACTGAGCTGATTTTGCACAGAGGGATCTGTAGATTCTAATATAACAGTGACCTGATAGTTAAGTGATTGAATGATCTAAATACCACTTCTTTTTAATGACCGTTACATCATTGCCAATGCCTGCAACGGTGGATTCTCTGAGCAGTAATGGAAGTGCTGACAAAACTCATGCATTTGTTTTATTGTCTGCTCCCTTGGTCCTTGCTCCTTACCTCACTCACACTAGGTTATGTGAGTCTCAGTGTTACCTGACAAAGAACAGTTGCTTTGTTGAATGCTAGCTCTGGTGACCTAGTAATGATGCACTTTTTCCTGATGTGGATGGTTAAACAATTTAAATAGTTACATGGAAGGGTGTCAGCATATTACAAGCAGCTGTGTCAAGACATTACTGCTTACTGTCATACCCTCAGCTGCATGTCTTGCCCTCCTGCCAGAAGTCATCACCCATTTAGATCTACTTCTAGAACAGCCTGTTCAAATTCTTATTGTAGTTAAAAAAAAAAAAAAAAAAAAAGCCTACAAAAGAGCTACAATTTAAGCTGTCCAGGCTACTTTTGACTACAGCAGACTTGGAGAATCTGATTCTGAGTCCAGGCATTAGTTGTAGAAGCAACCTCATGGGCATTTAGAGAAGCAGTAACCTTTTTTATTGAAACAGCTGGACCTGTCAGGTGGACTAAGGTTGATACTATGTAGGATGAACTTCTCTTGTGTATTCTAGAATGGTAGAGTAACTTAGGTTGGGCAGGCACTTTTGAGGACATACACTTCATATCCTTGTTGAATTTTGATCAGGTTAGTCAGGACCTTGTCCTGCCATTTTGTATATTCTAAAGATTAGTAATTTCTCAGCCTCTCTGACCAACCAGTTCTGTGGTTTGATGTTCCTCCTTGTGAAGACCTTTTTTCTTCTATATTATTAGAATTTAACTTCCTGCAACTTGTGCTTTTTCCATCTGAGGCTTTTGCTGTGTATCTCGGAGATGAGTTGACCTCTGTCTTTTCTATAATTATCATTTAGCTAGTTGAGGATAACAACAAGGACACTGTGGTGGACTGCCAAAAACTCCCTACATTTGGGGTAAATTATAGCCTTTGCTCCACCTCATCTTTTGAATCAACCATCTCACTGTCAGGTTGGTCAGGCAGTTCCTCTTCTGTAAATACAAATGACTTCCAAGATACTTTACTTGATTGCTGTGACCTTTGGAAGAAGAGACTCATATCACAGTGACATTAGTCAACTTCCTTAGCCCTCATGGATGCATCCCGTCTTGTCCCTGGAGACTTGGAAATGTCCAGTTCTGCTCATCTAGTCCCTGATCCAGTCATCCACTACTCTGTGCAGTACTTCAGTCTCACAGACACCACCATGATGCTCAGGAACTCTGGTGGGCCAGGGAGCAGATATTGATGATGAAAAACAAGGCAAAGAAAGCACTGAATAATATTTAAACTTTTCTGTGACCTTCACTTTATCTTTTCCCTGTCATTTGTTGCTTGGTCTCATGCCTTATTCACCAGAGACCCATGCATTTACTTTGTTCAATTTTGGTGCTAACATACTTAGAGGAGCTCTTCTTGTTCCCTTCCAACTCCAGCTCTTACTTCCATTTGTGGTCATGTGGGTGGTGTTTCTGTATTGTTTTTAAGTGGACTGTTCCCACTTCCACTTTACATACACTTTCTGACATTCTGGGGTTTTTCCTCATATTCCTTTGAGATGTATTTGCTGCATTTATATTTGCAGAGAGAATTTATCATGAGGCTTTTTGCATGCTCAGTTTTTTCACTCGATGGCTACTGCTGAAATTTCATCTGCATTCAGTTGGAGAAATACCTATCTTTGAACAAATTATTCAATAACCTGAAGTCTCTTCTCATGAGTAATTGACTGTGTTCCATAATTGAATTGCAGCTCCTGCTAACTCATGTGGGAATGTGATACTAGAAGTATGTTCTGAAATATAAGAGCCAGAATGCAGTCCAAAACCATATCATAATTATCAATTTATATAGAAGAGTGTACAGTAAAATCAGATTAACCTTTTTCTGATATTTAGAGTCATTGTTTCTGTTTAGTCTGTTCATAAAATGGACAAAGGCAATTGTTAAGGTAAGTCTTCTTGTTCAAACCTTATGAGTGGCATTCAGGTGTTTCAAGTGTGTATTTAAGCAGTTTTCCTTCTCTTTTCTTTTTTCAGTATTTGAGACATTCCATTAAAAAACAAGCAGCTCTGAGTACCTGTTCTGTTGCTTTTTTTAAAAAGAATCAGTCAATCATTCTGTGATGAGTAAATTTATTTTTAATAGCAATTCAGAGAATTAGAAAGATTGCAGTTAATATCCTTATTATAGTGGCTTTATTAGCAAATGTATATTTAATTTTATTTCACTGAAATAAATTTATAAAATGTTGCACTGTTCATGAAGAGTTATTTTATGGCAATAAAATGCAGAAAACTTAATTACTGCAATCTGTAGATGTAATGGATATGTGTTTAACACAGTTCAGGGCTCACTAACCAGTTTAATGGGCTGATCACAATTTTCTCATAATGTTATTGTGTTTGCAGCACTTATCATGTACAGTAATAGTGTATTTACATTTTGTATGATGTATGAAGAAGTACAGAGGGTTTTTTGTGTAATGTCTTAAATTGGGCAACTCCAGTGGTTTTTAAATTAGGAGTTTAACTGCATCCAAAGCCATTTAATCATGCCCTTCCTAGAAAAGACAATATTAGGGAAAGTGTTCTATGAGATGATGACTTGTCTGAAACGGCAAATTGCTCTGTTGGTGTAAAGCAGTTTAGAAGGCACAGATCATAGCTTTCAAATGGTTTGATTTAATAGTTTACAGACATGTAGGATGTTCAGTGACAGTTTCAAGCTTTATGTGGTGAAGTAAAATGAGTTTTAAACTCTGATGACTTCATGTTGAACAAAGTAAAATTTTAGCTTTGATCCCCAGGGATGGAATGTGTATGATGACTCACTTGTGGTTCAGAATATGATGGTTTTAGTAACTTGTTAAATGGTGCTACATTGTAAAGTCTGTAGGAATAAGTGAAACAACTTTGGTACTTTATTCACAGTTCAAGTAATTAATGTTTTAGTGCTTGACCTTACCCTCATAGTCAGCCCAAACTGAAAAATACTATTTTTTTTTTAATTAAAAGCAAATATGTTCTATTTCAAAGCTTTTAAAATGCATGTTCTTTCTGTAATCTACTTAAAGTACAGGTGTGTTAGACTAATTATCAAAATCCCTTCCTGATGATCTTTCAATGATAAAGGAACAAAACATAGTCACAGTGTAATTATTTTTAAAAATTGCATTTGACATGTAACAAGAGCAAAGGAAGAATTTCAGTATGCTGTTTCATTCTTCAGCTTCTGGTTGAACCTAAGATGTAATTATTTGTATGCAGGTCAAAAGCGTCTTCTACTAGATTTTTTTTGACGTACCACAAAAATCTTTTTTTGGAAAGTTAATTTTAGAGATGAAATAAGAAACAAACTGGTAACCAAAATCTTACTGTTCAGTCACCTCATCAGGAACCTCTGAATTAAGAGGTAAATGAATGATAAAATACTGATGTCTATCACTCTGGAATTCCAGTTGGTGTTTCAGTGCTTTTACTGAAACTTTTGAAAAGCTATCCTTTTTCAATTCAGTTTCATGTATGAGTTATAGGAATAGTTTTGGAAGTTACATTCAGGCATATAAAATACACTACAGCAAGGATAGTAATGACCAGAAGAAAAATCTTGGACAGATAGAAAATGCAAATAATATACAGCTATCTAAAATATCCTCTCAGTTGTTGATTTTCTATAGGAACTGCTGTTATTTAAGTCGTAGGCGAATATGTGCAGTGTATCTGTTAAAAATCTTAAATGATTTTGGGGAAAGTAATGATGTGTCAGAATTAAAATTAGGATATCTGTGGCATTGGAAAAAACTGCAGCAAGTTTATCAGAGAACTGAAAACTGGTACGGAACCAGATGCGTGATACTTCTAGACTTCTCAGCACAACCCTGGGTTCTGGATTCTCACAATTTCTGGCCTGAACATTGGCCCAAACAGAGTCTCAATTGTGTGGCTTGAGCATCCTGAGCTGCACTGTGCTTCTAAGGGAGCACTCCTGTACAACTTCACTGTGCTCTGAGATAAACAATGACATGCAAGGCTGATGTGAGTAAAAATAATGAATTTCTAATCAGAATTCGATTGAAATGTAGCAGACCATAAAAGATGGTTCACAGATTTGATTTTTTTTTTAATCTTTTTCTTTTTTTTTCTGTTGAGAGCTAAGACCTACTATTATTTGTTCAGGTGTCCTAGCTGCCTGACTAAGATCTTTTCCTTCTAAATTCTACATGCTTCTTCAATTAATAGTAGAGTCTGTAAGATTTCTTAGCTCAGCAGCAGGGGATTTGGATGAATTTGGTGTTTTAGCCTAAAAATTGTATGCCAGGGCTGTGCATAGGAATGAATTTTGGAGGCCTTCATGTCCTTGGTTCAGCCCTGTCATAAGTACATGAATTGCTAGGAGACTAGGAAGGCTCTAGCATGCTCACTGAATTGCCATTGAGAGCTTTTGTGTTAGTCGAGTACAAAAACTAGAGTTGAAAGATGCAAGATGAACTTCATATCCAAAACCGAGAGAATTGCTAAAAGCTTTCCAGAGACTCTGTGTTTCAAAATGCATATATTTCAAATCAAAAGGATTTTCAAAATGTTCCCTAATGAAGTGTCAACAGAAGCTAAAAGTTTGAGGAGAAGGTGTTTGACATGCAGGAGGGTATTGAAGCATTTAGAAGCATGCAGATGGATGACATTTCATGATCAAACTGTGTTGCTGCAGATTGTACTGAATAGGAAAATGCACTTTGTATAACTTGTTCTGGAAGATATTTAGTATCTCCTGTTAACGTATGCATCACTATGCCCACAGTTATGTTGAGCTTGCCCTTTTAAGTTTCCGTTTCCATTCACTTTAATAATAAAATAACTGGAAAGCCCCCAGTGCTGACAAATTCTATGACACATGCAGAATGCAAGCATGAAAGGTTATCATACCAGTAGGTACATGGGTTTTTTACATAAATATATGTCAAGATTGTACTAGGGACATGATATATTTAAGTATGACGTTAGCATGTGTTATTTTTGTCTTGACTGAGAGAGCAAAGCTTTGGAGCATATTGCTATATCTTGGCTTCAGAAGTGAAAGTGAAACATTTATATGGACACAAACCTCTACGTGGTAAAGAGTGAACCTTTCTTAATTAAGGTTTTTGAGGAAACTCTCTGAGGTACTGCACAGGAGGGAAAAGGAATCGCTCATTATATTCAGGATTTGTTGCTATATTTTCAGTTTTCCAGTTGTAATGTCCTTGTTTTGCGTTTGAGAACTTTTATGTTTTTTGTGGTCTAAAAAGTTCACATTTTGAAGCAGTCTGTCAGTTTAACTGTGGTGCTCTTGAGGGTGAAAAGTTGTAAAGCTTCAATTCAACAAATTGGTAAAGCAAGTGATTGTTTTGAGTATAATGTACCAACTGATTTCCTGGAGATGCAGATCTATGCATCTCTAGCATGTCATGTCAAACACTGATGTACTTTGCAAATGTAAAGGGAAATGTAGGTCTTAACAAGTGCAAACATGATGTTACATTTCTCTGTGTAGTGTTCACTAATTTGCTTTAAACATAAGCCATTGTTTGTGTATCAATGTCAACAAAAATTGCAATTTCCTCTTGGCACAAAGAGTTTCAGAAAGGCAGAAGGAACTCTGTACAAACCTAATCGGTAATGCTATCTCAAAGTGACTCAAATATGTGTATATACATAATGTGTGTATATATTACATATTTGTTGCACCTGTGATTTTCTAAATTTGGAAAGACAGACACAGTTAGAAGACAAAGTAGATTTTCTAATGTTTCAATGTCACTGGTGTTTCAAAATTGATTTTGAAAAGTACAAAACAAGTTATCTCCTGTTTAAATCTAATAAATTAAAGAAATAGTTATTATTCACTTTTTATTAACTTTTTCTATCTTAAGCTATTAAAGTGGTATGATGAAATAAGTATATATATGAGTTGAGGTGTTTGACAGAATAGTGTCTGTGACACTGATTCTGGTTCCAGTGCTGTGTGTGATGAAGAGAGACTTCTGTGTGGTTCAGTTTCTTCTCTAAAGAAGGCAGATTATTGCAAGAAACAACACTGTAGATGTATGATAGAGAACTACTGTATCAGGAAGGAAAACCACAAAGAATAGTTTGAGTGGACTTTACCTCTCTCTGAATGTTTTAAGATATTCAGAAGAGAACGTGAGATTCCTTGGAAAGCTTTCAAGGACATCTTCCTCTAAAACAAGTAGCTCAAAGCTTCATCCAGCCTGGCTTTGGACACTCTCAGTGGTAGGACATTGACAGCTTCCCTCGACAACCTGTTCCAATACCTCACCACCCTCGCTGTAAAAAAAAAATTCTTCCTTATATCTAGTATAAATCTACTCTCTTTTTGTTTAATGCCCTTAACTCTTGTTCTGTTGCAACAGGCCCTACTAAATCTCTCTTTCTTATAAGCCCCATAGGCCACAATAAAGTCACCGTGGAGCCTTCCAACCCCAACTTTCTCAGCCTTTCCTCATCAGAGGGGTACTCCAGCCCTTGAATCATTCCTGTGTCCCTCCTCTGGACTCACTCTAACAGGCCCATGTCCTTCCTGTGCTGGGACCCCAGAGCTGGATGCAGTGTTCCAGGTGGGGTCTCACCAGAGCAGAGCAGAGGGACAGAATCCCCTCCCTGGCCCTGCTGCCCACGCTGCTTTGGATGCAGCCCAGGACACGTTTGGCTTTCTGGGCTGGGAGTGCTCATGGCTGGGTCACGTCCAGCCTCTCATTCACCAGCATCCCCAAGTGCTTCTCTCAGGGCTGCTCTTGGTCTCTTCTTCTCCCAGCCTGTACTGATGCTGGGGGTCTCTGTAGCCCAACTGAAGCACCTTGCACTTGATCTTGTTAAACCTCATGAGGTTCCCATGGCCCCACTTCTTGAGCTTGCCAGGTCCCTCTGGATGGCATCCCATCCTTCAGGTGCGTCAACTGCACCACTCAGCTTGGTGTCATCTAAATATTTGCTGAGGGTGCACTCAATCCTGATGTCTGTGTCATTGCTGAAGATGATAAACAGCACTGGTCCCAATACAAACCTCCTGAGGGATATCACTTGTCACTGATGTCCGTCTGGACATTGAACTGTTGACCAGTGTTCTCAAGATGTGACTGTCCAACCAATTCCTGATCCACCAAACAGTCCACCTAACAAATCCATCTCTCCAGTTTAGAGAGAAGGATGTTAAAGGGGTGTGTGTCAAATTCTTTACAGAAGTCCAGATAAATGATAGCTGTAGCCCTTACCTTGTCCACTGATGGAGTCATTCCATTATTCAAGGCCGCTGGGTTGGTCAGGCAGGACTTGACTTTGATGAAGCTGTACTGGCTGTCTCAAATCACTTCCCTGTCCCACATGTGCTTCAGAGCTTTTAGCAGGATTAGTTCCATGACCTTCCCAGGCATAGAAGTGAGGCTGTTGGGTCAGTAGTTCACCAGTAGGTACATTGTTTCCCCTTTTCCCATCCACCTGGGACTTCACCTGACTGACATGACTTTTTGAATATCATGGAGAGTGGTTTGGCAACTACAGAATTAGAGAATTACAGAATATCCTGAGTTGGAAGGGATCTGCTAGGATCATCAAGACCAGCTCTTAAGTGAATGGCCCATATGAGGATGGAACCCACAATCTTGGTGTTATTAGCACCAGGCTCTGACCAACTGATCTCATCTCAGGGTCTCATCAGCCAATTGCCTCAGGACTCTGTAATGCGTCTCATAATGTCCCACAGACTTATGTCTGTTCAGATGCCTCAGGTGGTCATGAACCTGGTCACTTACAGTAGAGAAACTTTGGTCCCCCAGTTCCTGTCTTGTGGCCTGTCCACTTCAGAGGTGTGGGAGGAGAGGCTGCTACTGAAGACTGAAGCGAAAAAATTTTCACATACTATTTATAGATTTATGTGCTGCTTCCCAATGACATTTATTTCTTTCTGTTCAGGGCTGAGCAGTATTTTCCTTGTATTGAGAGGCTGAAGTCAGGCTCCAGGGTAGAAATCTTACGCTTTTTCCTGTGCTCTTGGTTACTCTTTTGCAATGCCCACCATATCACAGCATATGGATGGATGCAGAGCACCCCAGCAGAGATTCACAGCTCGTAGGGACTGCATGGAAGGAAGACGCAGCTCAGGACTTTTTTAGCAGGAAAATGTACTTCAACAGGAAGAAAAATAAGAAATGAGGATTTGGGAGGAGTTGCTTTAGTTCTTTTAGGTGGAGAAAATTGGTAGGTGATCCTGGAACTTAAAGGACAGGGTTTTAAGGAACCAGTAGCTAAGGGACAGAAAAGCCTGTTAAAGAGCCATAACACTGAGAAGGGGACTGGGGCTGATAAGTCAACAAGCAACTGGGAAAAAGGACAGGGCACAGAGTTTCCAAACGGACAGGTGGTACATCATAAATGTTTGAATGGGAACATACCACAGATGATTGTGCCTTCTGAAACACAGTCCCTTACAGAATGGGAATGGAGCTGGTGTTCTTTGAAGACTTACGTGTGCTGGAAGGGGGGAGTAACTTAAAAATTTATTTGTTTAAAGTATTACTTAAGTTGTATTAATTTCAGAGTGGACACAAATGATTCTCAGTTAGAATGGACCTAACTTGCTTTATTTAATTAACTTTGAATTTTCTTACTTCAATATAAATAAGTCTGATATTTTAGAATGCTCCCATACAGTCATCCTACAAGTTATATTACTCTTCTGTCATCAGCAGTTCCAACTGCAGTATGTACTATGCTCTACATGGCATTCCATGTAGCTGTAGGAAAAAATTACTGTTCTTTTGTAGCAGCGGAGAAATCCAGGACCTTGCAGCTGATGACGATATGCCTTATATGGTTCCTCAAAAAGTCTACCTTATATGGTTCTTCATACAGATCCTGAAAGAACAGGAACAGGGGCAACGCCTTGAAGATTATACAGACATACGTAAAATGTATTTTGGCAGAAAGTGATTGAAAATTAAAGCACCCAAAAAATTAGCTACTTAGATGCAATTTTGTGCAAAGCTGTACAATACAGCTTATGAAGTTTTAAGCCAGCTCTTCATGCTTTATTCTGTATATTCTTTCATTCCATGGGCATATATACTGGTGCTGTTCATAATGAGAATTTTTTGAAGACTGAAACTTCCCCAAATGTGTTGTGTCAATTGCAAATGACTGCTACCAATGTCAAGCCAAATTTAACTCTGTACTCCAAAGTAAAAATGTTAGAGTGACTCAAAACAAGACTTCCTTTTTCCTCACCTCCCTTCCGCTCCCTTCTCTTTTCCTTTCTTTTTCTTTACTTTCCTTTCTTTTTTGAGAAGTCACATTTTTCCATGAGTTTCATTCTTAGGTCCAGCTGAATTTTTTTGACTGAATTAAAAAAACAATAACCTATGACCAACCTAGCAATATGAACTGATTGCTGGGCTGTTTATTATACTTATAAAGGAAGAGTTATTAAAAAACTAGATAGACTATGCTCAAATAAAAATGACATTTTATATTGGAAAATTTTATATTATAATAATAAAGGTGATACTACCAGCACTGCCTGAAATAGAAATATAAATGCATAATATTGCTAAGATTCTTTTTATTAAGTGTTAACTTCTAGATGTATTTTAACTTTTTTAGCACTTGATTTAAGAAAAATGAGACATGTAATAATTTGCTTACCCTGTTTCATACAAAGGAAATTAATGAGTGTGAAATGAAAACTGCACAATAGTATAAAGTGCAAGATTGTTAGATAAAGTGCAAGGTTGTTAGACAATGCAATAAAAAATGAAAAATATAACACCATAATTCAGAGAATTCACAGAATTCCATGTTTATTTTTGAATCCTGAATTTATCTTAGGAAGGTTAGTTTGCACTTGAAGTAGCTAAATTAGATGAACCATCAACTTTATCACCTTGACCAGAGGAGTGTGAGTAGTCTGGATGACTTGATATTTATGTGAGGAAACTGAAAATGAGGAAGACTATTAAGTATAATCTGGAAGGTAATAGTAGGTACTATGGTATTGTGAAAAGGTACTATCATTTCCTGAAATTGAGGAAATGGGTGAAATACAGCCAGAACTCTCTTTGGTATTCTCTTCACACAGAAGCCTAGAAATATTTTATTAAATATTAATAACAACATAAAAGACCTTTGGTCTTATTTTCATTTTAATTAGGCAGGATATATATGCCATTCACTTTGAAGCCAAATCCTACTCCTTTGTATTAACCTGCAGGGGGTACTAGCAAATTGAACCAAGTAGCATTTAGCTATTTCTCCTCCTGCCAGAGATAATTAACATCTACTCTTTTGCAGACTCTCTTACTGTTACCTGATCCCCATATACAGGTTTCATACCCACTTTCAGAGTCTGAGCAATAGGGTGTGAAATGCTACCTCAGCCCATTTGTTACGAATTGCCAGAACTCAGGAAAGTTATTAATTTTCAACTTTAATCTGCTAAACTTGCAAGGGAAACTTAATCTCATAATGAAATCAGATTGGAGAGACAAAATGGACAATAATTCCAGGAGGGAGACAAAGCTGTGTATAATGCACTGAACGCATTTCATTTTGTGGTGAATGATAAAGACAACCGAAGAGTCTGAGAATGATAGCTGTATGGCAGAAGAGAGTAGGAAATTTTTTGACACATAAAGCTAAGGTAAGAATTAGTAAGAAGCAAATGAAATTAAATGGTAAGAAATTAATTATATGAAGTCTGTGGGTTTCTAGACTTTTGGCTAGCTGTTTATGCATCCTTTCTACCTCATGCATAGATTTCCCACACCACATCTAAAGCCCGAGAATTATCTTAAATGGGCTGTGGGAGCTGCTGATGTAGCAGCCTCAACCTGGAGAACCTTGAAGAGTTGCCAGACTTCTTGGCCAACTTTTTCCTTTGGCTAACGGCCTTGGGCATTCACTTTGGCCAGAACTTGGTATGCTTTAGCCAACTATCCAAGTAGCCTAGTACTTCTTTTTTCTTAAACTTAACATGTTTAGCCTGGTCAGTCCATGGCAGAGCTGTAATCTTGCCAGTCCTTCAGTGTGGGAGTGGACAGTTGCCTTCGCTAAGCTTCTTCAGAGTGAAGAGTCTGGTGAACTTAAATGAGTTACGCACCCTAACCAATAGGAAGAAGAGCTACTTTGAGAGGAAACCCGCCTGTGTTCTGCTCAGTGAAAACAAGTATGTTTGAATACTCCACTAGCTGAAGAATTCACATTTTCTAATGATTATCAGAGAAATTTTAACAAGTTTGACTGTCACTCTAATGTCTTTTGACTGAAATTATCTCCTTAGTACATAAGCATTATGAAACACGA
Organism: Orthonyx spaldingii; assembly: GCA_013397795.1. Taxonomy (NCBI): domain Eukaryota; kingdom Metazoa; phylum Chordata; class Aves; order Passeriformes; family Orthonychidae; genus Orthonyx; species Orthonyx spaldingii. The sequence continues at coordinate 579,583 of VZTJ01001128.1, read as the reverse complement.
TACATTTTTTTTCACTGACCCCTTCCTTCATAAAATAGGTGGTTTTTCTTTGGTCATCTAATACTCAATATTTTGTATATTTTGTTTCCCACTAATGTAAAATTAACATCATTCCCTATTTCCTTTACATTTTTATCCTAGTTCTGGGGACACAATTCTTCATTTCTCCATACAAAAGTACATGAAGGTGATAATGCTTTATCTTACAGGAATGTTTTGGAAGTAAGTTTCTGTAGTACCTATGAGGAAGCTGTGTTATGGTGATGATAAAAAATATGCTTTTTCCAAAACTCCTGTAGAATGAAGGAGTATAAATAGCTTTGTTTTGTCAACAAGGTGAAAATCAAGCAAACTACTTCCTTCATCTCCTAATTGTCCTTTTTAGACAAAATTTTAAGTACTCAACAGAAATATTAATCTCTACTTTTTCTAAATAAACTCACATTAGTCCATTTGTGATACCCTGAGGTATTTTCCAGTGTGGTTTGTAAATTGTAACAGGTGTAATGAGATTTGTAAATTTAAAACTTCCATGTCTGCTGTAACATCATCTTAGGTTCCACCCCTCTGCTGTTAGAAAAGCCAATTTAGCCTGTTACACAGTGGTTACCAGACTTGGATTAGTAATGACCACAGAGGTTGCAAAACAGATTCTGATGTATCTCACGTCTCTTGTTTACAGATGCATATACACTGCATTGGAACAATCTGAAAATATTAAACTTCTTTTATACTGCTAGAACAGTTGGTTTGAATTCCAAAATTTTAACATTCAGTCAAAAGAAATCCTTATCTTTGCATGTAGGGAGCTGTAAGAGTATGAGCTGTTATTAAGGGGGAGAAAACGAGTAGGAAAAAAGTTTTTGTTAGTGCTTACGAGTTTTTAGTGCTTTTTTGTGTCAATAAATACATTAAAACAGCAACCTTCCCAGCTACTCATTTATGAATATTACAAGTGGATACTTTCTGTGTGTAAGAAGTATTAGTACTCAGGAGTTTTGAGGCATAGAAGATATTAGCCTAAACTTTTGTTTTTGCTAAATAATATACTGCTTAAGGGTTTTGAGGAACAGAAGATCAAAAGTGATAATTTTTTGTTTCTACTAAAAAGAATAAGCAAAACCACCTTAAAAAAAAGCTTAAAAGATAATAAAACTTTTTTGTTTCAGAGGTACAGTAACTGAGTTTAAGATACTCATACAAAATAGAGTTATGCCTCATTTATCCTGTAACATATAAAATGCAATTGTTCAAAAATATTTGAATTATATTTTATGGTTGCCATCATGGCATTATAGAACACAGAAGGGTACTTGGAAAACACAACTAAACCATATCCCGGTCTGTCAGTTAGGATAATGCAAGGATTGAACGAACGTCTGACATCTCTGATACTGAAGCACAGCTTTCTAGTTTGTTTTGTCCCCATTTTCAGCTGCCACAGGGTTGACGACCTTGAAGTAAGTCTCATCAATGTATCAGGCCAATGTAAGACAAAACACTAAGTTTGGTCTACTTATGGTCAACATTGAATTTGAAGGAAATGAAAAATATATATTTTATATCGGTATGAATACTGTTACTCTGTTTTTAATTGAGTAGTTTACTTATGTGGAGATCTGTCATTATTAATAAGAGTACAGTGTCTAATTGTTTCCATTTCATATTCGTTTATGACTTTATTATATGAGAAAGAAAAACAGTTTCCAAACTCCTGACGAATTCACTCTATGTCTGGCATTTTTTTTCAGCATCCAGAAAATTCAGCAAATGAAATGGCAATTGTGTAGTCTGCCTCAGAAGAACAGCTGCACAAGTTAGTTCACCACAAAACAAGCTGGACAAAATGATTTATGGAGTACTGTTTCCTTAATTATTTCACAGAACCTTTCTGGCTCTGGAGATTTGTTTGAGCCAACTATTGCAAATCTGTGAATTCCAGAAATAGTAGATTCCTGTCCTTCCTTCTTTACCTCCATTTTTCATCATGAAAACAAAAGCTGTTAATCCTTTTTTAACTTTATGCTAATTACTCTATATTAATGTTCTTTATATTTTAATAAGAGATTGAGATCTGGGAAGACAATATTAATCAGATGACTGAGTTAATTTTTCTCTTGACTAATTCTAAGCTAATTCTTGCTCTGGCAGCTTTGGGAAAATGTAAAGAAAACTGCAACAGAGTGCAATGTACTTGACATGAGTGTTTTAAGAATTCAGTCTCTCAGAAGCCTACCCTGATGCATATTATGACATTATTTTGCATCTGGATATCAAGAAATATGAATGACTATGCTGAAACTTCATTTATTTGAACTAAAAGAATGAAGGAAGTTAGTTTAATTTTGACCTTTTAGTTCAATATGCTAACATCAAGAATACCTGACGGAAGTTCATTATGAATAGAGTGAAATTCTCTTCTTATCTTGGCCACTATGAGGTCCTCATAGCCTCTTGGCTTCCTTGATTATGCAGAATGATGAAACATATTTATTGGCCAGAGAGAATTTGGATGGTCCTAAGAATTTTTTTTTAGACATTTCTAGAAAACAATCAAGCTAAAGGAAGCCCTTATTTGCCCAGTTTCTGGGAAATAGAGTGATGATCTTGCACAAAAAGAAGACATTTAGGAGCTTTACACAGGGTCACTGGATACTTTGCTTCCAATTACAGTCATCTGTTCTAACTCCCTGCAATTGCAGGCTTACTCCCTATCTTCAATTTACCATTGTTTTTACTTTAAAAATGTTTTTCTCCTCATACTCTGCCTTCTTTTATGCGTCTTGAGCATCAGCTGTATGTAGTTTATATTTGCAGAAAATATTTAATAATTTTTGAGGGGGAAGGAGTTGCTTCTTTCCTATTCAGCATGTTTGCAAGACACCACCATTGCTCTCACATTTAGGGAGCCAAAATGACGTAAGCCGGAGTATTGTGGGGGATCATGACTATGTTTAGTCAAATAAGGAGGGTGAGGTTGCCTGTGGGATTCAAACCTAGCAGCCTGAGCTCACAGCTGCACCTAGTCCTCTGTTCTGTTATGAACCAGTAAGGAGAGGATGTACTTATTACCAGGACTGGGGAATTATCTGTGCAAAACAATTAAAATTGCTTATGCTCAAGGATTCTCCACACATTCAGTGTGAGTATCATGTAAGATCACTGTCCCATTAATGGTCTCATTTTTATTGATTATATTTTATTTTTATCTGTTCAAACAACCAGGGTTTTCTTTCACACAAGTTCTCACTGGTATGAAATAGTACATGGCCTGAGTACAAGCAGAAGGCTAGAAGGGAGGGATACATTTGCTTTAATAAGTCTTTTTCAGGTGTAGGTAGGACTATTAAAATTCTGAGGGTTCAGTTCAATGGCTGAATTTAATTATAAACCAAAATCAAGTTGTAAAACCAAAATGTTTTGTTTCAGAATAACTTTTTTTTTTCACCAGAAATGTTGTTTTAGAATCTTAAAAACACCTAAGGAAATAGAGATGTATGACAAGAAAACAGATGAGAGACAGATAGGAAAGTAGACTGTCTCAAATCATATTTATGTTTTGTAACATAAAAAGGCATAAGGACCATGCTAACACATTGCAAGCTTATCTTGCCTTTGGTATTCCACCAGATACCTCCACAGAACACCTACAGCTCTCTGTGTGACCTTCAATTACATGTACATGGTAAGATACAACCCTGTTTGACTAGGATTAAAAATGGAGGTGTGATAAATGCTTTCAATTTCTGAGCTATTTCAGTGGTCTACTTCCAAGAAGAATAAATGGTACAACTGCATCTGGATAGGGAAGAAGACTGGCAGTAACTAGGGTGAAACACATCCTAGGCTTAAAATGAAACAGAAGTAGTAAGTCTGTTAAAAAATACCATTTTATCTGAAAAAGAAAGAGAAAAGAGACAGAGGCCAAGAAAGTAATGTGGGCTCACACTTGCTCATCAAATTTCTGGCCATGCAGGCAAATGGACTCTTACAAGGCTTGTCATTCAGCATTTTTTCTTAAAGATTCCGTGATTCTCTTCAGGTTTCAAGAGTAAAGTGTCCTTTATTTTAAGGCTTTTAAAAAAAAATTTCTTGCTCAAATGCCATGCATTCTCTGAAGAACTTAGGCAGTAATAGAGCTTTTGATGTCTCCAGGCTCCAGTAAAATGTTCCTAACCTCCTGAGGATCTGGGAGAGCGCTAGCACTGAATCTTTAGTCAAGCAGATGGATTGCTGCCAGAGAAGGGTCAAAGGATCTGCATGTAGGAGTGCCCTAAGAGATCCAGAAACTAGGAGCAGCAGCCAGGTTGTAGCCACAAGTAGAAGCACAAAGTGTTCAGCAGCGGGCACTGCTCACTTCAGAATAGTCCTGCCTGAACAGCAGGATGAGGCCAGCTAGTGAGAAGTGAGTGGTGCTCCCTATCTTGTTGAACCTTAGCGTTTGTTATACAAACTATTCTTAATGACTTATGTTAACTAAAATATATTAGTAATTTTTTTAATAGGTGCAGTGCAGGGCCCCACAGATGCAGGGCAACTATTCTAGCTCTTGCTGTTGAGCAATGTCTCTCTTTCTGGAATGTGGATGTAGGATGTAAGGAAAACAAAATTAGTGTCTAATTTCTTTGAGCCTTAAAACTGTAAAGGTCCATGAAATCCAACTTGTATGTGCCTGGTTAGGTGACAGAAGAATATAATTAGCTCTAGTTTCTTCATCTGTGGGGCAATACTTGCTGTTGCATACAGCCATGTTGCATTGCGTGCTAAAAACAGTGACTTCTGCTCTGTATTGCTGTGTCACAGCAAGAGGCAAGAGGAACATGAAAGGTGTTTTCTTAATGTACTTCATTTCCTTAGTGTTGTAAGTGTTGTCTGGCAATTGAAGACTGGGAATAATCGCTTATTTAGCCTATTTCTTTGTTGACTTCCTCTTACTTATTGATTTCCGGTTTTGTTTTCAAGAATTGAAAAATGTCTAGAAGGTGGTGGAAGACTGTAGTTAAGGAAAAATGTCTGAGTAGTCCTAGACAATAAAGTATTAAATACTAGTTTGTTCTTATTGGGATAGGTCCACCATTTCACAGGAACTGGCTTTAAACTGAAATGTGTATACTAATGTATCTCAAATTCCAATTTATGGAAGAGTTTCCTTTTTGCATTGCATATTGTTATATGCAATGCATGCCAGCTTTGAAGGATTTGGCCAGTTTTTTTGTAAATCTGTGTTTTCAAAGCACCCCTCCCCCCCCAGGTTGTTGTAGACAGTATGTTATACCTAAGTATTAGGTTAGATGCAGTATAGCTGTAGTGTATGCTTCCTCAGCTGGGAGCACATTTTACTTCAGATGAAAAATGTGCTTCATATGTACAAGTTCATTTTGCATATATTTATTAGTAGAGACAGTGCTCTGCCTTCTTGGGATTCAGTAGCTGAACCAGGTGAGATTGTGTCCTCCTACTGTCTCGTCGGCTTTGCAGTTTTTTCCCTGAGCTCCCATCGTATTAGCCGCCAATTCTTTCTTTAGTGCTGCTCAAGTCACAGAATTTCAGGGATGAATAATTTCAGACATAAATTCTTAAAAACCCATTACTCTGGCAGAGTTGAAAGCAGATTAATTTGATAGTAGTCAGGACGGGAGAAAGAATAGGGTTAAGGAATTGGGATTGGCTTGGGGGATTTAGCAGATTTCTTTGCTATGTAGAAGAATAAAACAGTAGCTTTTCATAAGACGAGTACTGAAGTGAGGAAAACATCCAAGTCACTTGCTTTTAAGCAGTGAAAACTTCAGATTTATTAGTCTGTTTTTTACTTTGCTTGTTGTTTCTTCATTTCAGTTCTGTCCACTGAAAACTATACTAATTGACCCAATTTCAGACTGTGATCTCATTAAAAATGTAAGTAAAAATAGGATACTACCAAGATAATGAATTTTTCTCTTTCACTTGCCCTAAGTAGTGTTGGAAGTTTTTCTCATGTCTGTTTTTTAATTGTCTTGATTTTCACATTAAATGAAGTTTAACTGTCATAGTCAATTGACAAGTATAAGAATATGGACTAGTAAAATTATTTGTTTAAAATACAAGTTAAATAAAAGTTCTTACTTAATATTATGCATAAATCCCACATGATTTGCAAAGTATGATCATACAGTGCAGCACTGGTCTAAACCTCCTACCTGTTGTTACAGCTGAGTAATGACTTCATAAATGTGTGGGTGTAATTTTGAAACTGGAAAATGCCTTCTTGTGGACCATTAATATCTATCTGCAGCAAGAATAGTTATATTTTAATGTGTATCTACTTCAGAATTTCGTTTACGGTGACTTATTGCATCCTCAAACAAAATACCAAGTTCCTATATGGAGTAATAGGAGGACACATGGTCTTGCTGAAAATCTCTGTGTGCTCATGCTTGTTGCACTTGTATACCCTTAAGTAAAAGTTAATAAGTAGTTAACAGTCTTTGGCATTCCTGATTTTTTTTCTTCAAATTATTTCAGTTTAAAATCAAATAAGACATGTTGTCAGTGTGTGCATTAGCAATACCGCAAGTCCTGGGAGTCCATGGAGGGTAATGCAGATCTGTGCTTCTCAAACAGTGAAGTTGTCTGTACCATGTTTATCTGTACAGTCTGACAGTGGAGTTGTTTGTACCATGTTTGTGAGTGCAATGTGAAGTGCTCCTTACACCAGGTGCAGAATCCTTTTTGAAGTGGAGTCCACTTTATAAGCTCTGGGTTCCAGATGCACTTCTTTGGTTCCATCCATTTCACGTACACAGCCATCTGCTAGGAAACTATCTTCTATTTTCTCAATCTACAAGGCAATTACTTATTTTGAAAATAAATTAGTTTTTCTAAATTACATGACCATTTCATCTTTCAGTACAAAAGCTGTAATTATTTAACTGCTAGTGAATTCTTGAAGTGTATTTAAACTTCCTCTCATGCATCTTAAACGTTCGTACATCTTCAAGCTAAGTACTACATTCTTCTGATTCAAGCTGTCACCTTCAAGCCACCCACGCATGGCGGTTTGGTATAGGCGTTTTTCAGATAGGTTTTTAAATAAACCAATCCACAGATGCAGATGAATAGAACGGATTGTGAAAGTTAGGGACTGATTTGCAAATTAAGTGGGCTGTTTTGGAGATAGGATTTGCCACAGCCAGGCTGGCATAGATACAAGTCATCCTGCCTCTTGGGCTTTAGCTGGGGAGATTGTGTCTGGTGTGCCTGTGGGGCTTTCTGTGGCTTGACTGACAAGCCAGACTTCTATGAGCCCTTTGGGCAACCTACTATGAAATTTTGCTCAAGAAACTTCTTTACTCAGTCATTACAGACCCTGGAACAACCTCTGAGTCAGCCTCAGGCCACTGTCTCAGGCTTTCCTCAGATCTCCAGTCTTTTTCCAAACAACAACCTACATGACCATATATAAGAGTGGCCTTACCTACCGCCTGCTCTTTGTCATCTCAGTGCTTTTTTTTTTTTCCCTCTTTCAGAAATGGTGTTCTGTTTGTTATCGTCTCCATCACGTTTTCATCCTGTCATCTTTTTGCATCTTTATTGGTGTCTTTCCTGGTCTAAACTGGTTTTGGTTGTTAGTTGTCTGGATTGTGCTGGGAAAGGGCTCTTCATGTTTTCTTCTGAGACAGAATTGGGGATGCCTAGGCCATAAAGATTTATACCTGGATTTAAGTTAACTAAAACATGTACATCTTCTCAAGATCAAGGCCTAATCATGGAAATAATCTGTTGGAAAATTGGTGTTAAATATTATCTAGGTAGAATGTTTAGACATTTAGCATGTTTTATATTTTGAAAATTGCTTAACTTAGCAACAGATGGCAGGTATTTTAAAAGCAGAAGCTATGTTTGTTACAGAGACTTTTGAAATATGACATAACATGACTGAAAAGTGTTACACTACAATAATAATTTTATCCATATTAGGTCTTTTATGGACTTATATTGTTGAGGATTCATTATTATGAATAGTATCTTTCTGCATTCCATATTTTTATAAGTTTCAATGGAAGAATGAAAAATCTACTTAGAGTTTTCTGCAAAAAAATCACAAGGATACATTTTAACTGAATAATTAGAAGGTTTGTGGATGACAGGCTTTGGTTTCACCACTGATTATTAATAAAATGTAAGAAGTGCACAGTACTCTTTAAAAGAAGAAATCTAGAAACCTGTCAGTTAATCTACTGTGAATCAAAGTTTAGGATAGGGTAGGCTAGGGTAGGGTGGGTTAGGCTAGGGTAGGGTGGGGTAGGCTAGGCTAGGCTAGGGTAGGCTAGGCTAGGCTAGGCTAGGCTAGGCTAGGCTAGGCTAGGCTAGGGTAGGGTGGGGTAGGGTAGGGTAGGATAGGATAGCATAGCATAGAATAGCATAGCATAGCATAGTGTAGCATAGCATAGGATAGGATAGGATGACAGATTTTTACTTGCATTAATAAACAGGGTTATTACTGAATTAAAGTTTGGGGTTTTTTTGTTAGAACATGGTTTTTTTCAGTATGTTTTGACAGTGCCGTCAGCTATGAGAAACTACTGACTGTAGATATTCTCTGCCAGAATGATGAATCTATTTCCAGTAAGTTAGTTGCTTCATCTTGTTGGATATACTCTTGGGCATTTATCACGTAATTCCCTTAATTCAAACCAGTTGTGTACATATTTTGTAATTGATGAATTACTGACAGTAAATAAATATTCATACAAAATCAACTATTTGTTAAATTAAAAAAAAATACTGTTTAACAGTTTTTGTACCAGAAATTAGCAGTCTTTTGTTTACTGTCTTTTCACAGTAAGCAAACTTTAAATATGAATTAGTGTCATCTAAAAATGCTATTTACAATTATTACAACATTGCCTATATACCATTTCAGGTATGAACCCATTTACATTGCAACTGTATGTTAAATACTTTTGTCAACACAGTGAGTAATACCAGATCACTAGTCCTTGAAATAACATGTCATTAAATTTGTGAAGATGAAACAACTATTCTCCCATCAAATTCTGCACTACATTTAGATGAAATGCCTTGGTTAAGTAACGTCTTTGAAGACTGGGTGTTACTTCCTTTAGCTCTGATTATAGTTGGCAGACATTATGTGTTCTTTGTGTATTACCAAAACAGAACATCTATCAGCAGCACACTCCGTCTTTTCTTCATAAATGGATGCAACTTTGGTGTGTTGGATGTATTTTAATGTGTTGTTTGCATTTGATTAATTTGGTCTTACGGCTTTTGTGTGTGCATATATCTTACCCCTACTACTGAATGTATGTGATTGATGCAGTGAACTGTTGGCTTCTGTTCTGTAAATATTAATCAAAGAGTATGCTCCTCTGCGTAATGGCTTTTCAGTGTAGGAGGCAGCCAAGCAACTATAGTCTGCTTTTTTTTACTCTTTAATCATTATTGTGTAAGACACTGGCAAGAATGGTTTTTTTTAATCTATAAACACTATTTCATGCTTAAACATATCCATTGTTTGGTCAAAGTTATGAAATATTGTTGCTCAATGAAACTGTTTTCAGCATTTCCTGGTAAAGCAGTAATAGAAGAGATAAAACAGTAAAGGAAGGGGCAGAAAATTAAGTAAAGAGAAATACTAGGAATATGTGCAAGAAAGAAGCAGAAGATGCAGAGTCAGTAAATTCAGCCTCATATGGTTTCAAGTCTTATGGTTCGGACAAATGGTTTTCTTTAATCAAAAGCCAAACTGGATGCTTTTCTAGATTCCATGGCTGTGGTGAAAGGAATAATTTGTGACTCAAATATTCTTAAGGACAATAAGGTAGTCATTTACTATGTTCCAATGTCTGCTTAAAATTTGTATAAGAATAGATATTGATTAGTGTGACAGCTTATTTGGGTGAGAAACAATTTTCAACATTTAAATAAAAAACCCAATAAATGTTTGAGGTGGTGATGGTAGTGGCGGCAGTACAGCTCAGTATCAGAAGCAGTGAGTTTCTTGAAAACATGGCTCACATATTTCTGGCATGTAGGTCTGGCATAAATTTGAGAGATACAGCTTTAGTCATTTTCCATGAATGTCACCAGTGAGGCAAACCAAGGCTGAAGGGAAGGCTTGTGCTTCGGGGTTTGTAGTGTTTTTTGGGTTCTGGGGTTACTTCAGTGTATGTGGGGTTACTTCAGTGTATGTGCATCCCTTGCTCCGTTCATAAAAACGTCTCTAAATTGTGCAGTTAGCAAAATTTTACCCCTAGCACTAACGCTGGCTTAGCTTTAGAAAATGAGCAGATTTAGAAGAATTTATTAACTAGAAATTCCTCTTGCTGTTGCTTGTTGCCCGTGACCATTAGGGCAGTCTGGTTAAAATCCTCTCAAGCATTGCAGGATGCTAGAGAATATCACATTATTTGTATTTACTAATGTTTTTGTTCTACAGATTTTATTTTGTTATAATTTTTTTCATTCCTCCAGTTTTTCCCTGGAAAATATATCTCCATTTTTGTTATAGATCATCATCTTCTAATATTCTAGAAAGGCATAAGGCAGAAATCCTCCAAACCTTCTGCAATTTTGTATTATATAAGGTGTTCAAAGGCATATCTGTTTTTATGGAAATGAATACAGTGGTACTGAAGCTAGTGGTTCAGACAAAAACAGTAGTTGGAAGCTGAATCATAAATCGCAAAAACTTTTAGTTTGTTTCCAGTCAGTTTATTTATCTCAGATATGTATTGAAAGTATTTTCAGGAAATATCAGTAAGAGACTTGAATGGCTTGAATAAAATAGTGCTGGCTTAGTCCACCATTATGTAGTAGGAATTAATATATTTTGTTGGCTGAGCACACATTTGCACAGTGTTATACCACCTCACTTTGAACAACTCCTATAAATATTCCTCTTGCATATATAGTTATATTTGAATATATTAGCATGCTCTTGCAGAAGTAACTATTTGAAAACTATTTGCTTACAGACTGTTTGTATAAATTGAGTATTTGTTTCAGGTCCATGTCAAAATGGTAGACCTTGTGATTTTCAAAATCCATTCTCCTGGATAAAAGCCATTTCCACTGTTTCAATTCATAAACATGTGCTTCTGTGATTTGAATTTACATCCATTTTGATAATGATTATTCCCATATTCTCATTGTTTGTTGGTTCTCAAAAGTTAATTGTTAGTCCAGCTAAGCAATCTTCATGTCTGGTTAATGTAGTTACCACTTATTGACCTTCTGAAAATGCTGATAAGTCAAAGACGTTTTTAATGTGCTAAGAATAGCTGTTGTAAAGTTAAATGCCTTTCTCTGCTGGTCTGCACCTGCCATTGTACTTCCCTAGTTTTTGTAATCATGCTTTAAGGTTGCAACAATAATACGGGAGTAAGATGAGACAAAACCACAGCTTCTTAGAGACCTTGCCTAGTAGTGGTTTTAGTTTAGTTAACATGTAAATATTGTCCCTAAGATGCAAATTTTAGAATGGACTACAGTCTTGTTAAGGTATGTATTCTTTTTAAGTATAGTTCTTTGAAAGTGGGGAATTATATCATAAAAATATATAGTGTTAAAAAGAAGCAGAGGATTTGGATATGTTAATTACTGTCAAGTAGGTTTATTTCAGCTTTTGGCTGATACGAGTAAGGTAACTTGTCTGTAATAGAACAGAATCTCTATTAATAGTGCCTCTTTTCAGTTATTTACATTTCTTTCTAAGAAACAGGGCAATTTATTTCGATTTAGATGTAGTTTGAAAACTGAAGAAGGTATTTAATAATGCCTTTGTACTAATTAAATTTCTGTATGTTCATGTAATTGTTTATGGAATTTAAAATGAAAATACTGAAAATGTACTAGGCATCTACCTCTGTGGTATAGATACCTGGGAAAGTAATATTTGCATTTTCTCTTTTTACAAACTCTAGGAGGGACACAAAGATTACCTCGCACAATTGGAGTGTCATTGGCAAAAGAACTAATCTTCTCTGCACGCGTTGTAGATGGTGAGGAAGCAAAATCAATAGGATTGATTAGCCATGTGGTAGAACAGAATGAAGCAGGGGATGCTGCCTACAGAAGAGCATTAGCTCTGGCGAAAGAATTCTTACCTCAGGTATAACAAATTATTTTCATTTTGGATTTTAGCTTCTACCAAATACTAAAACTGAAAAAGGAATAGCTTTATTGAAGAGAACTGTCACAAAATTATGTATCAAAAAGCCATGCTAGTTACATGGAAGCAATCAGAAGCTTTCACTCTTGTACTGAGTGGTGTTATCTGGTAATTATTTCATAGTGAAGAAAAAACCTCCATCAATCCTCATCTCACTGTGATCTGGTCTGTGGTTTCATTATGTGTTCTGGCTTTCACCGTTTAAACAAGAAAAATAATAGTACACAGGTTTTACTTTTTATTATAGCAATTATTGTAATAGATTACTTTGTTGCTGTTGAACACCTCAGAAGAGAGGCAAAAGGTCCCAGGTAGAAAATTCATGGAAGGCAGAAAAAGAAAATAATTACTGAACCACTTTATTGGGTCAAAAATGTAACAGCTAAAATTTTTTATTGGAAATGTAAAATGTTATACCTTAGATATGGCATTTAATCATGGTCATTTGTGTCTTGAACACCCTGACAGAAAGACAAAAATGAAAAGTACAGTAAAAATTTTAACATACACTGGTTCTGGAAGGTTGATTTATGGTTACAGCTTATTACTCGAACTGCCTCATAAGCATTTGGCTTTTCCCAGATCAGCAGGCCTGAACGTCCAGAAGCTGATGCTGATGGATAGGCACAGGGCTGAGATCATTCCCAAAGATGTCTTGCTGTTCTGCAGCATGTTGGAGGCGAGTGTGGAAATCCCACTCCTCACTTGGGGTCTCAGGCACTCGTGGGAGGGTCATCACTTGACCAGTGCAGGCTTTGCAATAGCATACTGTAGGTTTGACACTTGCATCAATTAATTTTATTTCATGATCACATATTTTCACGTATCTCCATTGTGTGATAGTAGGGACATAGGATTGACCTCACAAAGACCTATAATGATGTATCTTAAGGTGGCCATTCTGAGCCTTGTTTTGGAGCAAGTTGATAAAGCTTGACAAATGTGGACACACTCAGCACCTTTGAAAGATAAACCAAACACAATAATTAGTTTCTTTTGAAAATAGCATACTTTTACTTTTTCTCAATATTCAAACTACCAGTTTGGCAGCTAATGTCTATTATAATGATAAAATCTAGGATATCTGACTTATATACTATAAATTTAATGAAAGTCCAAAGTCTAGATGGTCTCAATGTAAGAATATTGATGTGCAGACTCTTCAGCTACAAATCTTGTAGATTTTGATGATATGTGAATAAACCTTTTCTCTCATTTTAGGGACCAGTAGCAATGAGAGTTGCAAAACTGGCTATCAATCAGGGAATGGAGGTAAGGTTCTGTACTTTCCATGAGAGTAGGACAGAAGTCAGGTTAGCAACAGTTGTACTGTGGTGAAATTCTTTTTCTAGAACTGTTTTTAGTTTCTCATTTTGGAGTCTTTCGAAGTCTATTTGGTCAAAACTTTCTAAAGAATGAAGAATGAAATGTAATTTTTTTATCTCGCAGATTCCTGAGATGCAGATTTCTGTAACAAGGTTTAGTAACCTCAGGAGTAGTGCACTCTACTAATTATTAATAGTAGAAAGTAAACATAAACTACTATGAACAAATTGTCTTTCAAATCTCAGGTAGGAAAAATGATCAAAGTCATACTCTGTCAAGTCTGTCAAGCTCTCGGTGTTTAGTATCTAATAAAGTTAAAGGCTGAAGGGCATATTATTTGTTTTTAATAGTTTAATAGTGGTTAGTGTTAAAATTGTACCTGGAGCCTCATTTCATGTTTGGTTCTGATTGCTACTCCATTTTGTACATTATTGACCTGGCTCTAAAGCTCATTTAAAATCCTGTCTGGGCATGTGTTTTACTTCAGGTGTACAGATCCTTATGCTGAGTTCAGCGTGTCTGTTCATACTTAAAGTTAGATGCTGTGCCAGGATACCTTGTAGCTCAATCTGGTACAAGAGAAAGTGGATCATACCACGTGCAGCATCTGAATCCAAGAAGAGGAATTTGTCCTTTTCTCTTAAAAATCATGAAAGCAACCAGTAGTATAACTGAGTTCAGCAAAGCGTAACACCAGTAAGTGGACGCCTGAGAACCAAACTCAGATGACATTGCACAGAGTATGTTTGTTAGGTTTCCACAGCAAGTAATGGTGGAATTCAAGATTTATTTCAATATCCAAGGTTCAAAATGCTGCAAGTTAAGTTATCTGGCTACCAGATATAGTGGATTGAAAGGTCAAAATAGTGCTGTTTATAGAATTAGGGATGATAGGGTTAAATGGACTCTGAATGATCATCACTAGTTTAGTCTTGAGGCTCAAGACGAGATCTACTGTATTGAAATCAATCAAGCCCAATGGTCATCCAAGCTGTTGTTACAAAACTTCCATGGCACAGATTTCATGGCTTCCTTTGATATCTTATCATATAGCTTATCTCCCCTTGAAAACTGCTTGTGGTGCATAGCCATAGCCCTTTCAGTGATCAAGTGGAGAGCTAGTGAATTCCGCAGCATCTGGTGCTTAAGAAAGACAGACAAATAGTGAGGGCAAAATTCAGCCTTTTCAACTGATCAGGAGAGCTCACAAAGAAGCTAAATGTATTAAAAATAGATGGTGATGATGATGCAGGATAGACATTGGCCTCTTTTTTTTTTTTTCTATTTTAAATCCTTTTAAACTCGAATTTGTGTTTATTTTGTGGCATGCTATCCTGTTCCTTTATGATGTTTTGAAGATACATTGTTTCAGAAAAATTTTTAAATAATCTTGCAGTGCATCTTTTCCCCTGTAGTAAATGAAATTATTATAAATGTGCAGGCAGCTAATGGTTTTTACCTAACCAGATGAATTGTAGTAAAGAGCAGACATTTTTTGAGTATATTGCATGCTAGTTGTATTGCCAAATCAGTATTCTGTTACAGAAATACTAACCACTCTCACCACATGTCAGCATAGCATTTCTATGTTAAAATAGTGTAGAAGAATTTTGCAGAAGTATTTTAGTATGTGGCATATAGAAACACAGTATTTACGTTAGCTGTGAGAAAATAATATATAATAAATAAAAAACAATCTTTTAAAAAGCCATTGTCTTCTTTTCCTCAGGTCGACTTAGTAACAGGTTTAGCAATTGAAGAAGCTTGTTATGCTCAGGTATGTAAATATGATTACAGGAAAAAAACACAGAAAACAGGCTCTGCTGGTGTCTGTTTTGAAACATGAGGAAATTCAACTAGAAATTGCTCTGTGATTTCTTCTGCAAACTTTTTTGGCATTTTATTTAAACCTTCCATCTACTTGGTCTGATTTTGTAAAGGAATTTAAGGAAGGAGGTGTAGTTCAGGACAATAACATTCCCTACCAGTACTGTTAGGGTGAAGGCAGTGAGGCAGTACCAGCCATACACCTAACCAGTCCCGCACTACCATGACAGTCCAAGTACTGCCTTGCTTTTGCTTTGTTTTGGTTAAACATGAAATAACACAAAGGACACTTCACTAACATGTGTCCCTAATGGCATATGTGCTAACCAGCAAAAAATTGAGACAAACCTCTTTGCCAGTGAAACATGGGAATGATGTGTTTGAGATTGTATGTTCTTGGACATTGAGACAAGTTTTTATGATGGAGATAGAAGCATGAGCATTATATGCTTATTTAAGACATGTGGTAATCAGATTAATAACTTCCTGCCCCCCAAAAACCCAAAATGAACCCAACCAAAAAAACCTCAAAAAACCGAAACCCCACAACTCCCCTCTCCCCCCCCCCAAAAAACTTGAAAATCAAACCCTAGAAAATTTCTTACACTCATCTGTTTGAAGGAAATGTACTTCTTCTCCACCCAATTTTTTTATCAACCTTATGCCATGCCCTTGAAGTGTCTGATACTAGATAGTTTTAATTTTTCTGTTGTATTATATTTTTTCTGATGCATCTTGGATGCATTGAAGAACTGTGATTTGTATGAAAATATTTTTCTTTATATTGTTTTCAGTGTCAATAATTAATTGTTACTCTGCTCATTGCAGACTATTCCAACAAAAGATAGAATTGAAGGCCTTCTTGCATTTAAGGAGAAGAGACCTCCTCGCTACAAGGGAGAATAAAAGAATCTGATGCCTTTAAAATACAGGGGGATAAAAGTACTTCTATGAGGACCATTAAGGTGCACTTTGCATCTGCACCTGGAATATCACAATCACCAAAGTAACAGCAAATCATACCGATGTTGCAACATTTTGAATGTGTCCATACTTGTACGAAGCTGAGATAGAAATGTGTGTCAGCTCATAGTCATTACATTTTCTGGTGGTTGATCTATGTATTGGCAAAGTCACAGGTTCATGCACCATTTTTAAAATTTCACATGTATGAAACATACCATTCCACAGATGAAAAAGCTCTGTAAATTCTTTACATTGACAAATATATCTGTGATGTTAAGCATAAATCTGCTATATCATTTTATCAAGACAAAAGCAACTACTGAACACCAAAAATAAGAAATTGTACCAAATATGCATTTAAAGGATTCTCTAAATCAGTAAAAATTATATTCTACCGGAATATCTATATTATTAATAAAGTTAGGGGAAATGAAAAGGATTATAATTTAGAAAATGTTAAGCTTTGTTTATCTTACACTATTCTAAGCAAAATGAAATTCACTTTAGCACTTAATGGTGTCATTTTGATAAAGTTGTTGCCATTATATTCATTTAATTGTATTAAACAAAGACATTTTTGAGGCCAGCCTTTAATTATACATTCTTGTATGTTACACCTGTCTTTGTCTTGCATTTTTCCAACATATCATCTGATCAGCACTGTCGGCTGTGAAAGAACTTTATTTCACTTGCCCCAGTTATTTTAAATTTTTGATGATTGTATTAAAGGTGGCTGAGCGGGGATTTGACTAATGTGCTGTAATAGAACCTAGAATTATCTTAATCTCCAGAATATTCCTTTTGCAAGTTTTATGAATGTATATTTATATACAACAGGGATGATATTGAAAGGTTCTTTATTTTGTGGTGGCCTCAGAGTTCTTTTCATGCATTGAAAGAGAAATGCAGTAGGTTACAAGGTAAAAAAACTTGTTATTCATACTATGTATTTGCAGTGGGCACGGCATATACAGCAATTGTCTGGAAATAACCTCGTAGAAAATATTTTTGTTAATTTGACTGGAAAATAAACATAGCTTAGCAGTCCAAGGCTGTCTTTTTATATGAAAACAAATTTATTCATGCTGGGTTACCATTGGCTCATGAAACTTGTGCATGCTTTGCTGTTTCTGCAACATTAGCTATGGTCACTGTCCATATCTATGATGATAAAGCAGCTCATCAACATGAAATGACAAGAACTCATTTAAATTCATATTTAGACATATCATTACATGTAAATTGATTAAAACTGGTAGAGCTCACACTTTGTTGACTGGTAAACTTGCTGAGTTGATAATTTCTTGCACAATAATTTGCAAATAAAGTACTGGTACTTGTTTTGATAGTCATAGAAAGCCTAGGGGGTCATTTTCTTGTGTTTTTGGAATGCTAACATGTCATTTTCATTTTTACTGACTAGGAAATAATTATGTTAATAGGAAAAAAAAATATTAAGTGTATGCTGATGGGTTTCTGTTGCATAACTTTGATATACAGTCTTGTTATCGAGCTGCTTCTTTTTCTACCAAGCACTGATTGAGTAGCTTCTGTGAATGTCTATTTAAAAACATCTAATATCTTTAAATATTGTGGCATATGACTGTGTAGATTCATGCCTTTAACTAGTAGTTTTGATCTCAGAAAATAATTTTGCTGTCACAGTGGTCTCTGCATTTCTTTTCTCAGGAGAAGATAGTGTTACATCATAGCAATTTGAGTTCCTTCTTTGAAGTCAACACTTTGAATATTAGTACAAAGTGAGTACCAGTAGGACCATATTTAAAGGTACTTTGGAGTGATGTTGAAGTAGTTCTGGAGGAACAATATTTTAGCAAAAGATGTGTTAATCACTTACTGTCTTGTTTATTAAGGGATGTGTTATGATGGCTGTAGTGCTCATAATTAATAGCAGTATTAGAACTCTGCTTCCACAAGAGGGTTATTTGTAACAGAAATTCTGATACAAAGGCTGACTTTTCCTTATGAAAAGTATGATCTGAAAAATCCTCCTTCAAGCACTTAGGCTCAACTCTTTCAGTTTGTGGTAAAGCCATGCTTTTCTCCACCATACCTCATGGATGAGTGAATCCTGATCTCCGCTGGTTTTCTGAAAGGTTATCTCATGGTCTCTACACATAAGCAGCTTTTTCTCCTTCTCCTGCTGAGGTGAAGTGGACAGTGAGTCTGCACTTCTGCACTTCACTGAGTTGGATATTGAAAAGTTATAGCACAGGTAGGTCCATTACCTTCAGCTGACAACTTCTCAACATTTCTAAGTTCAACTTACTAAATTGCCTAGAAATTCTCAGTTTCATGCAGATATTAATGTGTGACTTTATATAACATATGTAATTTTGCCCTTTACTCTAGCAAACTATTTATATTCTCAACACTGTTGAAGTAACTCACATTCTTAGTAGTTTTACTAAATTTCTGGATAGTTTTCATGATTGTCTGCATGGCTTTAGTCAGTTCAAGCCTTTTGAGTAGCTCACATGTAATGAAAAAGAGGTGTCTTTTATTTATTCTCAGGATACACTTAAGTGCTCTTGGAAATGTTTTCTATGGAACCTTTTTCTGACATTTGCCGTCTTTGGTGCCCAATTATTATTGAAATTCTATCAGTCTATGTGAAATTAGTCATAGTCCTACATCAAGGTTTATATCAGTGCTTTTCTGGAACTGCTTTTAACCAGCTGCATTTAGAATAGTAAACATCAGGATGTATCATTGTCAGCTGCTTCATATTTTACTCAGTCATTGCTCTTTGATGCATTGAATTACAGTCACATTTGTTGAAGAGATCAACACAGGAGATGCCAGAGTACCATGCTACTTGGAATCTGGTTTTGGGAGACTTAGGGAGTAAAGTAAGGGGTTTTGGCACTAGTGTCACTTCACATACCAAACTGAACTCATGGATGTAAAGTGAAAAGAGTAGTTGAAATATTAATTTATCATTGCATAGTCTTTACTTACTCCTTTTTCATGCAAGAAAATCCCTGAAAAGGTGTCTGCTGAGATTAGAGAGGGGATTTATTCACAATTTTTAAAAATGTACTTAAAAAATCATTGTTCATTTGTGTGGTGTGCATTCAACAAGATATGCTTTCATGTCTCATTTGAGGAATTTCAGCCTTATTCTTGAACCTAATGACACTGCTGAAAAACTATAGGGCTTCATTGTCTACTGAGGCTGGTACAGTCTGTGTACTCGAGGTGTGAAAAAGTTCATGATGATGTGGTTAAAATGTTCTTTTTCTGCACACTTTTAGAAAGAGAACTATCTCCAAAAAATGAGAAAAATTGCAAGCAGATAAACCAAAAGAAGAGTTGTGTTCAGCTAAAGGTAATAAATTTCTCTTGTCTGCTTTGTGGGATTACAATGACTTTTTTTTCTATTTGTGCCATTCTTTTTCTGTTGGCTTTTCTTTCGTCCAAGTCTTGGACATGAATGTGCAGGGAACACTTTTAAAAATTTATATGGGTTGTTTTCACTTTAAGAACATTTGTATTTTATAAGCAAAGTTAGTAGAGTTTAAAAAAGTTTCCTGAAAGATGAAATCAGAAATTACTATGTTATCACTAAAGGTTAGGTAATATGCCTTTTTTATTATAGATTTAAATCATGTTCTGTTTCAACCTTGGAAAAGAGTTGAATAGGAGTTTCTGTAGTTATGCAGAATGTGCTGTGTTTACGCAATGTGTTCATTGTGCTTTATAATATATGTGTGTGTATACTGGCATGTCATATGCATACCAGTACATGTATGTGTATGTACCTAAGTCTGTGTGTATAAGTAAATAAAATTATCCAGGCTGTGAGGCAAGACCAAATCAATCCCTCAGGATGTGATACTACTATTCTGCTTCAGGAAGTTTTGAATTTGTTTGTGCAAGACCATAACCAGCAAAACACTGGACCCCACATAGCACATACTGCTACAAGTGGGCATACTTATAGGTGTTCTATAGCACAGAAATTCTGCTGCAGAAACAGCAGGCAAGTAGTGAGGGGATGCACGTGTGTTACTGTATATTTGGTCATGTACATATGGTAGTTCAAGGCTAGAATAAATGTAGTAGGAGTCAGAGTGAGTTCCTAAGTTTCAACAAAGGTGGGGCATCCAGATAGCACATTCCTCCCAGTCCTATAATATCATTTGCTCCTGCAGTTTGGAGAGGCCTGCAGCAATCATGAGCAGCTCATTAATCAGCCACTGTCATAGATTATAAGATCAGTGTCTACCCCCTTTAAATAAGTCTAGACTTAGATTTCATCTTCAGCTTTTATCTAGTAGATAATTCTTCCAAGGACACTCATTCACATGGGAAGAAATATGAAGTATGTTAAAAGAATTTATTACAGAGGGTGTGAACATTCTGTGTCAAAGCTAACTCCTATTGCAATACTTGAGTTCAAAATAGTACATTAACCCTCTAAGGCATAGTCTGTACATGCATGTTTATAAACTCTTCAAAGTTCTGGCTAGTGAGTACTATCCTTTGATTATAATTTCTGAAGCGTATGCTAATAAAGCTTTGTAACATTAAAGAGCTGAGAATATGATGCGGTTTTCCTGTTGCATAATATAGCAACTTTCAGAAGAACATGGAAAGTTTGTTATTTTTGTAAGGAACTTATCAAATTGTTGCTTCTTTATTCTGGCAACTGCTAATTGATTTAACATTTTCCCTTAAGCATAAGGGACTTTGTGATATCATCTTTGGCTCAATTCTTTTTAGTATGTTAAAAGTTCTGATGCCAGTTGTACAAAATTTTTAAAAATGTGTCTCTTCCATGCAGCTTAGAAAGACAAAGTTAAAAAATATAATTGTAAGGATAGAGTTGTGAAGGTTGTGTTTTCATGACATATAAATGTTAATAATACATCTGTATGCTTGTGTGGAAAGAGTTTGACTCCGCATCTTTTGTGTCGTAAGTCTTTACTGCTGGGAGCGTTGTCTTCAAAGATGAAGTATTTTTGTAACTGCGTGTAACTATCCCCAGCTAGTGACCCCTCTGGGTGTGTGGTTCATGTTGTCCTGTAGTTATCGTCTTCTGGCCACCCGTCCAAGTAGGGGTGAAAGGAGAAAAGAGCCAGGGAACATGCTTCTAAGAAGCAATGGGTCTTGGAAGAGTGGGTATGAAAGAGGTTTTGTAGGATGTGTTCAGGCTGCATTCTTAAGTCACTGTTCATTTCAGCACAGTCATTTGTAGTATCTTCATGAGCAGCTCCACAAAGTGGATCCTTCTGTATTGGGTGGTTACAGGACCTGAGTTCTGTATCCAAAAGACTAGTCGAGATCATAACCTCCAAGCATGATTCCTAGAGTGTCTGTATAACATATGAAAGGAGGTGGGAGCCACAAAATGGCATAAGAAGAAGGATTCTGTCTAAGTTACTAGTTTGTAAATGAACACATGGACATGGGTTTTTTCCACTTCAGGTGGAATGAAATACCTGTCTTCATTTTGGATTTTACAAATCTTACCTGACATCAGTCCTTTTTTGAAAAAGTGAAGAGGATATGCTGTGGCCCTTCCATCTGTATAACTGCTCAATAGTTGAAGGACTCATGAAGCACCAAAGCAACTCAGTTTCCTCTCTCTCCTTTCACTTAACTGACCTGAGCCAAACTCCTACAGCAGTGACCTGTTCACTGGATTCTCTGAAATTACTCATGATGAAATTTCTCTAATTATTTATTCTACAAGTTAATCTATTGGGATGTAGAGATAATGACATCCACCTAATAGTTTACAGAGTAAGGCCTGTCTTGCAGTTCCCTCATGCGGCAAGTATCACACTGGTTTTATAACAGATGTTGTAGCGAGGATGAGAGACCTGTTCACTTTCCTCTCATCCCCAGCATCTCCTGTGTACTGAATGGAGTCCTGTCTGCTAAACATGAAGATGCTTAATGAGTCAGACTCCTTAGGTGCGGAAGGTTTCATTCATGAATCCCAAAAGGCCTTGGATACAGCACTTGCTAAGTGCCGTTACCTAACATCATCACTTCCTGATGCAAAATCTCAGCAGGAACTTTGAGAATCTGAATTTTGGACTAGGACATCAGTGTCACTGTATAGAGACAGTTTTGTGATTGTGCTTGTAGTCTGCTTTACTCTTTAGGATTCTTAGTTAAGCTTGAAAATACTTCCTCAATGTAAGCAAGAGATATCAGAAATCACTTTTCAGCCATTGGTACCGTATCATAGATCATATGATGGAACCGAGTTGCTGTTAACAGGTGGTAATACTCATGGATACTGGCTACCCCTGTCTGTCTCCAAGCTGGTACACTGTCATCAGTGAGAGAGACGGAAACACTAGCAAGTTAGAGGAGAAGTGCTGTTGGAGCAGCAGTGGCATAACTACAGTTGGCTGTGCTAAAAAAGTTGTATGAAGCTCGTTATTCCAGCTCAGTAGTCTGATTCTGCCAACAGACACAAAGTAGCTGTGTACAGGACAAGCTTGATCACACTGTGTGTGTGTGTGTGTGTGTGTGTGTGTGTGTGTGTGTATGTATGCATACTATATAAAATGTATGTCCATGTGTCCACTCTTCTTTCAGCACATAGTTTTAAGGTTATTCCTAGAAGCTTTTAAAGCATTGATTCAATTTTTAAAATAGTTCAGTAAAACCACATCTCCACAGGTATGTGTGTTTAGAGTTACAAAAACATTTTGCCCTATATATGTTTTTATATTTCATATAATTACAGCATATTTATCTGAAGTATTTCGCAAGTATAGTTTTGTGTAATACTGGTAGGAGATTAAGTAATAGCTGCTTACTAGCACTATTGCACAAGAACATCAAATGTTATTATGATGTTCTAAGATTTGAGGTACCAAGCATGCTTTTGGCTGCTTTGCTCCTGTGACCTTTATGCTCTTCTGGTTAGTACAGCAGTCCTGTAATGATGCACATGTTTTCCTTTACACAAATGCCAGTAACCACTTGAGCAGGGCACTTGATTCCAGTTTTGATGGGCGGTGCCTATAATGGACAACGGTAGTGTATCCAAGCCAAGTTGGCTATCTTTGTGCATTATAGTGCCAAAAACTTCAAAGCTTCTTCCTTTTAGAACTCTAAAGCAATACAAGTTTGTGTTTCTTCATATCATCAAACTTAATTATTGGCAATAAGCAAATGCTGGCAGGAGCGGCACATCACATGGCTCCATTTCTGCTTTAGAAAAGGTCAGCATATGGCATAAACACTTTGCTGTATTATGCAGCCTTGTACTCTGATCACATAACACATGCTTCAGAAAGCATTATGCAATGTTAGACTCACTGATTAATGACTGCTTGCACAAGAAGTTTTTCATTACCCCGAATGCTAGCATCCTGGGAATGATTAACTTTGTGACATAACTCTCATCACATAAATATGGACGATTCAAACATAGCCTCAAAATAACGTGTTTCAGAAATAACTGAACACTTTCCTGCTTAGTACTGTGTACAGTTTTTGATTAACAACTGCTTTAAACCTTCAGAGTTGAATAGAAAAGCCTATTTGTGAGAACTGAAAACAAGATTTATTTCTAGGGTTTAAAGTTTTACCCAAGATGAATTTTTGCACACAGCAGCATCTCATTTGCAATGTTTTTCCTCTGCTTGTGTAAGTTTGAATTTCCTGAGAAAAATCTGTGCCAACTATTTTCAGTGTTCAGCCAGTGAGAAACAGAACAAGTCGAATCTAGCTCTTATTTAGACCAGCAACTGCATGTATGTAAAATGACTCAGTCCAGTTTGTTCAGTAGTACAGTGCATACAGTTGTATGCTTAAATCAGCATAGTTACAACACATTAAATTTGCAAAAATTGCTGAAGTTTCTACAGGCAGAGTAAGAAAGCAAAATGTGGTCCCAAATGAAGTGTCTTGCAAACTTACAGCCTGAACATTGCTGCACCTTCACATTTTAACATTTTCATATTCTATTGATTAATCATTCCATGTACAAATTATGCAGATTCCTATGTTAAAAAGCATCATGACGGTACATCACTCATATTCTCATCTTCAGGATGTACAGAAGAGGAAAAGCCTATAAAAAGAAATGTTCCTTACTATATTCCCTCACAAATGAAGATTCATCCCTGGTTTTGAAGTAATTGCTACAAGTTATCTGTGTTTCAACAGCTTTATTAAGGAGAAAGTCAGTTTGCCTGCTTGGAAATTCAAGATCAGTGTTCACAAGGAAATATCTATATTAAACTCCCACTTACTAATTTGCCTTTAAATGTCAGACTAAAAAAAAAAAAAAAAGACAACTGCTTTTTTATGATTTTTTCT
>VZTJ01001128.1:501171-554970 GCA_013397795.1 Orthonyx spaldingii | reverse complement strand
TTGTCTTTAAAATTCAGACTAAAAAAAAAAAAAAAAAAAAGACATCTGCTTTTTTATGATTCTCTCTCGTGTAAGCAATTCTGCTCATGAACTGCCACATTCAATAAAGCTACTTAAAGTTCTTGTAATAGGGGCAATGGTTTAGGATGTCACCACATTAATGCATGTGTGCCATTTCTTGAGAATTAATCTTCATTGAGAAAAGGTAGAAAAGGTAAACATTGACCTTCAGTATGTTCACTTTAGTTTTTGCCTTTTCCTGCATTCCAACTCCTACAAGCAGTAGCAAAGGCTAAAGGAAATGGCCTCTGACTAAGCATTAGCTACCAGCGTGCCCTCATTATAGCTGAGGGCTCTTATTCTCGCCTAGCCTACGTGCAGAGCCAGCTACTCTTTCAGCTGTGATGACGAAATGCCATGCATTTCTTCCTGGAATAGTACGCAGATAAGAGGCCACTTGTTATGCTGAGGTTTCAGATGAACTCCACTAAGGGTTTCAAAACACTCTGTCACAATTATATCAGGTTTCTTTAGCAACCAATTCATTTCAGACACTTCTAAGATAAAAAGGGAAGAGATGTTAGTTTATTTTCCCTTGTGGTTTCACTGTTTAAACTTTTACAGGATATGACTGGATAGTTTATACACGGCCCAAATTTATTAATTTTAAAGAAAAATAGATCAAATTGGATCAGTTTCTCTTTTGAAATTCACATTATTTGTAGTCTTTTATGAGTACCTATAACTTCAGAGAAGAAACAAAAAGTCTCATGCTTGTGATATGCTGCTAGAACGGTCCTGCTGTGCAAACTCAGTTGCTGAGTGCCTTGAACTTATTCTGGGTCCAGCATAAGCTGAGAGTTTTGAGAGCCTTGCAGCACAAAAGATTAATTCTTTATCCTGAAATTGGGTTCAGATTCTAGGACATGTGTGCACAGTACAAGCCCCTTTGGCCTAGGTGTTACTTAGTGGTGGGAGAACAAGTTTGTGACGTCATCTTGCAGTCTTGGCACTCATTTAAGTGATTCCATGCACTAACAAAAGCAACTTTGGCAGAATCAAACAAATCACAAAAGTGTACAGACTGTAAAAGAAAGAGGAATCTATGAAGTGTTTGTTTCAAACCAAGTAATACCATTAGAACCAGCGATAACTGTATGCTATTGGAGAAAGGACTAAATTGTCTGGAATAAGCAATGGATCCTGTGCAGGTTAAATAGGTTTCTTTGCTTGTCCATAGACTCTAATGAAACATTTAGAATCTGTGATATGCCCCATTTCCATTGTATCCGAATGCCAATTTACACAGATGTAGTCAGTAGGAGGGAGAGTCTTATGATGATAAATCTTGAGTAAATCACAACCTAAATAAGTATTTAATACGAAAAAAACTAACCCAACCCAAAATGGCATCGCTCCTTTATCATTTCCCCTGCAATTCTCAACATTTACTAGTATCTCATTAACTGGGAACTAAAAGCTCAATTCAATTTCCTTTTAAGACAACAAAATTTTCTTTTTCCATTTACATAATGGAATTTGGATCAGGTCTTGCTTCTGTAATCTTATTCCTTTAATGCTTTCCAAATAAATGTGTAATTCCCAGTGAGATCACTAGGAATCTTGGTTATTCATAGTCTGTTCGTTTTTTTCTGCAACTGCTCTTCAGTAAAGAAGGTCCCCTTTGAAATTGTCCAGGGAACACTAAAGTTTTCAAACCCTCTGCTTCCCTTAATTACTTTTTTCTTTCCTTTCTTGGATCAGTTCCTTTCTTTAGTTACTGACTTCTGACTCAGAAAAAAATAAGAACAAATTTCCCTCACAAATAAAGTATTTCTTAATTGTTTACTAGAAATAGGTGATTCTTGCACATTACTTTGAAGAATTCCTGTCCCTGCCAAAGCAAGATATACCAACAAACATATGTTTCTCCATTATTTTTCTGCTCTTTTTTTTGTCAAAAAGTTAGCATAAATACTGTTGCTGCAGTGGTCACTAGCAGATCTTTTAAATGTTAGACAATTCATTTCACAAAAATCTGGTCCACCAAGTATAAATATGAATTATGGACATCTCCTTTTTTGAACTGTTGCTGTTGAGAAGTTTGATTTTAATCTACTACAAGAAGACAAACCTGTTAGAAATGGTATTTGTTAAATACTACTACTTCCAAGATGTCTTCATTTTGTAAACTTGTTTGTTTATAGCTAATCCGATGTAGCATTTGAAGTATCTTGCAGTGTCTTACCTCATTTTCTATTTTAGAAGATTTAATCTTATTCTCTGAAAAAAATATTGTTTTTGTAATGGAATATCATGGGGGAAAAAAAACCAAACCAAACTAAACTACCTTTCTTGAAAATGATACTAAAAAGATAAATGCTCTTTTGTAGTTCAAAACCTAGCAGTATCTTAAACTGAAATTACTGCAGTTGAAAATTTGTCATCTCTACTGAAATCACAGAACTAGCAAACACCATCCCACCAGCACACATACTAGTGACACTGGTTTTCTCCTCCTCTGGCATTTGCCACCTTCTTCCCATTCTTTCATACAAACACTGCTCCCACTTCCCCAATATTCCCACCTGAGGAGAGTGGATGTGTGCCATCTAACCTTGGGTATGTGCTGTTTGTGTCTGGAGCCCTCACAGTAACTGTGGTGACCGAGCTACAGGAGTTTTAATTCAGGAAGGAAGTGGGACAGGGACTTTAGCTTGAGCCTTTTTTCTTTCATCAAACCACTTTTCATGGAAAACTAATGGGTCCTTCTTTTCCACCTCTTTCAAGTTCAGTTTACATTGTGTAAGGTTCAAAAGATACAAGGGTGAGGACTGACTGAGAGCAATGGTACCATGTTACTTTCTAAGGCTATGAATGGATGGGTAAGGCATAGGAGATAGGGGCTGGGTTTTGTCTTGTTGAGCAATCAGTTATCCAAGTTGTTAGAGGCACAAATGCTGAGGATGGGGAAACTGCTGACAGGCTTCAGCCAGCGAGCATGTGTCCAGGTCCTGCGCCATCTTGAACTGACATAGTGATTCATTGTTAGCAGGATCCAAACTAGCTGGATGCAAACAAGCTCAGATTTCTTTACATGCATTTGCAAATAATGCCAACATGCTAATTGCAGAATAGCTCTAATGGGCATTAAAAA
This sequence comes from Orthonyx spaldingii, assembly GCA_013397795.1. Classification (NCBI taxonomy): domain Eukaryota; kingdom Metazoa; phylum Chordata; class Aves; order Passeriformes; family Orthonychidae; genus Orthonyx; species Orthonyx spaldingii. The sequence goes on along the minus strand of VZTJ01001128.1, from coordinate 551,813 downwards.
AAAAGTCCCTACAAATTAGAATCTTTCCCACCTCAACTAAGTAAAAGTTAAAGAAAGAAATGAGGAGAGTCTTTGTTGTGCTGTAAATATCAGCAGCTTTATTATAAGTCATAAAATTGCACTTGCCAGTCAGTCATTCATGACTAGAATAAAAACATTCACCAGTTTATGCTGGTGATGACTGATAAATAGGTATATTGAACACTTACAGGGTTGTTGTGACCCTGCAGTATTGTTTGATGAAATAAATAATTTTTGCAAGTAATATGTAATTGTGATTTTCAGTCTTGCTGTGAAAGATCTAAGAGCTGGGCGTAGGTTTTTTATGCCTATTATCTATTCTTCAGAGAATTATTTCATTTCTAGAAGCAGATGGTGATTTTTAAGCCCTCTGCTATTTTGGTGTACTTTAAAAAAAGAAAAAGAGCCCTAAAAATAGACTTAAGTTACCATATCCAGCAAAAAAAAAAAAAAAAATCCCGTTGTCAGCTCTTTGCTGGGCTGAAAACAAATCTGTCAGCAGTTTCTTTGGGTTAAAGTATCTGAGCACTGTGGGGGGAGCACTTTTTGTAGGTTTCTGGTGGGTCTTGGTTTGGTTGTTTTTGGGTTTTTTTTTTTAAGAAAGCATTTTAAGTGGTTTTGTAACAGAGTCCATTTAAAGCTTTACATATCAAAAAATTACCATCTGTTGTTATCAAAGACACTTTATCAAATTGAGGAAACCTACACTGTGGTTAATGTTGTGGATCAACTGCATGAATTAGACTTTAAAGTCTGAATCAGTCTGAAATCAACATCTTCAGCTCTGCTGGAACAGACATTAAAAATCAGCCCATTTTCTGTAATTACCAAAATGAAAATGAGAGTGACAGTTATTCATGCAGAAAAAAAACCCACTGGTAATGCATCTGAGTCAAATAGGGCTCGTATGTTTGCCTTATAATTTAATACATTTCTTGTATTAAAAGTGTGGTTTGACAAAGTTCGTGAATGGGAAAGGAATAAGACTTCCAGGTTCCATGTGCACTACAGGTGACTGACATAACAAGAGACTGATAGTACAGTATTTTAGGAAGTATTTTCAGTATTAGATGATTTTGGTATAACTCTTGGCATACGGATTCAGGTAATATAAGGATTCCAGTAAAAGAATGTAGTATCTGTTATCTCTATTGCACATGAATATATTCTAAAATGATGGATGCAGAAAGCTGAACCAAAACCAGCTCTCTGAGGTAGGTATTTCATTTCAGTGGTCTCAGTGCAAAATACTTTGTCTGGCAGCATTTGTAGCTTACATACGGCTCCTTAGAGTCAAATTGTGTGAAGTATTAAGAATTCTTATTATTTTGAGATTGACAAGATCGATAATTCCCCAGATCAATACTTTATCTTACTAATTAAGTGGTGTGAATGCTCACTTCCCATCTGGAGGTGCTCAGATAGATGTAATCACGCTAGATCATCCCTGCTGACAGCATTAGCTCCTTTCCATTGACTCCTCAGGAGGCTCCATAGTTTGGTCTTCATTCGCACATAAGTTACATGCTTACAGCAAGCAGTGTGGCACTTCTTGTCAGAATTCAGCATATGCTCCATAGCAGACCTTTTGTCAAGGCCCCAGAACTTCACTTGCAATGTTCAGTTGGAAAAGCTGTCTCTCTGTAGGTATATTATCAGTAATGTTGGCAGCCGTGGCACTGCAATGTAGAATCCATTGGGCTGGAAACCAAATTGACTGAAGTACTCCTGGAGAGAAGCTCTAGAGCATGCAAGCTGTCATGTAAAGGCAAGGTGGGAGAGGAGCCTCTGATACATGTTCTATCGTAGTGCACTGAAGAGTACACCTGCCTCTTGTGTGTTGAAGACCCCTGAACTCTGCCCTGACCTATGGCTTCAGCTTTTAGATCCATCTCATGATGCTGAGCACTGAGTGTACGGCGCAGTATGAGATCCTACCTACAGGAGCCTGATGCTGCTTGCTACAAGGACAGGTAGACTGTATGTGCACGGTATCAGCAAAGTGTGCCAGGGTCATGGAAGTGCTGTAGATTACAGACCATTTCAAGGAATGGTCATATCTGGTAAGGTATACATGTACTCTGGTGTCAGTTGGTTAGTGTGTGTTTCAGATTAATAACTCTCCAGTAGTCGGTGCCACACACATCTGTGTGTTTGCTCATGTGATGCAATCACACTGTGGCCTGACCTGGCTCTGGCCCTGCACAGAACCCTAGGACTGATTGTGAGTTAGAGGGCAAAAACGAAACCACGTGGAAGCAGTCTAATTTCTTTTTAGAGCGGTGAACTAGTAAAATTTTGTTTTAAGGAAACCCTTCTCTACATTTTAATCTTGAACAGGCTTGACACTTTTTGGCCACAATTATCATTGTCTCAATATTATCTTCTAAGACTGATCCTGAATCTTCTTATCATCTTCCTTATCACCCAAACATTGATATTTCTGTTGTATTTCCCCACAGTAACAAATTAATTCCCTTCTCATACCAACTCTTTAGCGAGTATTAAAAGTCTACCTGTTCTACACAGATCTGCTGTCCCACAATCCCGAGATGAGAGAATCTGCAGGATGATGGAAAGTGTGAAAAAAATGCCTGATGCTGCCACAACAGGCATGTGATTTAGTGTGATGCTTGTGCTGAGGCAACCAGTAGACTGATGCTTAATTCCACTGAGAGTTAACTTCCCTAGGTGCAACCACATGGTCTGTGATGGTTCTGAGATAAACTTTTGGTTATGCAGTCAGCCACTATCTTTGTTGGAATTAAAGAAAGAGGAAGATGAACTGTGAAACTGTTTTTCCTGCGAATATTGTCATTCACATCACCTTAACCCAATGATGATCTTAAAAGAGATGAAGGAAAAAAGTCACTAAATGAACAAATTATTATGTTCTTGGCAGTAGGATTTGCTTTGCAAACATGAACATTTGGCAAGTTTCTACATTTTTCTCTTCAATCTGATTTGAAAGCTGAGGAAAAGAATCAAAATCAAAGTTGAGGATATTGAGTTGCCCTGGCCTAGCTGAAGTCAACAAGGTTTACATGTCATAGCAGAAGAGAAGGCAGGAGATCTACCTCCCTAAAAAAGAGGTACAAATACTAGCTTTTAAGGTTTCCCGAGGGGTCTTTTGAAGAGCATAGGAAATGAGTAGAAATTAAATGACACAGACCTTATTGTACCTAGTATTTTTTTGTAAAAGGAAGTAGACTGATGATGGGTATGTTCTTTTGTGTGTTTATCTGTGTATCTGTATAAGCACAAGGATATGCAAGTGCTTTTCAGCAGCTCCAAGTCTCCAGCATCTGTCAGTATCTCCAGGTGCATGTAAGTCATCTGAATTCTACAGCCTTAATTGCATAACACAGACATATTACAAAATATTACCACACCAAGATCGTTTACATTATTTCATAACAAAAAGAAATACTATTACAGAACATTTTTACCCTTAAGGGAAAACTACTAATTATTTAAAACATTGTCTCTGTGTGTGTTTGTATTTGTTGTGTAGGGGTATATGAACCTTATTATGGAAAAACGTGGGGATGGATTACAGCAGGATCCGTGGGATACAGCCCCAAGGTCAGAGGAGTTTCAACAGACAAGAATGTCAGAAGCTATGCAGGAAGTACCAGCGTGGTTGGGTATAATGAGCTTATTGGGCTGATGTTGACCACTTGAGGGGAAAGCGGCTCTTTTGGAGGGAAAGCAGCTGTATGAAAGATTGTCATAGGCGTGGTCAGAGGACTTTGGTGAGCAGCAGATATTTGGGTCTCCAAGTGGAATCCAGACACTGGTGTTAAACTTCTGCATTCTCTGGACTGCAAATAGATTGCTGGTTTCTGATACAAATTAATTCAGTTACTTGTCTCCTTTGTTCAAATCCATATTTGTTTCTTGCTGTAAGGCAGTAGTACTTACTTGGCTACTGCCTATGCCTTTCCATGTTGGAGATTTTTTCAGTGAATAAAATTTTGGTGTTTTTATTTTTTCGTGACTGGTGAGAAGACGACCTGTGTTCTTGTTCCTGCTGGTGTGATTGCTTCCATACTTCATTTAGTGTCTCCCCACCCACAGGTGGGTGACCAGTTTCCTGCCCATGTTGGCTCACTTTTTTTCCACATGTGTTCATGCATATCCTGCATCCCCACCAGTAATTTGCTGTTGAGTAGTGCAATTTCAGTGGTTTTGAAGATTTGGCCCTCTAGGCTGAGGCAGCACTCAGGTTGCTTTCCTGTGAAATGAAGACCTATAGCTCGTCAGGAAAAGAGGCAGTGACTTATGATTGTCCCATAGCCAGGATAAAAGCCGTATCACTTGCAGCTGTGCTGAAAAAGAAAGTGAAGGATGTAGTGGCTATTACTTTTTTACATCAGCCTGATACAATGAGTGGAGTAGATGTATGCTGACATTTGTCAGGCTCAACTTCTTCATGGGTTGATAGGAGGAACACCTGGTTTCTATGCTTTAAGACAAGGACTTGGGCATGAATGAGGTGCCTAATCAGCTGGATTGAGACAGTGTTAAGTTACTCTGGAGTGCAAAATCCAATGCAATCCTATAAGTGTTCAGGTGTTTTCATGGACAGATTAGGGCTGAGCATTTTGAGTTTTTTAGTTCTGAGGATTGTAGTGTGGGTACATAGTTCTTTTGTTGTCTCTGAGAGTCAGAATTTGCTTGAGCAAATAGGATTTGCAAAATACTGGGATAATACATACTTAGGCGTAATTCTTTTATAGAATAGGGCTTATTTCTTGATATCCTGGCTCCTCAGAGAAGTGGTCACAGCACCAAGCCTTTCTGAGTTTGAGAAGTTTTTGGACAATTATGTCCAAAATGCCAAATGCCATGCTTTCAGACACATGGTGTGATTTATTCTTGGGGTGTCCTACACAGGGCCAGGAGTTAGACTCAATGGTCCTAATGGGTCCCTTCCAACTCAGCATATTTTATGATTCTATGATCCTAATGGGTTGAAATATGATAGAAAAGACTATCTGCAAAGTTCAAGGAACTCCACTAGAAGGCTACAATGATGGCTGGTGTACTGGTGGAAGATGTAGCACATTGTGGCAATAGACCCTCAAAATTTTTAAGTTAAAGCATGTGTCTGGTCTGAAAAATAATTTTTCAAAGTGCTTTTTAGGGCTTTTTATTCTTCTCTCCAGAATTCGAGAGTAGTACAGCAATACTAAAAAATAACCCCCCCAAATAAACAAACCAAAAAAACTCCCTTATAGGTGGTACTTGGGATTTTCTATCCCTCTATCCTTCTTGGGACCCTTTATCCTCTGCCATTCCTGGGACCTTTTATCCCTTTCATGGAACAGCAGCCGGAGGGAGTGTTCTCAGAGGGCAAACCAGGTTCTGGGTGACAGACAAGAGGACACTGTCCACAGTCTCCATTTCATGGTCCCACTGCCTTAAATTCTCACCTGCTGAGCTGAAACGGGGGAGTTAGCTTGATGGAATGGAAACTTCACTCTTAGTCGGAGGAATTCCCCTCACAGGTCAGGAAGTCCCTTCTTGGTCCGGTGTTGTAAGACAACTTGGGAGCAAATGTGTGCTCTGCTGCCATCTTTCTCCTCCAGGTGAACTCTGTCTTTTGAGAAAGGGGTCTTTATGGTATGTAGATTCGGCCTAGAGCTTAACAGGTGACACTAGCAATCAGGATACACAAGATGTTTCTGAGTTTGCTGTTGCATTGCTTATGCAAAAAAAGACTAATACTTTGCCCCAGGATGACAGGACTTAATTCCTGTATGCCATCTTGAGGCTTTCTAATTCAAAGAAAAGCAATAAGTACTGCTTTTGCAGGGCAGTGCTGGGAAATAGTTTGTGCTTCTTGTGAAACACATCAGAAGATGTTATTATAGAAGTGCACAGCAAAAAGTTCTGCATGATTTTGTGGCAGCTAGCACCATCCAAATATTTCCCACACCTCTGACCTATATCCTACAACCATTTCTACCTTGTGAGTCCCCATATACCCTTACTCCCGCAGCTCCTTCCAGGTGCCCCTACATCTCAGCCACCAGTAAGACAATATTTGACTGACCATCCACTCAGAAGACAGGGGGTTTCCATCTGTCTGACCATGCAGAACATACTTTCATTTGGTAGAGGTGGATCAAAGTTGTAATTTGGTGTACCACATCTGACCTGTTTGTCTTTCAAGCCTGGTGTGTATCACATCTTTCTTTCTTTCTTTGCTTACCCTAAACACAAGCATACCTCTGCAGATAGAAGACAAAACTCCAAGACTGGTCAAGTTACCCAGAGCTACTAACAGAGAAGTCTTTATAAAGAACTCAAATTGCAACTGCAGCTGGTAGTCAGCTGGACTTAATTTGTGAGTGATTGAAGGGAGCTAGAGATGCAGCAGCTGAGAGAGGTCTCCTTATATACCAGATATTATGTGCCAGCGCATACCCACTTCATTATCATTCCTCTGAGTAGACTTCCCTTAGAGTATTCTTTGAACTGACTTGTAGGACTGCACTTGTCAACTATTTCAATAATCAAATAGATGACACCTTTTCGTACAGTTGTTTATATTATCAGAGTTTTCATCCTTGAAAACAAGACTAAAATAGGTGTGTATATTAAAAAAAGTCATGTAATATACTAGCTGTCTGTGGGGCAATGCATATATGTCTATTTACTAGCTGTAAAGTCAGAATTCACACAAACTGTTGCTGTTCTTTTGTTATCCAGTTCTTTTACATTGGAATTATGATGGACTCACAGCTAAAGTTTACTCACCAGATATAAAAAGGGTCAAAATAGTTCTTGTGCCAGTTTATAGCCAGTTTATAGCTGTATGCTACTAGACTTCAATTACTGGCCTAGAGTAGCACAGCAAAAAATCGACCCATCTGTGTTTATATGCTAAGCAAACACTGTTTCACAGGAAATTTTTATTAAACTGTAGATGGGTTCTCTGTTGTCATTGTTCCTCCAGTTGTAGCCTCTCTGCACAACTCACCAACACCACAAGCAGCTCTAGGTGGTATGGTATTGCTTAAGCTGCTAGAACTACCCTGAAGATGAGTATTCGGTGCAGTGCACTTGGGTACATGGTCTCATTTATTCCTCTTAGATAAAGGGTCTGTTTAAACAGTATAAATGCTGTGTGGGTCATAGTGTTTGATAGTTTTAGCAATATCAGTGGCTTTCATATCTCAAATGGCATAATTAACATTAAAAATTAAGTATAGCTTAAATTTAGCACCAAAATTTTCAAAAGAACTGGCAGAGCATTCTTTGGGTGAGCACTGAGTGTGTAACTGAGGTGATGATTACAGAAATGAGTGATGTGTAATTCTGTGAAATAGAGGTGCAAAACATACTACATTTATGTATGTTTGGTATGTCTCTATTACATATAGACATTAATATGTAGTTAATGTAGTCACATATATGCCTGTGTGCTCATCATACCCTCATGCATGCAGGGTGCTTTAAATATTTTTAATGAAAAGAAGACTGACTTTTCAACTATCTCTCATTAGGACCAGGAAGTGAATTTGAACATCATGTGTGACTTGTCTAGTGTAATTGCTGAGCCCAACATCTTCCATCAACACTAAGGCTGGCAGCACCGGAGTCATTCTAGCTTTGAAGAGCAGCTCTGCCAGTGTGGCACAGCCCTGCCTCTGGGGCTGGAAGAATAGTTTAATTCCCATTATTGTCTGCTTGTCTGCTCAAGAAAGGTGCCCAGCAGTGATGCTTTTTGCTCAGGAACTGATTTACCTAATTTGGCTGGATTGGAAGAGCAGAGACCTTGTGTGTGTGAGTTACTACGTTCCAGCTATTGGGCCTCACTTAGACTGACATTTCTCAGGACTGGGGTATCTGTCTTCTGACTTGGGCCAATCATTTAACATTTAGCATTTGTAATTGTGATGTCAGCTCATTTTTACTCAAATTACAACCTCAGCAAAACCCCAGTGCATAATCTGGAAGAGGGACTGCCATTTTCAGAGAAAGCATGCTTTTGGCCATGGTAAATACATAACACAAAATTTCTGAGTTGTCAGTTTCCTTTTTCAGTCATCGTTGCTTCTTTGCACTCATGTAGTCTCACAATGAATAAAATGATACTCCTGTTCTTTGTCCTCCTGCTCAGAAGGAAGGAAGATTAGGAAGTTGGGAAGAACTGGTGAAGAACACGGGGAAAAAATCCTTACCTTGAATCAGTGGCATAATTATCTGGTTTGAATTTGTAGATTCTTGCCTGTCCCTAAAAATAGAACCTGGGTGTAGTGGTGGTGGTACTTTCTGAAAGAAGAGTCTGTACTTCCTAAAAATAAAGTTAATTTATCAGTGTAAGCACTATGGAGTACCAGCATGTAATCTTCTCCATCTCCAGTGGAATTCAGAACTCCTTGCCATTGGTCAGGATGTAGTTGTGAAACCCAAGTAGATATTTTTAGCAGATTTCAGTAAAATAGATTCTTGTAAAACTGAATTTTGCCTTGTCTTACAGGGCATTTTGTCTTTGTCCTCTATGATGTTGTTTGAGAGACAGAATGCAGGAAATACACTGGTTTCATTATTTGTGACACTATTGAAAGACAGAAGTTGAATGGAAATCCAAATATACTGAAATAGTATTAATTGTACATGCACAATGTTCTGGCTTGTATTAGTCATTCAAAATGTTTCCTTCTCTGAAAAGGCTAACATGGAAAAATTTGCATTATGCAAAAACTTATGCATGATTTGACTTTATGTGACTTGGTAAACTGTGGAAATAAAGTTAACCACCCTCTTGGTAGGACTGGAACTTTCTTCTGTTTTGTTTTATTCCCCAGAATTAAAAAGCATCTTAAGATCTGAAAGTTAGATTATATGACTTCTGACAGGACAAAATGGGTAGAGTTAAGATTAGAGGATAGGTCTTAGATTTGTGTCACATTATTTCTTTCAGCTCCTCCTTGTGTCTTTCTTAACCATAGTGTTGTTTATATCAGTCAAGCTGGATTTATCTATTGTGCACTTAAGCTCCATTAATACAAAGAGTTTTCTTGTTTTGTTTTAGCTGACAAGATTATATAATTTCTGGACCTGGTCTGTGTGGCGCAGTGTGGCTAAATGACCCATGCAAAACTCTGTGTTCCAGTGCTAGAAGTTTCTGATACCCGCAGCAACTTGCTTAAAGCATGTTAAAGCAGTCAGCAGTACAAACTGTCCTTCATCTGGTTCTCCAGAATGGAATATTTTGCAGTGGTTTTGTTATTGAAATGTGTTTCATCAGGGTTTTACTGATAGATCTTTAGCAAGACATTGTCTTGGTGTCTCAGCAGCCTAGCATGCCTAGCTGCCTAGCATGCCTAGCATCCCCAGCTCAACCTGACCCTGCACTTACCCAAAGTGTTTTGAAGTGGAAGGAAGAGCCATGCAGCAGCTGACACTGTGTGAGTCTTTTCTGAAGCCAAACCTAGGCTAGTTTTCAGTTCTGAAGGACATTTTGCCTTGGAAACAGTGGAGTCCATGAATATCAGTTGTTCTTGGCCTTACTAGTGTTAAGTGAGATGAACCTGAAGGCAGGGGAACTGCTGATTCTGCCTTAAGCTGTCTTCCACAGCAGACAGAACTGGTTCCTGAATGCTGTCTGTCTCTATGGCTGAGGCAGTAGTGCAGGCAGAATTTTGGGTTACCAGTGTGCTCGAAACCTGTAGTTCAAAGCTGATGTACTGGCAACAATTTAAAACTGAATTCTGGTCATCCATGAGCTCTCTGAAAATCAGAATTGCTTTATGCCAGGTTTGCTCTTGTGACAGAGAGCAAGAATTTAGGGTTTTTTGCCAACTCTGTAGTTCAAAAAAAATCAATATTTTCTTCAAATAGAAACTCTTAATTTACCACAACACAGAAAATGGTATTTTTCTAAAGATATCTTACAAAACCATTGAGCTGTGGCTTGTGGCCTTAAAGTCTAGGCTTTTATTTCCTCTAAATATACTCTGTTCTGTTTTCTATGTGTCTGTCATGTTGAATAAGTAACAGGCAGTGGGCACAGAACCAGGACTCGTGTCCCATACATCATGTAAAACAAAACAGGCAGCTCTTTCAATTGTGAGGCTCGGATGCCATCAGGGGCTTCTTCTGCAGTCACAGAGCTGGAATGGAGGTGCTGGGATCCTGAGATAGAGCTGCAATTTCTAACACATGATGTGCTAAGAGTTTTCTTCCTACATATAATATGTACTACTCTAGTGCCTGCTTGGTGTCCTCTGTAAAGCAGCCTCACCTTTAAAATTTCTTGTTGCTCTGCCTCAGGTTCCTCCTGAGCCATCCTGCAGTCTCTCGCCTCTGTTCCCTTGTTTGCTGTGCTTTACCAGTGCAGCATTCTCTCCCATCAGGTCCAGGGTCCTCCTGGCCTGCCTGCCCTGGTGCTACAGCTCTGCTCAGTGTTGGCACGGCCACTGGTACTCTTGGGTCTGCCACCTGCCCTTTCTCTGAACAGTTCTTCAGCCTCTGAGCAGTTACACGGACTTGACATTGGGTGCTCTCTCAGCAAGTTTGCCAGTGACACCAAGCTGTGTGCTGCAGTCACACAGGAGGGAAGGGATGTCATCCACAAAGACCTGGACATGCTTCAGAGCTGGGCCTGTCTGAACCTCATGAAGTTTAACAAAGCAAAGTGCAAGGTTGTGGCCATCCCAGACACAGCTACAGATTGAGTGGATAAGTGATTGAGAGCAGCCCAGAGGAGAAGGACTTGGGGGTGATGGTTCATGAAACCAGCCACATCCTGACTGCATCAAAAGAGGTGTGACCAGGAGGTCAAGGGAGGTGATTCTGCCCCTCTGCTCTTGTGAGACCCCACCTGGAACACTGTGTGCAGTTCTGGTGCCCCCAAGATAAGAAGGACATGGAACTGTTGAAACAAGTTCAGAGAAGGCCATGAACAGGTTGTCTCTAGAACAGACAGACTCTAGAACAGGTTGTCCAGAGGAGCTGCTGATGCCCCATCCCTGGAAGTGTTCACAGCCAGGTTGGACAAGACTCTGAGCAACCTGGTCTAGTGAGAGGCATCCCTGCTCATGTCAGAAAGGTTGGAACTAGATGTTCTTTAAGGTCCCTTCCAACACAAGCCATTCTATGATTCTGTGACATTCAGGTGCTCATAGGAGCCAATCAATGGCATGCCCCACCTGTGTGTTTCGTGTATGTGTACTGTGTATGAGAGAGAGAGAGAGAATAGAATCCTATGAGAGTAAGTTAGCTGACTCATACAATTTTCTAGCCTGACATCTTCTCATCAGCAGTAGATTTGAATAATTCACCAAAGTAATGCTACTACTGCAATTAAAAGGATTATTTGCAAACTCTCTCTTAGATTACTTTGCATCACACTTCTGAGAATACATTAGAAGGTTCATTTCATGCTACACCTTCCTTAATTCAGGGCTTATTTTATCTAAATGTTGTGGCCTATCTGTTCAAAAGCATGATTTGGCAGCTTTCAAGGTTGGTGTGCCAAACTTTTCCAAAACTGCAGTTGAACATCTATTGCTTTATGGGCTGATCAGGGACACCTTGTGCATGGGACAGATAATGGTTATTGAACCCCTGAATAGTAACCCATGTGCTCATGTCCCACCTCTACCGTTCATACTGTCAGCTGCTGATTCTGACAGATAATAACCTGTTCTTTTGCAAGAAAAATGCATTTTGTACATGTCTAAAAAAACCAAGTCCTGTGATGTCATCACCAACGACGGGTTGAATGTAATGGTTTAGAGGAAATTCTGCAAGATTTTTTAAAAGATTAAATTCTTTTCAGGTTACATTAAAATTACCTACCTGTTGAAATGAAGAAGTACAGTTGATTATTTTCTTTCTAGCTTGTCCTTGCTAAGTACCTAGAGGGTAGTATTTCAGTGAGAGTTAACCAGATCCCCTTCAAAATGCAGCTGTTCATCTTTCCGTCTTTAGGTTTCTTTTGCCTGAGAAATAAATGCCACTTCTCAGATGTTTTCTGTTTTGATTCTAAAATACTGTGATAAATGTTAGGGTCTGTTAAGTTTCAACTTTCTATTTTTATCCGTTGGTAAACACTATACCAGATGTGGGTGTGAAGGACCCTGAGAAGCTGAGGGAGTTCTGCTTTTATTCAACAATTTTAGCTTTCATAACTGAGCATTTCAGCTCATTTTGTAGGGTTGTGTATGTGCTGTTTTGGGGTTTTTTAAGAGTTGAGAAAAACAGGCTTACGCAACTTAGTTTGCATAAGTGCAGTGAGTCATTCATATTTTATTTTTGCGTGCCTCTGTGTGTGTGTGTTGTATTGCTTTATATAACCTGTCTTTGAAAAAGTACTACTGCAAATGCTAAGAATATGCTTCTCCTATAAAACAAAAAAAGAAATATGCCTGTTAGAAAGGTAGCTGCTTCTTGGTGATGTCTCCTCATAGATACCGTTCTCAAGGAGGGCACTTTGGTGATTCTTCTTAAGGCTGTGGTTCTCCACAGCAGGGTTTATGATGTGTAAAGAGAATGCCAGGTATCTCTATGCTTCCCTTTTTGTCAGCAGAGCTGAGAATATCTTCTCATGATAATTGTGGTTTTACATGTATATATGTGTGTGTATATATATATTTGTGAGTTTCAAGTGTGCGTAGTCTTTTCAGCATACTGAAGCTTCTGCTTCCTACCATCTAGGGAAGAGTGGAGTTTCCAAAGCAGTGTACCTCTGTGCATTGCTGAAATAAATTTAAGGCTTAAATCCTTCGCATAGCTCTCACACAGGCATCCTTCATCAGACTTGCTTACAAAAAAGTTCTCTGGAAGGCTTCATCTTTTTTGACACTGCTTCTCTGCTCTTTATGACCAAATGTACCATGGATGTCTGGCTGCAGAGAGTCTATTGTTTGGAATGCAGTAACAGGTATTAAGTGTCAGTACTCTTTAAGTGCTAGAATTACTATTTTATTTTATTTTGTGGCTATATGTTTCAGTTGTGTTTTTCTTTGACATCTGATGGATGATGCTGTGACTGTGGCTTGGAAATCACTGTTAGTTTTCCCAGAAAGGAGGAATGTGGTTCATGGTGCAGAGGTGGGTGCACAGGTCTTGCCCCATGGCTCCTCTGAGTCTTGCCACATATCTCCCCAGCTCTCTGCTGTACCATCATGTTTCCTGATCTGATGTGCATCCTCTCTGTCCTGCTAGAAATCCCCACTGGCATCGAAAGTTCTCCACTACAGCTTCATGCTGATTACTTCGGTGCACACTCAGAAATCCCTTCACTCTGCTTTACTGCCCTGTGTTTTACCAAATCAGATTGAAGACTTCTTCCTTTCTATAACCCAGCTTTTATTTCCATTAACATATGTCACAGTTTTTATTTGATTTCATTGCTATCCTCCATTTGATGCAAGTAGCATTGTTCATTCTTATGGCAACATTTTAATGACTCCAGTAATCACTAAAACAGAGAAACTTGTTGGCTGTCCAATGCAGAGGTGTTTGCAGCTGCAAAATAAGGCAGTTGCAAAATAAGTATTCTTCTACTACCTAACTGCAGATAAGAAGCATCTGGAGTCCACAGAAGTGCTGTGAAACATTCAGGTAGTGTTTTGAATTGTCTATAGTAGTTTATGTAAATCAACATTAAAGATAAGAATAAAAATTTAGTTAGAATCGTAGAATGGTTAGAGTTGGAAGAGAAAATAAAATCATCTGGTTCCAATTCCCCCTTCCATGGGTGGGGACACTCCACTAGACGAGATTGTTCAGAGCCCAGTCCAGCCTGATCTTGAACATTTCTAGGGATGAATAATCCACAACTTCTCTGGGTAACCTGTTTCAGTGCCTCACCACTTTCACAGTAAAGAATTTCTTCCTAATATCTAATCTCAGCCTACCCTCCTTCACGTTAAGGCCATTCCCCCTTGTCCTTTTACTAAATGCCTTTGTGAAAAGTCCCTCTCCAGCCTTCTTGTAGTCCCCCTTTCGGTACTTGAAGGCTGCTGTAAGGTCTTCCTTGAGTGTTCTCTGTGGTAGGAGAGGTGCTCCAGACCTCCGAACAAATTACTGGGTCTTGTCTAGATCTATTCCAATGGGACCATATCTTTCTTTTGCTGGGGACCCCAGAGCTGGATGCAGTGTTCCAGGCGGGGTCTCACCAGAGTGGAGCACAGGGACAGAATCCCCTCCCTGGCCCTGCTGGCCACTCTGCTTTGGATGCAGCCCAGGATGCACTTGGTTTTCTGGGCTGCAAGAGCATATTGTTAAGTCATACTGAGCTCCTCACCCACAAACACCCCCAAGTCTTTCTTCCAAGGTCTAGTCTCAGTCCATCATCATTAAGGATTGGTTTCATGTAAGGAATTGTAGTACCTGTCTAGCTTCAAAAATACAAGCAGATTTCATCAATATACTCACATGTGTAAAATCAGCTATACACTTACACAACTATCCTTGTTGGATTGATGTTCAGAAGAGCAGCTCAACTGGTTTGGGCTCTGATCCAATTAACATGCCCAAAGACAAAAATACTGGGTAGGAGTCACATAGATATAACTGCTTCCTTCAACAACTGTTAAAAATAAGACATCTCCTTCATTCAGCAGATAATAATTGGCATGACAACTGGAAGTAAGAAGGATCTCTGAACTTGTGGAACTCTCTACAAATCATAAAAAAATTCCTACTCACACACAAAAAAGCTATAATTGAGAGTAACTTCATAAATACCCTTTTGCACACAGTTGTGGACAATCTCTCCATGGGTGTAGTAGTTACTCTCAGCACTGCTTGATTGCTTCAAATGATGCCTTGTATGAGAGGCAGATAACTGAATTGCCTATGTCTTTGTGTTAAACTGACCTCAAACGTTAGATGTGAGAAATGGGTGGCTCTTAAAAATAAAATTATATCCATTGTTTTAGCATTTATTCCTCTGTTCCTCATCAGTCCTTTGTCCCTAGTGGATATTATCTTTGTGCACATTTTTATATCCATGCTGCGTGAGTCTGTTACAGAGTCACAGAATGGGTCAGGTTTAAAGGGACCACAGTGGTCATCTGGTCAAAACACCCTGCTCAAGCAGAGTCATCCCAGAGCACATGGCACAGGATTGTGTCCAGACTGTTCTTGAATATCTCCAGTGAGGGAGATTCCACACCCTCTCTGGGCAAACTGTGTCAGTGATTGGTCACCTGCACAGTAAAGAAGTTCTTCTCCAAGTTCAGGTGGAACTTTCTATTCATCAGTTTCTGCCTCTTGTCCTATTGCTGGGCACCACTAAGAAGAGCCTGGATCAATCCCCTGACACCCTCCCTTCAGATACTTGGAGATATTGCTGAGGTTCCCTCTCAGTTGTCTCTTCTTGAAGCTGAATAGACCAAGCTCCTTCAGCCTTTCCTTGTAAGAGAGATGCTCTAGTCCCCTCGTCATCTTTGTTGCCCTCCACTGGACCTGCTCCAGGAGCTCCACGTGTCTTCTGTCCTGAGGAGCAGAACTGGACACAGCACTCCAGATGTGCCTCTCCAGGGCTGAGCAGAGGGGCAGGATCACCTCCCTTGACCTGCTGGCAATGCTCTTCCTAATGCACCTCAGGATCCCATTGACTTTCTTAGTCCCCAGGACACACTGCTGGCTCATGGGCAGCTTCTTGTCCACCAGGACCCACAGGTCCTTCTCCACAGAGCTGCTTTCCAGCAGGTCACCCCCAGCCTGTGCTGGGGCCTGGGGTATTCCTTGCAGAACCCTGCATTTACCTGTGTTGAATTTCAGATGTTTCTTCTCTTCCCATCCCTCCAGCCTGTCAAGGTCCTTCCTTCTGAAGGGCTGCACAGCCGTCTGGGGTATTGGCCACTGCTCCCAGCTTTGTGTCATCAGTGAACTTGCTGAGGAGGCATCTGCTCCTTCATCGCAGTCATTGATGACTAAACAATACTGGGCCCAGTATGGAACCTTGGAGGATACCACTAATGACAGGCCTTCAGCTAGACCCTGTGCCACTGATCATGACCTTCTGAGATCTGCCATTCAGCCAGTGCTCAACATGTGTTGTCCATAGAAGTCAATAATCTAAGGCAGCCATCTCAATGTACCACATAGAGTATCAGGAATTTTAAAAGTCTTGCTAGAAGGTGAATGTCCACTTGCATGAAAAGATGGTCCTGTAAGACTCTGTGTAGAGTGCACTTATGTGCACTTCTGTGCACTCTAGACACAAAGATAAGTACTAGAGAATTGGGGTGGACTGAGCACACGAGATCATATGGTTTATTCAGGGAAATATACCCTCTGTTCTTAAAAGTCATTGAAGCTTCGAGTTGAAATTAAACATTTGCTTCCTGCTAATGCCATTTTGCAGATTTTTTTTACGTACTTTAGTGAAGAATCAAAGATTTTATTACTTACAGAAAGAAATAATTAACAGGCAGAGCATTAAAGGAAAGAATAAAAGGTTTACAAGACTCAATCTTTCTCGGGTTTTCTCTTGCATGCTCATCTGATTGCTTGAAAACCAGACTCTAGAACTGAATTTTTAGCAACTGGGTTTTAGGAATTTCACAGAAGTTCGTACAAAGCAAGTTAACTTTCTATAGCCATGATAAAGTAGGAACAATTACACTTTAAGTGACCCTTACGATAAGTTTCCAGCTTCCTGGAGTAGAAATGTAGGTCACATTCACTTTGCAATGATGTAAGACATTAATACACTGCTGCATTCCAGATAAAGTAAATTGCCCTCATCCTACTGAAGTCAAAGGAGTGATCCTGCTCATGGCCATGAATTTGTTCTGAGCTTGTCCGAACTTTGTCAGTGATATGTTTCCTATGCATGAACTAGAAGGCTTGTTAAGCTTTTTAAGACATTCTGTACTTACTGACTTGCCTTTGCCTTCTCTTCATTTTAATGAAATATTTTTAAGACTGCCTTTTATATGGCCAGAAAACGGACTCAATCTATTTTAGATATCAGTGAGTTGAAATTTATATGAAACAGTACATCCTTCATCTTAACCAACTATCTTGAGCAAGTCATTGCTACTGTTTCTAAAAGTACATGGCCAACAAGTCACTGTAGCAGAATAGCATGGGTATCAGTTCATTACTAAAGTTCACTTATAAAGCTTCTTCTGAAAAATTCTAGAGAACCATGGAGAATTTCCTATGAGAATTGAGGAGAAGAGCCTTGTTTTCATATTCTTTGGGTAGATTTTTGGCACTAATGTAGCCTGGGATGCAGAAGCCAACCCAAGCCAAGCTCCTGCAAGGTTATCAGATTACATCAACAACATATTGGGAAGCAGGTATTCAACATTACCAGCCTTGCTCTGGGTCACAGAAATTGGCTTGAAATAATGCATATGAAAAATCCTTTTAAGAGGCATGTGGGAGGGGAAAAATAAGCTTCATCAACCTATTATTGGAGACTTCTTCTTGAACCATTTTTTTAATTTGTGAGCCAAATACTGCAGTAATTAAGTAGCAAAATGAAGGGAATGTGCTTTGCTTTTAGTGGAAATTAACATTGCTTTTCTCCAGGCATTCAATCATTTAACTCAGTTGTCTTTTTATATTATTCAAATGTGATACACATTAGTTAAACATAAGTGGTTGAAGAATCTTGTTGCAAAATGCCTCTTGAGAGAGAAGTATGTTATAAACATTTCTACTAATGGAATATTTATGTTAATGTAAATTAACTCCATAAGGGTGGCAAACCTTTTGAAAGGTGAATGTGATGTTCCTGCTGCAGAGTGATGCTTTTATTATTTTGTTACTTGTACAGCACAAATGGTGTACAGACTTCTGCTGTAGCCATCAAGGAATTTGCAAATGCAGATTAGGTGACCCTGAAGAATGAAGGCCTGTCACACAATGAAAGTATAATGCAGAATTGTGTAATGCTGAAGACAGGAAGGACATTTTGCAGAAATAAGTGTAAGAACTGTGATCTGAGACAAAGTGCAAAATGAACGGAATCTATAGGAGAGTAGAGGAAAACAAAGCTACAACTAGCAGGTAGCAGATTTACTGAGATTGATAGAGATAGTGATCATTTTGAAGTGATCAGTTGCCAAGAATACTAGGGATAAGGACCTAAGAATGACAAGAAAGACTACAGTCATTGTCATCTCTGTTTCTTGTCATTCAAGGTATGAGCATTTGCTTAGCGGTATGAGATCTGACAAAAGCTGGAGGGATGCAGGGGACTGGTAGCAGACCTTGCCTGGAAAGCATTTCCAAAGCTGAATTCAAGACCCAAACACTTTTCAGGGGGTGGAAGCAATGGCTTTGTCACCCCCTCCAGATAACTTGTCTGCAATGTCCGAGTTTTAGTATTTTCATATGTATATATACATAAACTTATATGCATATATACGTGGTGTACACCTGAATCCTGCCATGAGGGAGGCATTGGGCACAACAGGTTTATCCATGGTGGAATGGAGGAGATGGTTGCACCATCCTTTGGAAGATAGTGCAGCAGGCAACAGAGCCATGGCTGTTTTAATAGTCTCCAGCACTCTCCCTCTGCTCTTGTGCATAAGAGGAAACAGAAGCCCTGGAGGTTAGGGAAGGGCAAAGTCCAGTGAAGTTGTGCCCAGGGTCTCTAAGCACATGGGGATTTATCCAGCTGCCTGTTTTGAAGTTCCCTATCAAATGTAAGATTTGTAACCTGCTGAAAAACCTTAGATTCTTCAGAGATTTTGTTTGCTTGTTTGTTTTTGTAGTATGCAAATTTGTTATTATTGTTAAAATTATTTATATTGCACAAAGTGCTCTATCAACTGTGTTTTATTAATTCAGGAATGGCAGTGATAAGATCTAGTTCTTTCCAAAGAATTTGGTATGCCACATCTCCCAAATGGGATCAGATTACAAAGACAGTTCAGCTCCCAGTTAGGCTCTTAAGTGGTTAGATTTTTGACAGCACTTAGCATCCAGTGGGTCTGGTGTACATTTTCAGGAATGAGAGCTGGTGAGCTCTTCTGCAAACGTAACCTTTTATACTTAAATATCCGGGTGTTTTCTCCCAATCCCATTTTCCATGAAGTGATGTGATATTTTTTCATTGTTATTTTCAGAGTTTGTTTCCTTGCTTAATAAACAAAACTAAATAGTTGTGCAAGAGTCCCACTGCATTTTTGTGCAATGGGATTTTCATATTTTTGTGATTATTTGTTCATGTTTTTGTGATTTTCATTGTATTTAAACTCTAAGTGTTCACAAATAAGTACAAAAAAGAAACTGCAAAATACCATGATGAGTTACACAGTAGTGATAACTCTAAGTACAAATACTAAATTTAAAATGTAAGTTGTTATTTGTAGAGCCAATTAACATGATGAATCACAGTAAATCCTCAAACACATGCTGAACTGGGATTTTTGCACATGTAAATCCATTTGCCTTAATGCTTTGTTCCTTGGATAAATATGGGCATTTTGTGTGACTTACATCTTTACAAGAACTACAGATGACTTTCTTGCAATGCAAATCAGTACGGTGGCCTAACCCACATTAAATATTCCTCTCTTCCAGATTTTTCTTGAAAGATCCTCTGTTTCAGGTGTTATGGAAGTTGTTAGCTTCTGATTCCTGATGAATACCTGTGAATACTTTAAAAAATATACATCATATGGCCAGACTGGCATGCTGACGATGCAAGATAATTCCAAGATACCTCTAAATCATTGTCACTATTGTCATCTTACTTATCAAATAGTCTCTCTTGTTGTCTTTCCACACAACTCTATCTTCACCCTAACAGCTCTGCGTCCAGTCTTCATGGTGCACACCATGCCTCTGGCATTGATGCTGCACATCTCTCAGGTTCTCCCTACACATTGATGCCATTTGTGAGACTCTCAGTCCAGCATTTCCCGAAGACCTGCTTTCTATACTGTGCCAAAAAGTCACTCATTTCTGCATTAAATGTTCTCAGCAAGAAAAGCCAGTCATGATTTCTCTTGTTCCATTCTTGTTCCTCATGTCAGCTGTCTGACTTTTATCACATTACCTTTGTCCTCCCTCTGTGTGTCAAGTTGACTTCTGTAGTTTGGATGTGTTCCTGAACAACTAGCAACTCTTCTCCTTGCCACTGCAGCATGTCTGGCATGTTCTGGAGTCTTAGTTTTGATATAGGTAGTGATTAATAGTTGCAACAATTCATGAACTGCTACTGGTCTGTGTCAACCGTCTTAGTGGTCTCTATTTAAGTCTTACAAATCACTACCCAGGCAATAAGCATGGTCATCCTGCAAGCAAAGTGAAGGTGATCAATGAGCTGCGACTTCTTTTCTCTAAACTATTTTTTAAGTGTTACCTCATCTTCCCATGCCACCCCTGTCATGTATTCACATACTCATCGCCTTCTTGGTCTGACTAAGCTCAGTGTGCCAGGGACTCTTTATGCTGGTATTTACTGCTACACGCTATTAGCACAGTGTTCTGTAGCTTGTGTCCTTGCAGCGTTCCTGATTGTGATGTTAATGGATTGTTATTCAGAATATAATAACGGCAAAGGTGGCATGAGATGGAGAGGCATGGAAGCATTGTGCTGATCTTTGTTCCCTGGGAGTGGTCCCTGGTGTAATCAACAGAAAGGGGTGGCTGGGATACAGGTGGGAGAGGAGTCTTCACTTGCCCACTTCTCAGCTGAGCTGTCTGTTCCCTGTCTGTTTGAAGGGTTTCATTCCGCAGGACAGGCTGTCTGTCTGGCCCCTTTGCACTCAGATCAGTTTCAGCACACGAAAAAAGCAAAGGTCTGGTTGCATGGATCTGGGGGAGAGGCAGCACTACACAGCTCCAGCAGAAAGCTAACCTTTCCTTCCACTGTTCTTCTGCCTTTCCCCCTCCTCCTACTGAGCCCTGCAGAGAGATTAGCGATCAGACTGTAAATTCCCCAAGTGCAGAAAGTAGTAAACCTCCCATCCCCTCCCCAAGAGGACTTGTATGATGACAACAGCCTCATTCAATCTGACACCTGTTTCACTTTAAAACAGGCCCCTATAAATAGAGTGAATGTAACCCTAGGTGGCATTGCAAAATATTATGGAAAACACAGCTTACAACCCTGAGAAAAAGGGGGAGTAGAGGGAGTGGGGGTGGGCAAAAAGACACTATCTACCATAAAAACCTGGCAGCTTCATGCAAGTGCTGTTGCTTTTAATTTAAATGCTCATTTCTTATTCTATTTTCAGATCCTCTCTGGGATTTTAGGAATGTTGAGACGTGCTGGTTATAAAGCCCTAAGTACAAAATGGTCACGGATGGCTGGAATGAGGCATGTTCTAATGGAAACAAATCACTTGTCAGTAAGCAGCCTTCAAACTTTTGAACAAAAGCTCAAAAGGGTCAAGGAAAAGACATGTTTGTTGATTTAAAATGGCTGGATGCAGGTCATCAGGAAGGCATAGGCTTCAACATTGTTGAGGTAACTCTTCAGTTCTGTGTAAAATTAGAGTTTTAAACAAGGTTAAATACTTTGATGGCAACCACAAATGAAATGAGCAACTTATATTAAACAGAAAGCTCACATATTTTAAAGTGTGCATAATACCAAAATGTGAAGTATGTACGCCACTGCAAAACAGCCGCAGAATGCAGCTCAGTTGTGGGAACTACATTTAGCTATACAGACATGAATGTTTGTGAGGAAGACTATGCTATATCTATGGAAATTTAGAAGGGTGACCAGTATTCCTGTAGATGTCTGTGATTCATTGATATTTGTGTTAGTTAAAATAGTGTAGCTTAACTTTATAATGACTTGATGATAAATCCAAATCCCAATTCTGTTTATTCACCTTTCTGTAGGTTTTAACTCTAAGTGAAATTCTTCAATGCAGTAGTTAATTTTTTTTATATTTGCTTGCAAAACCCGTGATGAGGTTCATGACTCCTAAAAAACTATAATGAGGGATCAGCTCTTCTTTTTCCTGTGTAAGATTTTGTGTTGCCCTGTGAAATTAATAATGTTGGTCTCAAATTATATAAGGTGGATGAATTACAGTCCTTGTGGAACATCATGTTGAACCTCCTTATTCTACTGTAGTTTGGTTTCATAAGAAAATTATGCTTATGCAATCTTTCTTTATGATCAGTCTGTCTGTCTGTTATTCGCCCTCACAAGCAACTTCTGAGTTTGTTCAGTCTTCAGCTGGATTTGAAGAGTGTTTGCAGTTAATTATATTTTGACTAGATTTGTGGAAACTGTCTAGAAGAAGAGAAGCAGAGGCAGTATCTCTGCAGAGGGGTAGGCAGGTAAAGAAATCATCAGGTCAGCTGTCAACGTGCGGCTCTTTGGAACAGTACACACAGTTTTGTGCATAAAGAAACGCAGTGAGAACTGACGAGGCAGGTTTGGGCAGGGGTTACTAGGGAAATAAATCTGAAGGGACAAAGATTTGACCTCCATTAGTAACCAGGTTCCATTTCAGTGTTCATGGAATAATTTCATTTTCATGTGGAAAACAGCAGCAGGAGAAAAGGGAATGACTCTGTGTTGTAAAATGCTATCTGTGAGCTTCAAAGAGCAGGGCAGTCTTGGTGTTTCTGAGGTTTACTCTGCAAAGTAAACATTCTGCTTTCAAAGAGCCTGAGACACTTCAGAGTTTTGACTTGCTCAAAGGCACAAAATGACTCAGCAGCAACTAGGTACAGCATACAGACATTTAGGTAGCTTAGAATCATATAATCATTTAGGTTGGAAAAGACCCTTAAGATCATCAAGTCCAAACATAACCCTAACACTGCTAAGCCCACCAGTGGATCATACCTGTAAGCACAACATCTACACATCTTTTAAATACCTCCACGGATGGCAATGATTTAACCACTTCCTGGACAGCCAGTTCCAACTTTGATAGCCCTTCTGATGAATACATTTTTCCCATATCCAATCCGTCCCCAAACTGAGGTGAAACTTGAAACTATTTCCTCTCATCCTGCCACTTATAATCTGTGAAAGAGGCTGACCCCCACCCTGCCACAACCTCCTTTTAGGCAGTTGTATAGACATCAAGTCTCCCCTGAGCCTCCTTTTCTCCAGGCTGAACAACCACAGCTCTCTGCTGCTCCTCACAGGACTTGTGCTCCAGACCCTTCACCAGCTCCGTTGCCCTTCTGGACAATCTTCAGCATCTCAATGTCCTTGTAGTGAGTGGTCCAAAACTGAACACAGGATTCAAGGTGTGGCCTCACCAGCGCTGAGTACAAGAGGACAATTACTGCCCTGGTCCTGGCCAATGTGGCCAGCAGCTTACACTGATCTTCACCCACCATAGTCATGCCAAATATTCTCCTTCCTGAAGTCCCTGAAGCTCATCAGTGCTCCCCATTCCTGCTTTTTGTGTTGCTCTTTGGGTCCTTTAAATCTTCATCTGTTAGTATTACAAGAGGGGAGTGTTGCTGTTCAAGCCCAGCAATCTCTTGCCATCTACAAAAGCTGTTGTATGTGTTGCCATGACAAATAACACATCTTCCAAATGCTTGTTGGAAACAACCTTCCAAAAAGGTTGTTTTGCTTTTCTGCCAGAAATGAGGCCATGCTGCTGAAGAAGGATTGTAAAGTAGCCTGCAGAGAGCTCCAGGTGGTACAGACCAAAGCAGTCTGATACCTGAGTTGGCTTTGTTTGAAGTTAACTTGGTATTGTCCCTAGTATCCTGCTCTGCTAACCTGCCTTAGATATGGCAGCTGATAGTTATGTTAATGATAGTTAATGTCTTTTCATACTGTTCTTCTTTCCTGACCTATCCATCATATGAAGGACACTCTGAGACCATGCAGAGGAGTAATTGTGGGAGACATTCCCTGTCTTCCCTTCAGATGCTACCCTGCCTGGATGAAAGCTTATCAGCAGTTTGGGTTTCTCAGCATTGGTGCATATGGGTTTGCAAACACCTTATTAGAAATGGCATTACCCTTATCTACAGAGCACTGCTTCAGACCTGCTGCACCACTGAAGTTCTGTATTGAAGCCCGGTGATCCATCGTAGACTATTCTGGGTTCTGGGGTAGAGGAGGCAGGAGGCAATGACTGAGGTTTGCTTCCAGTACTGTGGTTAGTTGGTATATAGGAGTGCAGCAGCACTGGGAAAATGCTAAAGGTAGGGGTGGGAGGGAAGGCAGATGTACTACTGCAAATTGCTGCTGTGTCTCCCAGTAAGACAAGCTGATTTCTCTTTGCCCAAATAAGCATCAGATAGAAAAAAATACTTTTAGAAAATTTAAGCCTTGATACTACATTCATTTCTGGGACAGAATTATGCCTGCTTCTCATGTGAATTGAATGTAACATACTTGCGCGCACACACACACACACACACACACACACAGAGTTTTTGGGTTTTATCACATGGCTGCCAAAAATAACACTGAAACATTTAAGTTAAGCATGCTGTTATAACACAATGGCACTTCATTACTGTTCAGGGCAGCTCGGGTTTCCTTCTGAGCATATCACCAGCAGGCAGTAATGGAGGAGTACAGAGGGCAAATGAAAAGAACAGAGCAACCTCGTGGCATTTTATCCTAAATGTCAGGCATGGTCAGTCTTCCCTCGTGAATTCGCTAGTGTATGAATTTAGCATCTTCAGGCATTATCTCTCATGCTGTTCAATTCAACATAAATAAGGTAATATCAAATTGTGTGCTCCTAGAGGTTTTTTAATCCAAATTACAGCAGTTGGCCTTATAAATAATTTCAATCAGCTCTTGAAAGAGTCTCTCTTTCCTCTGTAACTCTTACTCTAATCTTATTTTCATAACTTGCTACTTCTCTTTCAATTAATGCTTCATTTACATTCTTTACTTAGACACTGTAGGTATAGCCTTTTGAAATTCTTCCCTAATGTGATTTTAGTGCTGTCACTTCAATTAGGGGCATGGTAATGACTAACCTCTGCTCCTGTACCTCTGTTGCTATGTTGCATAATGACTTTTCAGAAGTTCTGAATTAATGCAGGTCACTTGATAATTTGGTGCTATATGGCAATATGGTGCGTAGAAAAAAATCCATTTGTAATCTGAAAAATCTTATGGGACTGTTGCATAACTTGAAGAATATAATAGCTCATTAGCTAGAAGTCTGTAGTGTGAGAATGGATAAACATGATTACTATCACTAAAAAAAAAAAAGCTTTATTTCTTAAGTAATGTTCTCACAATACAACATCATAGTAGCTCCAGGTAATGGTAGATGTTGCAAGAAAACCCTTCTGCTCCGGAGTCCTGTCACTTACTAACACTCATCCTACATGCTGGCACAGTACAACCTCTCCTCTGAGTTTCCTTGCTAAATGTGCCACGTGCGGTGCTGCTGTAGAAATTCTTGCTGTGCTATTTGCTCCATTCTGGCCCATTCTAGCCTGTATGCCACCCAGCAGCTGTCAACAGGCAAAGAAGAAAATTTAAATCACATGAGCTCATTAGCAAGTAGATTTTTAGGAAGTTGATGGAAGAAAACACAGCAACTAATATCTAAATTGTAAGTGCATTTTCTGTTTAGAATATAGGGGGGTTTTCCACAGTGATAACAAAATAGTGGCTTTTTTAGCTCATTATGTAATGACAATTCAAGATGAGATCATGATAGCAAGACACCAGCATTTACCAGGGAGTGTCCTGAAGCACTGAGTAGCTGTCATGGTGGAGAGGGTTGTTATGAAATTGTTTTTAAAAATAATTCTGGAATTCTACCCTGCTTTTTGCTTATTTTAAGATGCATATGCAATGTCTTGAATGTCTATCTCCTGAATTATGCCGCTAGTAGATCTCCCCAGCTGGTCTGTCCAGTAACTGTTGACTAGTAATATCATGTTTCCATGTTAAAACTTTAAAAATAATTTAATGATAGCTATGTTTAGTGACATCATTTTAGCAACCATGTGATTTGACTCTCCCTTGCACTCTGCCTGAGACCATACAACAGCTGCGTTGTAGCCATATATGTCACATCACTTCAGGCACAGTCAAATTTTTAGAAAGAGGGAATTATACTGTCACTGATTACTGCATCTCCCTCAGCTGTACAGGCTCTAGATTCACTACACAGATGCTTGAGCCTTCTTTATAAATCTTTGAAGAAAAAGCATTAAAGGTTTCCTAAAGGAAAGTCTGTACTGATTATTTTTAATATTATTATTCCTTTTAGGGTGGAAAACATGAATTTGGAGACAGATGATTTCTTCTTAAAATACTGTATTGCCTTTATTGTCACTTAGGTTCTCCGGGGCAATATTAATAGGTTTATTCTATTAAGGAAGAACAGTGTTATCAAAATAATAGTTGAAAGATACTGATCTTCCCACTAGAAAGCTTTTGCACAGAGAACCTCTATTGTTCAGGGACAATGATTTCTGCAAAACCTCACGTCACCTGTCTTCCTTACCTATCTGCTTTGCTATTTTCATGCTGCTCTGATTTGGTATCACTTTGCATGCTAGTAATTCTTTCTATAGTAAGATAAAATGCACCATAGTTACTGGTCAGAGTTTGGTTTTAGCTACATTGCTGAAAGTTCAGGGTAAGTTGGCTAATAACACTGACAGATGCAAACCTGTGAGCATAATTTGTTTGCCTTTTTCTATAGATCAGAGATTTCTTTTTGTCTATTTAAGAATATATTCTCTTCATTTGCCTATGTAGTGAAATAGTGTTTCTCTTGGTCTCTTCTCAGAGTATTTTTCCATCAGTTAAGAAAAGCTCTTGCTGCAGATAACACTGTAATCTCCTGATGCAGAGGGTAGAAGGGTACTCTGTAAAAAATGAATACTGAGTGTGATATCTCATTTGTCTCTAACCAGCATGTAATGCCTTATGTTTGTATTTCACAGGACAGCTACTTCAGAGGATGCTGTTGAAAGTTTTACACTATCTTTACCATGGGAGAGATAGAACTGCTTTTCCCGCTCCAGTTCCAGTTCAGGTATAAAGCTGTCATACTGTAGCCTTGAAGTCTGTGGAGCAAAGACGTCTGAGCAAAGTCCACTCAGGGTCAGGCATGGATTTAATTGTCCCTGCTGTCTCTTCTTTTGAAGTCCAGGTTGCAGAGTGATTTGGTAGGAAAACCTGTCTGTGCTGTCAGTTTCACCCCAGAGAGGGTGATTTTTTAAAAATCTGATTTACATGACAGGCATACTTTTAAAAAGTGTCTTGAGGTCACCGGTGGCAGGTGAAAAAACTGAGTTATTAATAAAGAGAAGAGCTGATAATGGAACCTGTGTGATTGATCCTGTGTTGTGGTCTTTGTCCTCAGAGGGATGAGCAGCAGCCAGGCTGCTAGGAAGGCTGTGTGGTCTGCCGCAGATGGCTGCTGGCTATTATTCTTGTTATAAAATTCATTCTGGTTAATAATAAATTCAGTTAAAAACTATTTAAGTAAAACAGCCTGACATGGCTTGTCAGATACAGTATTGTGTAGGGAAGCCAAAAGATGCTTTTGCTCCCAGTTTTCTGTCTTGTTTTGTAACAGTAGGCAAATTGCCCATGCCTCCACTCAAAACAAACCCATCGTCAGTCCTGCTTGTTAGGCAGACAAATTGGTTTGGGAAGAGACTGTATTTCAGGGTGTGCTTCTACGATGTCCAGGTAAGGCCATGGCCAAGACAGGAACCTCTAATGCGTATGAGCATCTGCACCACATGTCACTGTTACAGTGCAAAATGAACCAATGTGCCCTTGGATGATGACTCCCCTGCTCTCTGCAACCTGCAGTAGGTTTGGGAGGTGGCTCAGTAAAACCAGTTTTCATAGAAGAAATCAGGTCTTCAGGGAAGAGAGAATGAAATGAGAGGGACAAGAAGACTGATGCTGTTGACTGAGTAAAGAGGGTGAAATAAGATGTGGGATGTAGGGTAGAGCCTGGTTTGAGAGCAAAGGCACAAAGTTTGCAACAGACAACATAAGGCAGCAAATCTGTGAAGTGGCTCAAGTAAAGTTCCCAAATGTTTTGCCTGTCCTACATACCTATGGCAAGTTCAAGCACAGTTATCCGGGCTGAGCTTCCAGGAATTAGGGATCATCATGCATGGGGGCTTTTCACTCTCCCCAGTTTGTGACTGACCATGAACACAGAAGTGATTTCCTCTCTTGCTGGAATTGAATGCTCCATGCCTTGATCCCAAGCCTCATGGGAGAAAATTGGAAAGCACATAATTAATCTGTTTGTCCTCTTGTTTACTGAGTTGTAAGTGTAAAGAAATTCAGCTGAAAGTGAAGATGGAATATTGCAAAAATGGTGTTAGAAGAAAATAAGATCAATATGTTTTCTAGTTTAAGCAAGGAAAGCTGGGCCAACTTCATGAGGGCATTTGTTCAGTTTGTTTTAAAAATGTAAAGAAGGTTCGAGAAGAGTGAAGAAAATATTTGAAAAACACTAGCACTTTATTTCATAGCTACCTTGTTCTGTTGTTGATCCTTCACTAAAAGTAAAACTTTGGGAACTGATGGAGTTCAGAAAGTAGCAATGAAAATCATAAATGCGATGCTGTCATTTGCTTTACTAGGAGAGTGGTTGTGGTTGACCTATACGAAATGCTATGAAAGGACCAGTTAGCACTATGGATGGAAGTGAAATACTGATTAACATGATTAAGATTATTAAATTGCAGAGGAAATGAAAATTAAGATATGTCATATATTAGAAGGTAGAATAGTGAGGTGAGGATTTAATCATGTTTATTAACTTTTCTCTAACAAAATCACTTCATTACATGCCATGATTTTTAAAGGCAATGTTTCCAAAAGGTAGGTTAAAAAAAAGATACTTCTAATGCACTGCATAATAGTGATATAGGGCATCAAAGTTAACATAAAGCACTTGAGAAAAAAAAGATTCGATGTGTCCAAAGAAACTGAAACAGGCATTTGAGTTCCGTAAAGCAAATGGGCACTTGCAGGCATTTACCTGCATTTGTAATTCTGGTCCCCTGACTGATTCTAAATGAATAAGTTCACACAATAAAAAAAAATCAGATGCTTTAGTTACTTCACTCATTCACCTGATTTGCCTGTGCAAATATAGCTACCTTGCCAGTTGGCTGAGCAGCAATTCTAGGTAAGTAACACTCAGAGAAGAAACTCTTAAAATGTGGCAGCATGTGTGCAAAAGAGCGAAGGACCGACTTGCTGTAGCTGCACTATCCAAGCAAGCACTGTTTCATGGCTTTAGTGGATCACCTACAGACTTCTTCCCTCATATTTCAAGACAGGTTACTTCATGAAATAGGATACTAGGGATTGTGCACGTCCAAAAGCAACATAAATGCTTTGCAGATTGGTTTTGCTGTTTCAGAAAGCATGTTCACATATACAGTCTTGAAAGAAGGTGGGAGTGAAGCCAACGTAGAATTAACCACACTGAATAACTTGCACATTTTCAATGAAGTCTTTCATGTATTCTTTGCTTTTCAAAAGAGAACAAGGGCCAAAACCAGCCACATCACTTGGATTTGCTATAATGAACTCCTGCTTCTCTGCAGTCTGAATCTAAGCCACTATCCTACACTTACCACATCATAAGAAACCACTAACCCTAACCATGAGACCAGTACATTCATGTCTCTACAATATGTTCGTTACACTCACATTAATAAATGAATATAATGTTACAATGCCTGTGCCATTAAACAACACCTGTTCCATACAATGGAAACAAGGCACTCCGTCATTAAATATATTATGTTCTTAACAAAGAACTGCACAACTGTTTGGCTAGAGCTGTGAAGCAAATGGTCTATTTACATATGAAAAGAAATTTGTGTACATTTGATGAATGACAGAATAATTGCTATATATGGCAAGGAAAGGGGAAGTAAAATATTTCGTATATTCATTACTTGCTATTGCAAGTAAGTTGGAAAGGCCTTGATATAGCTGTGAATGTACCTTTCTTGACCAGTGCAGCTAGGCAAAGCTTACACAGGCTGCTGGCAGCATCACAAGGGTAAGCTTTAATTCTAGGAATCTTAGCCGGAAAAGGTCTGGTACAATGTGTTCAAATCATCCCCTACAAACACACATGAAATGGGTCTTGTCCACTTGATTTCACAGCTCTGAGATGTGGGTCTTTCACCATTGCACTTAGAAGCCTGGTCTGGATTTAAATAAATTCCTGAGTGAGATAATTTTTTCCTTTTTATTTGGTGGACGTTCTTCTTTTTTTCTTGTTTTCGTTCATGTTACTCTCACTATCCCTTTTAAACCATTCACAACTATGGGTCTTGGCTCTAGATAAGCAACACCCAAACCTCTCTGGAAGCGGTGGGGGCAAGGTTAAAGGGGTAGAACACCCCAAACTGGGTTCTAGATATTCAGCAACAAGCTGCAGGATAGAAAAGGAGATGTGATCAAAGGGTTTTAGACAAGATACTAGATAAAGACAAGGGAAAATGATAATTTTCTATTTCAGTCACCTCTGCTACACACACATGCATGCACATATACAAATGAGAGATTTTTCATTGCAAATTTCCCTTGAAATTGCTGCTGTCAGCAGTTATCTGGAACTAAATACTAGACACAAGAGTAAAGATGTTGCCCTTGCTGCAATCCAAATCTTACTGACCTGGTAGGAGGGAGAAGATGGCAGCTTTGGTGCAATGCAGTCAGTGAAAAGGTGAGAAATAGCAGGTAAAGAGAAGGATCCTGGATGAGTGGGGAAGAAGGTTCTTGATTTAGGAATATCCATGTTTAGAGGTGTTGATATGACATGCAGAAATACTAAACCCTCACAGCAGAAACTGATGGCAGTGAGAATCATATTCAGCAAATACGGAGTGCTCTTGAGTACTGAGAATTGTAGCTGGCAACTTAAACTGGCCACACAAATTAGCTTACACTATAGACAAATTTAACTTTTTTCTCACTGAGACTCATCTCTTTTTTGCATCTAAAAATGCTAGTAATGACATCACACTTTCAGTAAATGTATTCAGGTTTATTTAAAGGGGGGAAAAAAAACTAAAACAGGAACAACGTGAACATATTATGATGTAGAAGCCAGATAAAAGTTGAGAAAAAGAAAATTTCTCTTTTGCTTGTAGGGTTTGAAAAGCATGCAGCAAATGACACTTGAGATCTCATGCTGAATGAATAGGATAAACATAAGGATTGAGTAACTGCCCGTTCACTGAAAGAAGGCAAAGTTCCAGCAGAAGAACATCTGACCATGTTTTATATTACATACTTGTCTATAGGTATGATATGTGTAACTGAATTTGGCCACAGGAACTGAGCTTAGGGAGCATGGTGGGGGGGCTCAATTAAGAGGCAGAGAAAAACCTTAATCCTGTTGCTTAATTTACCCAAGTTCAAGGGCTTGATTTTGTGAGTCTAATTATTCTTTTCACAGTTTTCTTCTCCAGTGCTATTCATGGGTATGGAAAACAACGAGAACACTTTCTGAAAGACAGCTGGCAGAGCTGGTTCCTCAGCACACATGACCACAAACCAAACCTCATACTGTCAGCTTAGTCTCTCCTTTGGCTTGTTTAGATTAGTGACCCATCAAAATGTGTCAGTGTATACCAACCTTTTCTTCCATAAACACTTTTTCCCTCTTGTAGCTGGTTTTTATATGTGCAGCATACTGCAATCTGCATAAGTATCAAGCTTCTTGTGGTTCATAAGCATACCCAGGAAATAGTGATTGCATGGTAAAGCATTTTAGGCTGGCAACTTGGGATCTCTCTAATGGGATCTTGTACAATGTTTGTTCACTCTTAGAAGATCAGAATATTCCTTGCCAAACCCCCAATCTTTTAGTGGAAATAGGACATATTGCCCTTCCAAGAAGACACAGAAAGGATGGCCCAACTCTTCTGACATAGGCAGAGGCAAAGAGACCTAAAAGAAGCAGGTTCTCTCGCCTCAGAAGATGTGTAGCTACAATTTTCCTTTTCTTACTGACTCTTACCAGCAGGTTTGTGCATTTGTGTTTTGGAACATAGTGCATAGCAACCATGTGTGGGCAAGCAAGAAGAGCTACAACTACTAGAGCTTTCATACCTGGTGAACAGAACTACAGCTCATAATAAGGTGATTTGATCTGTTTTCAATCATTCCTCACATTATTTTTAACAAACTACAGTTTCTCACAATCACAGTGATAAATCTGATATTTAGAAACACAGCATTTTTTCAAAATCAGGAACTGTAGTATACCAAACAAGTGTCCTAAATATGAGAAACTACTGTACTGACTTTTTTTTCCCTGGTGTTTTATTTTTATTTCCATTTATCTTTTCAAAGATACTGACAGTTGATAAAGCTGGTAATGGCACAAAAAAGAACAGCTATTCTTCCTTCTTACATTATCCCCAAATTCTGACCATCACATGATTTGTTGAAGCAAATGACCCTAGGAAAAGAAACAGGTAAAAGAAAGAATTTTTCAAACAAATAAAAAAAAAAAAGAGTAATTTTTCAAACTGTCAAATGATAAATTTACCCATTGGGTTTTTCAAAAGTGCCTCAGGTCCATTTGTGAACAATCACGTTTTAGTTTATGGTCATGATTAAGTAATGTTACATTGCATTGAGATTAGTATCAGACTCAGTATAATATGTATACTAAACTCTCACTGTCATTTATGCATGTTTGTCACCGCCAAGAATAAGAATAGTTTGAAAGAAGGAAATGTTCAGTGATTGGTTTAACTTTAAATGAGATCCACTGCCATAAAAGTTTCAGGATAAAACAGTTTCTCCTGCAAATGTTATTCTTCTTTTCTGTCCTCAGTTAAACAAACTTTGTGGACCTAGTTAAAATACGTGGTTTTATTCAGTGGAAAAAGGATTGGGTATTTAGTTTAACAGTAGAGGACGGTGTGTTTATTTCCCTAGATCAATGCAGAGATGCAATATCACAAAGTAAGCAAACTCTTATTGCATTCTGGCATCTCTGGCCAGTTTTGCCGTAAGCACACAGTTAATAGGAGGTGATGAGGTAACTGTTAGTAAACAAATGAACAGAAAGGATGTTAATGCTGAGATACGCCAAGCAGGCCAGCTAGAGCACAGAAGACGCACTTTTGTCCTATTTCTACTTAGGCCAGTCAAAACTGAAATCCCAAGATTTACATAGTGTAATATCAGATATGTTCAATGCTTAGCATGGTCATAGCACAGTAAGACAGCAGATGTTATGACAGACAGCTTTCAGCTGAGGTTGTCAGAAATTTATGTGGCATCAAAGCATCCTCATCTCACCAGATGTCCTAGTCCATGAGCCAGATAGGCACCTACAAGCTGGCTCCCTGGCTGGCTTTTTCTCTGAGGCCCCGAGCAAAAGATAAAGCTGATTAGCTCGAGATCCAAGCAGAATACAGTACTAAGCACTGCTGATAAATTAAACTCATTTACATTCTTCTCATAAAGATTCTTTCATGAAAAGAAAAAGTTTCAGAAATGTTGTCTACTCCAGATATATTATTACACATTCCTCCCCGCCCCAGTTTAGGTTTTCTGTTGAAGAAGAGGTATGTAGCTGGCAAAAGCTAGATCTAGACTTTGAATTACAGTGCATAATGTTGCTTTCGCAAGTAATAAAGACCAGGCAGACCAAATTTGGAATGGAAACGACAGCGAGTTTCAACCTCTTACGACTCTTACCCAGCAACAGCCCACTTACAAGGCTGGCAGAAGGGAACACAGAGGATTGCTGCTAAAGAGCAGCATACACGTGTCCGTCATTTGTAGAAAGTTATGTGTCTTGTGTGGCATTGTCATGTACTATATTTTTCAGTCTTTTCCCCTATCATTTTTTTACTTTAAAAGGCAGACAACTGTTTACTTCATTTTTTCCATTGGATGGATGTCATTTCTTTTAATGTTTCTCAAGGTTATTTAAATAAGATTCTAGTGATTTTAACAGACATGAGAGATGTCATATTGAAAACCCTGACAATTAAATGCTGCATTAGCTTCGTTTATGAAATGATGACACAAAAGTGTTTTACACAGACTGCAGCCAGCTGACCTTCTGAACAGGTCAAGGGCAGGTTCTATGGATTTGAAACTAATTCCAGTTTTTTTGTTTATTTCCTTTTGAGCTCTCTTCTAAAGCTGTGTCATGGTTTTGATGCTAATGATGATAATGATGGCACTCTTTGCATTACCCTGATACTACAAGCATGTCATAGTAGGGCATATGTTGTACTCTAGCAATTATAATGCCAGTCGCTAATGACCAAAGATAGCCTAGTGCACTAGCGAGTACCTTTAAAAGTATGTGTTAATTAGATTAATGAGATCATTTCCCGAAAAGTAGCCACAAGTAAAATCATAAAAACATAAGAATTTCTATAGCCCCACATGTACTTATGCACAGATATGTGCTTTTGTATTCATATAGTTCCTACGGATGTAGTGATTCTTCCAGTGGGCACAGTGGTGGGATAATTGCTTAGATACGCATTTTCAGTTCCGGTAAATGACACCCTGTCTCTTTAAGTACAGCAAGTAAACAGCTTTGAAAGATTTTTATCCACATTTTTAAAAAAGAGTTTCTTAGGTTTTCCAACTAAGGAATTAAAAATCCTGACTGTTTTAATGCCAGTTTAAAAAGGGCTGGGAAAGCTACAAATAGTATGTGCAGTAAATCTGTGCCATGGCAGAAACAATCAGAAGAGTAAAGAGTAATGATTAAACATTTAATCAGAAGCATTATACTTTGTTGTGTTCTCATTGTAGCTGCAGGAAAAGATGCTGTAACAGATCTTTAAATAGAAAACCTGAGGCTAAATTCTACTTCATCCATCAAAAGCAGCTGCTAGGAGATGACCTAATTTTAGTGGCTTATCAATTCCTTAGTGCTTGTTGGTTGATGTAACTTTGATCCTCTGATGCTAGATGACTTTTGTGCTGAATATAGCTAGAATTTAATGTGAATCTTTTGGATGGCTGCCCAGCCAAGCTGCATAATCCAAACAAAGAGAGCAAGCAGTACATGATTCAAGCTACTCACGTGTACAATAATACAAATATATGTATCCTGATTCCTTTGGGCAATCAGCTCCATGTCACCAAGCACATATTTCAAATACAATGTCCTTGTGGGGATTTTTTGGGCTCTTTTTTTCCTTGTTTCTGTTTTTGTGGGGTTTTTTTCCCCCAAACAATGCTCTGCTTTTTATTGGAAAAACAACACAAGAAGCAATGAGACTCAGCTGCTGCCAAGAAATAATGATAGAGTCAATAATTGCAGGACGTTTTTAATGAATGTTTTCCAAGCAAATCATTGCCATTTCAAAGGGCTGTTATTTCTATTTATGTAGAGATTAGCCTACACGTTATCAAGGAGAGAGGATGGTGGTTTTTTTTTTTTAATCATTGGTTTTTGTAGCATTTTTAAGGGATTTTTTTTTAATAACAGAGAATGTCTTTGTCTCTCTTTCTAGCTTACTCTTTATCTAGACTTGTTTTCCTTTTCCTTTCTCTCCTTCTCTTTTTGGCTCTTCACTAAAACCATCTGTGACACACATGCAAGTTGATGGGTGTGTGAGCAATGCTTCACACATATTTACTTGCCCTACTTGGCATTATTTGCTAGTCATTAAAGATTATGCAGGAGTTTTTCATGTCCCATTTTTTTTTTATTCTCTTAGCAAATTAAGATAGGAATAAGAGTGTGGTCAGGCTATTGTACAGATTTTTTTCTTTTTTTTTTTTATTTCTTGGAGAGACTGTGTCTAGAGTTTAGACTGGGGAGGATTTAGACTGGGAGGATTAGACTGGAAGGATTTCTGGGTTTTCTTCCTGGCACTGACAATCATGCATTGTGTGAGCTTGAGCCAGTCACTTAAGGCCTGTTTTTCACACTCCAGTTGAAATAAATGGAAACTGCATGTGCTCAGCACCTCTGCAAACCAGGTCATTTATCTCTTCTCCTTTCATTTATGCACTGATAAATATAACAATCTTCGACTTTGCATATGCAAACTGGATAGAAGGATACAAATATTGGCAGTTAAACATGCAAATCCCTCATTTTGATGCACAACCATCCATTTCATACAACCAGCGATTCCTACATTTGCCTTGGGTCCTCTTTGAAAAAATGGACCATAAATAACAAAATCTATACAGACTTGTCAGGGAGGCACAGCTGAAATCAATGTTTCTGTAGCTTCTTTTCTGTAGTTTCACTTCTGTTAAAAATACTATTAGCTATAATAATCATTTTAGCCTACTTTATTACTGGATTAAACCATGTTGTCAATGTGCAAATGCCTTGGGCATTACATGCTAATTGTAGGTTATTACACAAGACTCAGTGTTAGCTGTTTGACACACTTTGGGATTCTTAGGTGGGCTTAATTATCCTTTCATGCTACCTGTATTTCTTCAGTGACAGTAAGGATGTCCAAAGTGCTAGGTAGCAACTCAGGATTGCCCCAGTGAAATGCCTGTAGTGTCTCTGTATGCCCCCTGGACACATATATAGTAAAGGCCAAATCTGGTACAAAAAGCAGGAGAAAGTTTGTAATAAGCAATCAGATTGACATTCATTTTCACTCTGCCTACCACTGCTCAAAAAAAAAGAAAATGTATTAAGGGCAAATTTCTTCAATGGAAATTAACATGATCATTTAAATGCTACTGTTCCTTATATAATAATGTCAGTGGCTCCTGGCTCCTGGCTTGTGTGTCCTGCTTGTGCAGGAACTCAATGGAAGTCAGAAGCCCTGAGGTCTTTCTTGCAGTCACAAGATATTGTCCACCAGCTTCAGTGCAATTTTCTGCTTTAAAATTACCAAATGTTGGTGAACATAGCATTAAAAAAAAATTACTATTATTAGCTTTAGTGTGGAAAAAAGTTTAAATGTTTATGTTTTGCCCAAGGTCTCACAAAGAGACTAGAGCATAACAAGGACATTCTGCCTGGGGCTTCAAATCTGGGTCTTGCTTTGCTGGGACAATTCTCCTGTCTATACCTCCTTATTTGCCAGTTTCTCTAGGATGCCACAATGCCCACTTTGTTATGGGATAGGCATGCCCATCACACAACTGAAATGCAGATGGATGCCAATCACAAAACTGAAATGCAGATGGATGCCCATATATGCTAGAGGAAGCCTCTTTGCCCAAGATATCGTGCCTTCATGTCTTTGGTGCATGCATCAGTCATGGGTTGGGGAGATGACTGGATTTTCCTTGCAGAAGGTATCCTCCAGTGATGGCATAGGAGGATACACAGAGAACATGCAACCCTCAGCTTCATTTCAGGCTGCAGGAATTGCCCTGGCGCCAAAATATTGGCCACACTTGTGGCAGAACAAAGAGCTGAGTGCATAGCTTTTGTGTTATTGCCCCAGCCTTACACACGTGCCAGTCAGCTTCCCAAAGTGAACCTGATAATTACAGAGTTGTAACCATGAGTTTACCAGAAGTCTTCAGTGAAACTGGACCAGTTTAAACATCTATGACCCAGTTTTGTTCTCACTGGACTGCACAGATTATTAACTTCAATGGAAATAATCTTAGATGCTCCATAAGTGTCAGAGAACAAACAGCTGCTGCCTCTAGAAAGGAACGATGTAATTCGAGAATGGGGCTGGCAGCCAGGTATTCCAGTCTCCTCATGCTGGCCTTGGGCAGATTCAGTATTCTTGCTGCCTCATCATCTCCATGTAGCACAGACAGAATTGTTTTGCCTTCCTTCATTGTGGGTGTGTGTGAAAGCTAAATAAATCACCTGAAAATTATAAGCATTAAAGTTACTATGACTTCATACAAAAATGAGTAGCCTCTTGCTTCTAATCAGTCCCCTGGCTTCTGATGTTTCAGTTAAAAATTCATACTGGTAGGATGTTTTTTGCTGCATTTATGGCTCTGTACTTTGTTGAGGAGTTTGTGCTCCTTGTTACTAATTAAGAAAGATCCTAACTTATGTGATGTTCTAAGGATTAATTTCATACTTCATGGCAGTGCGTCATTATTGCGAAATGCCAGGCTTTACAACTGTCAAGGCTGTATAAGCAGTTGGGGCTAACAGCGAAAGTGCCCTGCTTGCAGGGTGAGCTGCTAAGCAGCATCGCCAACTGGCCCAGTTGCCTGGTTTACAGAGGAAGCCAGCTGAGGCAAGGATGGGCTGAGAACCCAGATGCATCTCATTGACCTGGATGTGGCAGCTGTACTCTTCTACCTCCTCTACCTGTACGTAACCCACATTCTGGATATCTCTGTATGTGGGTTAACCTAGCTGCTGAATATCCCTGTGCATTTTTCAACCCACTCAATAAGCTTGTGAACACAATACAAATGAGGCTGCAGTACTGTATATTACCTGGGTGAAAACAGGCTTTTAGATCCAGGAGTGTCATAACATACTTACAAGACCAGATCAAACATGTGAAATGACCCTGAAATGTTTTTAGGAGGCCAACTTGTTCTACCAGCATGCTTGAACTTTTACATTTCAGCAGCGTGAAAGCCAGTTTAGACATGAATTACTTGTTATAAAGACATCATCACTGAGTGTTACTAAATGATCACAAATGAGCAGTTAGCAATTTGAAAGCACTCAAATTCTGAAATGTTTATTTAATGGAACTGATATCCAAACTAATGCTTGCTACAGGTCAAGTGAAAAAATGCAGATACAAAATCAGATATAATAAAAATACATACCAAATTCTACTCTGCTTTTTTATTTTTATGCTTATTTTCACTTTACCCATGAATTGCCATGTACAAAAGCTCATCTTTATAAACACTTATGCTTTGCACCCTGTAGTTGCTGTGGTGTGCTAAAACTGAAAACTGAGTTTCCCTGTCCAAAATACTATTTATTACTGGAGTCAGACACTTTTGCATGGAACAACAGCATAAAATACCAGTCTGCCGTTCAAGAAGTGAACAGAGACTTTAAGGCATTTCAGCACCTTCTGAGGAAAAGATCTCATATATGCAAGAACCATCTGGACACAATCCTGTGCCATGTGCTCTAGGATGGCCCTTCTTGGGCAGGGAAGTTGGACCAGAAGACCTACTATGGTCCCTTCCAACCTGACCCATTCTGTGACTCTGTGATGTGTGATTAAAGTACCAAACACTGACCACAAGTGTGCAGTCCTTGTGCTAGTAGTCCGTATAGTTCCACCTGTCTAACTAGATTTTTGGGAAATACCTTGAGTAAAAAATTGTGTTTGGTAGTCAAAAATGGGACTCCAAGAAACACCTGATCTTGACATTCTGCAACACGTGTAATCTGTGGCACTGGAAATAAAGTGTCGGTGATGATCTTGACTTCATTGGAACTTCAGAAGCAAACTAGTTCATGCCTTTTGCTGTAAATAGTGTAACAAACATCATCAGCACTGGTTTGGGCCAAAAACCTAGAAGCCCATGGTTCTTCCTGCTGTAGTAGGGTGAAATCAAGGAGGGGCAACTGTGCCCTGCAAGAGCCAACAAGGCTCTGGAGGCACCTGACTGAGGCTGCAAGACTTCTGCACGGGTACATCAAAGCTGTGCCTCAGTTTGTTATTGGAAATGGCTCTGTACAGCTTGTGCAGGTTCACCTATGATAACCATGAATAGCAGGGAGTGAGCCCAGGTCTTCCACATCCTTGGCAAGGACCTTAGGTAATGCACCAGTTTTCTTACCTTTCTCTGATGTTTTAAGGCACTGAAGAAACAGCAAATCTGCTACAGCTAGTGTGACTCAGACAACTGTGAATTTTTTTGCTGTTCTGGTGATCTGCTGTGTAAAAAGAAAATATAAAAATTAACAGTGCTGCAATTATGATGGTTGTAACAGAGTTAGTTACCAAGTGTTCACAAGGAATTTCTTTATTTTAGGTTTTTATTTTCTTCTCACTTGAGAAAATTCAGGACACCAGACCTGTGTTATTTAAGAATGCTCAGTGTCTTTTTCGAAAGGAAGACCCAGACTGTGCTACATTACCATCAATGGAAATGTGAGTTGGGAGCCTAATTCTTTTGCAGCAGGGGAGATTAGAGAATATTGTGAATATCATTTCTGTATATGTACTGAGTTTCCCAAGGGTATCTCATCAACAACAACTTCAAAAGTTACTTTTATGCCACTTCCACTCAGCTGACAAGAACACTTGACATTTTGAGAAGGTTTAGAATAGAAAACATTAGCAGTTCGTGTTGATCATGCAACTCATTGGCAAAAACACTACTGTTTAAATATCATATTCAGTCATCGCTGGATTGCAATCTAATGAGCGTAAAAGATGAGTACTTCTCAAAAGTGACTTGTTTTGTAACTTTTATGGTTACAAACTTGCAAAATGAAAACCATGGGCATTTACTTCCACCCAAATACTATTTTCAAGGTCAGTGCCTTGGAAACATATTCCAAAGAGCTGTTAATAAATAGTCAGGATACTGTACTTTCTGCTCAGTGAAATCTCAATAGGAAATTTTCATTATTATGAACAGGATGAGTGATCCTGCTAATGGTATAAAGCGTGGTCTAGCTCGTCTTTGAACACCTCTGGCTTTATGGATATATTTAGCCATTTTCAAGGAGCAGCATTCCAGGTGAGTCCTCAAATAAAAGGAAATGTGATGTCCTCCCTCTTCCAACTGACATAATCACTGCTTGAATTTTCCTTCAGTTTGGCATGGATCAAGGAGTGGGATTGTTGATGTCTTTAACTTGCTTGTTTATTTAACTTCCCAGTACATAATAATTTGTATAAAAATGACCTTCCTCTAAATATATCTGAGTGGCTATGTTTTATTATACTAATGACTGCAACATGCAGAAAGCCAAAACAAGCATTTTGCCAGTATCAACAGAAATTATGAAAACACAGTTTGCAGCAATGTATGAATTATTGCTGCCAGCTTGCAGTTCCCAAGTTAACTTCTGATGAAGTTATAAATTGTGACAATGAGTGCTGTTTCTATCTTGAGTGACAGTGTGGCCCAATTTCTGCTGTCTTAAATGGAGACTAAAATCATTACAATTGGGTGGTTCTATTTCTGTCCAACTAAACTCAGAGTTATCCTTCCAACAATCAAATAATGGTGGTGTGAGATGGACACAGGCATACACAGTAGTTTCTTTTGTGCGGTTTCAGCCATTTCAGGTACAGAAGTGCAAGATAACTCAGTGACTCAGTCTGGGAGTTAACTTTCACCAAGATGAGTGGTTCAGAGCTTTGCTCACTAACAAGGAGGTAAAGGAAATCTAATTTCAAGCTCCATTGGAAATTGAGGGGAAGCAAACAATATCTGAGAGACAGAAAGCAAGGAAGGGATAGGATAAAAATTAATGAGAGCTATAAGGGGTGGGGAGAGGAATGGAATTGTTTATCTGAATCCTCCCTAAATGTCTTCAGAGACTTCATTCCAGACCATACTAGTTTTAACTTTTTAAAAACATATCCTCCCTCTTGTTTTAAATAGGGGTATGCTAGAATTAGAAGCACTTATCCAAACCATCCAGACTTTCACTTTTAGGGTTCAGAGAAAATGGAACCTGGAACTGAAACAGTTTTGGTTTGGCTTTTGCAAAGACCAAACCGCCCCTTCCCCCCTGTAGTTAGGCTAAAGCTTCAATCAGAGAACCAGCAGTGAATGTATGAAAACAGCACACACCAGGAGAACTAAACCCTAAAAGAACAACTGCAATTCAGCTGCTTTACTCTATGCAGTGCTGACTTATGGGCTACTGAAAAGGTAGTAGAAATGTTTCCACCCAAAAGTAGCTGTGAAAGGAATCAGGATCATTTGGGGAACATGGAATTGCACTGATGTAGCAGCAAGGCTGTCTCCACAGACTTCCACAGATGTTACACCCCAAAGCTATCTGTGATAGATAGCTTGCATCTTGGTTGAGAATATCGGAAAGTCTGAAACATTTTCACATATATTATGTGTACTCTGTTTTACTTCATCACTTTGTTTCATTACTGGGGTAATCTTCACTGTGTGTGTTTATAGAAAGCTTGTTCTCCAGGTTAGAAAACAAGAATTGCTTTCATTGTTGGGCTTTTTCCAAGCTCCATCATTAATTATACATATATCTTCTTCAAATCTTTTTTACACAATCTTTTTTAGGAAACCTCACTATTTAAAGACCTGGATAACATCACAGCTTGCCAAAAGCTATATTGTCCAAGGAGAAAGAGTATCCGGGATGAAATGCTTTTATTCTTTTTCCCTTTGTGCAATAATGCCTCATTACTGTTATTATTTGCAAAAGGGGCAATTTTTCTGTTATCAGCATATCTCCTTTACTACACTTTCAACATTTAATAGCTATTAAAAGAAATAAATTTTAAACATGTTTTGCTACAGATGAGTTTGAATTAACTCCCTGTCAACCTCTAAAATCTTTAGGACTTTTTAAACAGTAATTTCCCAATACTTTCTTTAAAGTTTCTGGAGCACAGAAAGCTTGGCTATTCTAATCATAATGGAAGCATTTTTAAATTAATATATGCCTTCTGAAAATATGTCCACTAACAAAAAAATTAAAAATATCTCAGAAAAATCCAGGGCAATCTTAGTGCATTTGTCATGAGATAAACCTCCATTTTATCATCATTCCACTGATCCTTTTCAGTTCTTTCATCTTCTCTTCTGTATGTTTTTTTAGAGAATAGCGAATGAATAGTTGCAGACGATTTATCTTTTCCAGGTAGAATACGGAAGGGTTGTTGCACCTATCCTTGGAGTTTCTTGGTCTAAGTTTTTACTGGAGAGAATATAAATCATATATACTTCTGACACTTTCCTGCACAAGGAAAACTGGATGCTTTAGGACACGTTTTGAAGTAAAATTATTGCATAAAATTGTAAAACCTACCTAACAAAAACTTCCTCACCATGGAAAACATCTGTACAGGACGATGATGTGTACAGAACTGTGATTCAGTATTTGTGTAATTTCCTGTAACAGAGAGCCAAATTTTAGGACTCTGCATAGAAGACAAACATCTTCTGCTGACTCACCCTCATCTTGCTCAATATTCATATATTACAGTATCTCTGGTCAGTATCACCTTTGGGTTGATTCTGCTGCTGACACATCTGTCCTGCTTTTATTCCCTTCTATAGAAGGTGCTTAGACCCAGCTTAAGTGAGATGTGAAAACAGGTGAAATTTCCACCTGCTCTTTTACACCCTTTTTCCTATGCAGGAAACTCTGGGGTCTGGGTTGGGTTGTTTTGGGGTTTTTTTTATAGTTTGAGTTAACATTACAGATAGACTCATGGGTGGGTATATATCCAATACATATATTGCTCTAAGAACAGGTGGGAATAGCTGTGGAGACTCATTAGTTTTACTGTTCCAGTGTTGCTGCCAGAAAATTACATGCTGCTTTTCCCCAGCCCATTTTAAACAGGAAGAGCTGCCAGAATCTTACCCACTGTTTTCACATAAGTAGTATATGACCTGAGAGGTGGGAGTTTTGGGGTGGCACATCCATTCACTCACATCTTGGAGAGAAAACCAATGCCATTTGGTTTAACCTGGAGAGAGAGAGGCTGTCCAGACTCACTGGGGAAGGAATCGCTGCTACCCATAACAGACATGAGTCCCCTTCTCTGCAGATACACATTTGCTGGAGCCTGGTGGATGGGTCTGTTCGTTTCTTGCTGGTGAATGCAAGGGCAATGCACAAATGCTGTGAGACTATGCAGTAGCAGTGGTGGTAGGCAGACAGTAAAGTACAGGATTACCTGATGTCTTACCTTCTTGAGAAACTAGGATCACTAAAACTGGAAAACAGTTATTACAATCTACAAGAGAATTAGCATAGAGAAGAATTGTGAGATTTTTTATATTCCAAACAGAAGCAAAAGAAGGGACCTCAGACGTCTCTGGTATTTCTGCCCATCCTCTTTTTCTGCAATATATGTTGGAGCATGCTGTCCTACTGGCTTACAGTGAAATTTCCTCTCAAGTGAAGCATTTAAATCTGTCTTGGTGTCAGGGAACAGAATGTCTTGTGGGAGCTCAGTGTAACCCTAAGTGAAAAGAGTGAAGTATTGGGTTTGGGGACAGGTGCTTCTACTGATGTGTTCCTGATGATTCGAAAACCTTCAGGCATGACCATTCCCAGGGAGTGGAGTGGATCAGCTTGCTGGAGAAGCATGCGCCATCCTCTGCTGTGCCATTCTACTGGCAGAGAAGCTGGGAGTACTGTCTTAGAACAACACTCAGTGACCTGGTTTGTTCCTGGAAAGAAGAACACCTCACCCAGGAAGGATACAAGAGTTTCTCAAAGGATCCTGTAGTAATTTGTGGACTGAGATTATGCACACCAGAGCATGGAATGAGGAGAGAGGAAATGGAAGATGTTGTTGAGTCTTGGCCTAAGAGAGGAAGAGTAGGTAGCAATGTTAAATCGAGTTTGTCTCTGTGTGTAATGCTCTTTGTTGTGCTAGATAATT
Organism: Orthonyx spaldingii; assembly: GCA_013397795.1. Classification (NCBI taxonomy): domain Eukaryota; kingdom Metazoa; phylum Chordata; class Aves; order Passeriformes; family Orthonychidae; genus Orthonyx; species Orthonyx spaldingii. The sequence goes on along the minus strand of VZTJ01001128.1, from coordinate 507,422 downwards.
TAAAGAATTACAAACTGCACTTATGAATAAACAAATCAGAGGATTGCTGCAGGCACACTGAGAGCACAATATGAGCATGAGATGCTATGTAGTAAATAATGGGATGTTGTCTTTGTGATATTCCGGCCACATGCTTTGCATGGAGGACTTAAACATTTACTAGAAGTAAATCCATTAAGAAAGACAATTGTTCCCTCACATTGACTTTCGCCAAGCCAGCACATTGAAAATAGGCTGTTTCCTTCTCCAGACATTCCTTTAGAGATGACAGGGGGAACTCCCCTACCACAGCCTTAGCATAGGAACAAGTTGCATTAGTGCTTTCTTTTTACTACGAATTTTGTATTTTGGACTTTGTTGATGTACTTTTGCTGCTATCATAATGCAGGTCCCAATGTGATCTTGAATTTAGGGAATGGAAAATCCTGATAAACATCCGGGCTGCTGTGAATGCAAAGGACAAAGCCTTTGTAGTAAAATGTCTCTGACATACGCCCATGAGAAGTGTTTGATGTGCTGTAAAAGACATCTGTCTGAAAAAAAATGTTTTTCCTCTTTGGCTTTGTTGAGCAGTCTGTAGAAGTAAATGACACAAAGTAACCCTTCTTTTCCTCTCCTACTGCCCCCCTCTTTGTTTGATCTTGCAGTGATGTGATAATGGCGAGTCTGTAACTTGAAAGTAATTTCTGTAAAGACTTATACCATGAACAGAGGGGGTTTTATATTTTGTTGCTAAAGGGAGATCAAAGTATGATCTAGAGATTAGACCTGTTTTGAGAGAGAAAACTGAGTGGCTTATTTCTACCTCTGTCACTGAATTGCTGCATCAAACTGAGCAAGTCACTTAACTTCTCTGTGCGCTGGACCTTTGCTGTGTACTGTAGCATTCAGCTCTTGTGCTAATAACAAACATTTTGCATGGCTTAATCATAAATGATTGCCTGTGTGCTAATTAGCCACAGTCAGTGCAAAGTTTATTATACTTGTTTTCAACCTTTACACTAATTCAGGGAACGTGATGGCTGGTTTTGATTTAATTTTGGTCACAGCTTGCAGGAGGGAAAGGAAGAAAGCACTGGGATCCACAGAGGAGCTGGAGGCAATGACACAGACTGCAGGCTGATGGGAATTTCTGGGCTCAGGGCTGTACTTTACAAAGGATGCTGGCATTGGAGAAGCATTATTACAGTGTTTTATATTGGCCTGGATGAGTTTAAACAACCAGCCGAGCTACTAGCAGCAATGTACACAGTGCAGGCCAACCTTCCAAATAAGTCCTGTGTCTCACACTGACTGCACTTGACTTTTGGTCACCAGGTTTTTTTTGTTGCTCAAAGTAGTTCAAATAACACTAGCTGAGGTATGCTGGCCTCCTCTCACAGCTGTAGTTGGGAGGTAGTGCTTGTTCGTGAGCTCAGACTGGCAAATGAAAAAGTCAGGTCTGTAGTCTGCCAGTGTGCTTGCATCTGCACGGATGCACAATCTGCTGAAAAGCACTCAACTGCCCAAGCCCTTCAAATACCAGGGTAAAGCTCTGTCAACAGTTGTCTCCCTGACAACCTTCTGAGCACTCTTACACGTGGAAGAAATCAGTCAAAATTAGTCTAGAAGGAAAAAACTTGTGGAAATCCCTCTGCTCTAGAGAAGGCTGCAGTTTTACCATTTGTAAAGAGAGAAAGGTGTCAGGAGTGTCCCATTCTGTGTCAATATGGAAATTTAATCTGTAAGTACATGCAAAGGCAATGTGATTAAATCAGAGGTACAGGAGCAATATTACGCCATTCTGTGTGCAAAAGCAGGCTCACATCAATTCTGCATTTTGTGCACAGGCAGCCTAAGTGAAGAGATTCCATGATTCAAAATGTCTGCACTCTTGTGTCCCTGGAGAATCAGTAGGAGTTGAAGAAAACTTCCAAATGTTTTATGCATATGTGAGGGAAACAAGAAAGCTGCCTTCTCCCAAGGTATCAATAGGGAAACTGAGGAATAAAGGGATTAACAAATTCTGTGCATGGTGCAATGTATTTGTAGTTGTTGGTTTGGTTTTTTTTTTTTATTTTGATGCATCTGAGAAAGAAGCAAAGTCCCTGGATTTTCCAGTATGACATGGCAAAGAAAACCCCATGAATCTCTGCAGCCGTTGCAATAGTGTCTTCATGCCCTCTGCCCTTTGTCCTTCTAAGGGGAAGTGTTGGGTGGCATACAGCATTTAAAAGTTAATGATAGGCTAGCCAGTAAAAGCGAAGGCTTGCAGCTTTGGGTTGCAGCAGAGAAACAGGAGGGCAGCCTGTTCATACCAAATGTCTGAGAGTACCTTATTCATGGGAAGCACTGGCAGACTATAAAGTACTCTGTTAATTATTGTTGACATTGCATAGAGGGCTTCATGCTGTTCTTTCTCTGCCTGCTTTGACTTAATTTGTTTGAGAAAGTACTTTTTCTGTGCTGCAGATTATGTAAATTCATATACTCTACTGCACTGACAGATGTGTCTTTGTTTTAGAAGAAGCCATTATTTTTTTCAGTGCTGAATGTGAATGGAGCATTTCACACTAGTGGCTTCCAAAAATATTTATAAAGTGAAGCTGAGCAGCTCAAAATATTTTGCCCTCCTACACTGACATTCACAAGCCTTTACAGCAGTGTTATCAAAAGCATTTGCAGTGGAACGTGCATGAGTTGGCCACAAAGACTGGGTTAGTCAACAAATGACTGAAGGCACACATTTTAGTCAGCTCTACCCCACACAGTGTACAGCAGAACCCAGTTACAACTGTAACAGGGCAATTACTCTATATTGTGGGTCAAAGATTATCTTAGAATGATCCCTTGTTCTTGTAACCCCTGCATATCTGAGGAAACAGGATGAAGAAGGAGAAGTGCATAAAATTCTCCTTTCTTCCTCTTTCAGCTGGTAAAATATGGTTTGACTGTTCACTGACTACCATGGGCAGTGCTTATTCTGAAGGTTGGTAGCTGCTCATGGGTCTGATGGTGTCTGATGGTCTGGCTGTGAGTGGTGGCAATTTTTTTCTTCCACATTTACATTCCACTTCCACTGACCATTGCCTAGGTGTCCTTCAGCTCGCTCTCCACTCTTTGATTCTTCCTGAACATGCTGCTAAGAAATGAAGTACGCTGCAGCCACTTGGGTAGAGAGAAAGGCTCCCTATGAGCACATAAAAATGCACCAGACTTACTCTTAGATTTCTCTATAAATGAAAATGACCCCTCTGCTAGCTGATTGTAATGACTTCCATAGTTTTCACCACTGTATTGAAACCAGGGCTTCCCCACGTTTCTTCCCACAAGGAGTTATCCAAGAGAAATACACCTGCAATCAGTGCCCTCCAGCTGCACGTGGAAGAGCATGTCTGACTAACTTCATTAGCATGGGCACAATAATTGACACACTATGATTTCAGTGATAAAACCAGATGTACTCTATGTCCATTCTCAGCTTTGTGCATTTCCATCTTTTAAAATATATAATGAATAGCATTAAGTCCAAGGAATCCTACTTATAAACCCCCTAATGTTAGCTCCATTGGCTTTGGTCAGCCCATCCCTGGCCGAAGGAGCTGGTGCTATGTACCATGCTTAAACACTCTGATTATGCTCAGTAGGCAAATGGATAGAAAAGACACTTTAAACAGGGGAAGTCTCCCTACCTGAATTAGTATAGTAAGAAGCTCAACAGCAGGGAGAGGGAGTATTTGTCATACACTATCCTGTCTTCCTAAACACAAGTTTGCATTGATGAAAAAACAGTGAGCAGTTTTACTCAGCAATGAACAGAGACTCCAACTGATACCCCTTCTTCATTATTTAGGAGATAAAATATCTCTCTAGTATGCCCAATAATTGCACCCTGTGTAGGATGCCATTTCCCTTCAATGGGTGTAGAAGTTTCTTTCCTCATAATCCTTGCATTGTTTGGACACAATCCTTTTTCATACATTTGCATTTTTCCATTGCTAGGTGATTATTTTTTTAGTTGCTGATGAGTGTGTGGCCCTTTTGTTGTCTATATGCAGTACAGACAACATAATAATTCTGTATTTAAGCATGTCTAAATGACAAGTGTGTCAGCTGAAGATCATTTTCAGTGGTTCTTTTCTGGTAAAAAGCCAGTTATTTTGGGTTTCTTGGTGCATGTTGGAGGTGTGTGCATTAAAGTTACTTCTAAAACCTTGAAAAAGGAAAAAATAGCACACTTTAAAGCATGTGTTGCCATGTATTTTCTACCCTCTTCCTTATAGCTTGTAGCAGGTGGAAAAAGCAGTAATGGGTGACTAAGAATGCAATAAAGGAAAGAAGTCTGGAGAACAGTAACAGCAAACACATGTGGTATTTTGTATTCTTTTGTATCCTGTGAAGTATTAATTTCCTTTCGTGAATTTGTAGCTTAATTAACAAAACCCCAAACAAAACCAAAACAACAAACAAACTGAATTTTCCCTTTTGCTCAGCACAAAGTAAGAGAATACTAATAATTTTGATTTAAATATTACTGAAGAAGCTATGCCTCTAGTATTTGTGGACTTGCTTTGAACAGAAATGAGATACGGAGTTTGCCTCTAATGTAACGATGCCAAGGAAAGCGGGAATTGATATGACAGATCATTTCAGACTATATGAAGAACTGGGTTATACGATGAGGGTTGACAGGAATGTTCTTCTAGCATGAGGTAGCCCTCCAGATGAAGGATAATGTGTGTCTGTGCAGAAGGCATTTGTTTTCTATGGCCAAGCCATGACTGTGAAGTAGGCTTCCTTTCCTCTGGGACCTTATCTCAGATTACAACAACTCCTACTGCAAGTGAAGAACACCTTTCTTTGACCTTGACATTTCTGGAATAAATGTTTAGGGGCATGTAAAATCTCAAAACAAACACTCCTCTCCTTGGGGAACAGATAAGTGAACAAACACGTGACAGATGATAGTGACATTACTTAATGTGTGACTGATTCGCACATATATTCTGCTCTCACTGAAGTTATAAGTGGCCACAAAAGAAAAACAGGTCATGTTACTGGTGTGCCTGGAGTATTAGTGAGCAGATCTGCAGGCGTATGCCTTGACACAGATGCAATGTTTGAAGATACTGACTTTCCCAAGGAAGGCCCGAACATGATGCAGAAGTCTTGCTAGAGCTTTCGAACTTTGCAAAAATTCAGTTTCAAAATTCACCTCTCACCCAAAAAGTACAAATGAATTTTTGCAACCAGCTCATAAAATCTTCCCATTGCAACATGGTGACTCTGCCTTGAGAAAGACTTTTTTGGAAAACTTTTACTTGGGATTGCATGCTTATGATTGGTAGGTGTACAGTCCTTCTGTGAACCACCTTTTATCGAAAACAGCTTTGCCACTGCCCGTCATCAGGTGGAGACAACAGATGCCGAGCAGCAGCTACAGGTGTCTAATGCTCGCTGAGATGTCCAACTGCGTGGAGAGATAGGAGAAACAGGAACTGGTCAAACTGGTTCTGGAGGCCCCATTAGGGGCTTCCTGGTGCTGGGTCTTGTTCAGGCAGGCTATGAAGCTCTGTGCGACAGAGTGGCTTCCATTGGAAAGAGCATTGCACTCCCATTTTTAAAATCCTCTCTCACTCCCGTTTTTGTCCTAATTCCTTCACCCCTTTTTATAGCGTTTTGTGTGAAAGAATACACTGGCAATGCTGAGTACTGCACTGGAGGGAGGCCCCAATTAAACTGGCTCCAGATGTGCTCGAACTGGCCTGGCTGTGTGCGCCGAGGAGCAGAGTCTGCCTCTCCGGCTGGGAGCAGGCACCCATGTGCCAGGCGATGCACGTGGCTGGCTGCCACAGTTACTAACCTAGTATTAACTGCATTAATTGTGGACATAAACAGTGTTTAGTGCCAAGCATGTCACAAGCTGATTATAAAAGCTGTGGTGTAGGCAGAGTTTCAAATTGTGCTTCACTTTTAATTTCCAGCGCCCTTCCCTCCCCTCCTCCCCCCCTCCCCCTCTTTCCCCTCCCCCTCCGAAAATCCTTGAATGTGTCTGTGTATTTACCAAAATACAAATGTGTACCAAGCAGTAGAGCTATCGGGTTGTAAATACTACGAGTACCTGCTAATGGCTGGGAGCAAATTGTCTGCAGACGCCTGGAGTCAGGGCGGCAGCACTGCAGCCCCCGGCCAGGGAGAGCCCCCCGCCGCCCCATCCCGTCCCACTCCGCCGCTAGGCGCAGCTGACCTACTTTTTCTGCATTTCTCCCCCC